>MU551599.1:489414-531426 GCA_024362625.1 Silurus asotus | reverse complement strand
GTGTGTGTGTGTGTGTGTGTGTGTGTGTGTGTGTGTGTGTGTGTGTGTGTGTGTGTGTGTGTGAGAGAGAGGGAGAGAGAGAGAGAAAGAGAAAGAGTTGTTTGTTTAAGGCCTTTAGGGCTCTGTGTGACACTACAGATCTGCTGTAAATCAATGTTTAAAGGAGAGATCTGATTGGGTGAAGGATTTAAGGGGTGGGGCTAATGGAGTGGGGGCTGTGCAATAGGCAGGAGGGAGTGGTGCAGAGTTTACGGAGACAGGAGAGAGGGGTACAGAGGCGGATGAGAGGGGTACAGAGACAGGAGAGAGGTGTACAGAGACAGGAGGGAGGGGTACAGAGGTGGGAGAGTGGGATACAGAGACAGAGTCGGGAGAGAGGGTACAGATTTTAAAGAGGCAGAAGAGAGGGGTACAGAGGCGGGAGAGAAGGGTACAGAGGCAGAAGAGTGGGGTACAGAGGTGGGAGAGAGGGGTACAGAGGCGGGAGAGAGGGGTACAGAGGCGGGAGAGAGGGGTACAGAGGCAGAAGAGTGGGGTACAGAGGTGGGAGAGAGGGGTACAGAGGCGGGAGAGAGGGGTACAGAGGCGGAGAGAGGGGTACAGAGGCGGGAGAGAGGGGTACAGAGGCGGGAGAGTGGGATACAGAGACAGAGTCGGGAGTGAGGGTACAGATTTTAAAGAGGCAGAAGAGAGGGGTACAGAGGCGGGAGGGAGGGGTACAGATTTTAAAAAGGCAGCAGAGAGGGGTGCAGAGGAAGGAGGGAGGGGTACAATGGTGGGAGGGAGGGGTACAGAGGCAGGAGAGAGGGGTACAGATTTTAAAAAGGCAGAAGAGAGGGGTGCAGAGGAAGGAGGGAGGGGTACAAAGGCGGGAGGGAGGGGTACAGAGGCAGGAGGGAGGGGTACAGAGGCAGGAGGGAGGGGTACAGACGCAGGAGAGGAGGGTCAAGATGGCAGAGGAGGGGCACAACATCACATGGCTATGACACAGAGGCAGTGGGGAAGAGAGACAGAAGGATGTGGCACAAGGAAATCCATTGAGATGAAAAGGACAGGAATAGTGACGTTACAGGGACTGAAGTGTATTAAATTGTGTGTGTGTGTGTGTGTGTGTGTGTGTGTGTGTGTGTGTGTTGTGTGATTTTAGGTGAGTCTGGTTTAGGAAAGTCGACTCTGATTAACAGTCTGTTCCTCACTGATCTGTACCCAGAGAGAATCATCCCCGGGGCTGCAGGTTAGTGACACTAATCACCACACCTTGTACCAAGATCAGATCAGAACACTGTTTCTAGATAAGATCAGATTTCTAAACCAAGAGTAGATCAGAACGCCGATCACAGAGAGCAGATCACTGTAATGAGATCGGATTTTTAAACCAGTTATTTCAAGCTTTGTGTATAAGAAAGAGCTAATGTGGCGCTCTGACGTGTGTGTGTGTGTGTTTGTGTGTGTGTTTGTGTGTTTTAGAGAAGATCGAGCGCACGGTGCAAATCGAAGCATCCACCGTGGAGATCGAGGAGCGTGGAGTGAAGCTGCGTCTCACCGTGGTGGACACGCCCGGATACGGAGACGCCATCAACAGCCAAGACTGGTACTGACCCTGCATTCTGTATTGCACATCTGAATAGAACCGCCAAAAGTTTGTGGACACCTGACCATCACATTCTGTGCTTTATGATCATACGGTTCCACATCGTGTCAACATGTATGTTCATAACATGTGTTCAAAACATCATCAGTAAGGAATTCTGATCTAAAATCCTGAGATAGCAAAGATTAGCTAAACTAGCACACACTGGAATGGCACCTTTCACTGACACTCCAAACAGGAAGTCACACACACACACACACACACACACACACACACACACACATAGAACCCCTTATAGAAAATGTCAGAGATAAAAATATTGCTGCAGCTGCACTACTGACTGCTCTGTTCCTTCTGACCAATCAGAATCCACAACCAGATTTTTATGCATCTTCAGCATTTATTTGCCTTTTGACATTAGAATATTAAAATAATAAAATTACGAAGCGCTAAACAGGAAGTGGGGAAATTTGGGAAGTTTGGGAAGAACAAAGACAGGAAATGTGAGCAAAATCTTCCCCGCTGTATCTCACACACCCTGTAGGTCTGATCGTCTGTCGGGAAACAAACGTTTCCTGTCGTGTTCAACCGGCTGCGTCTGATCTCCTGAGGTTCATAATCAACTATAAATATAAATATAAAGGTATAAATATAATCTTGTATAAAATATAAAATAAACCAGTTCTATTTATAGATTAGATCTGATCAAATTTATTGGTCCTGTAATAAAATGTGGCCAAAACACCAGACTTTTCCACACCATGTGGTTCTTCTCCAAAACCTGTTTCCACAAACTTGAAGGCCCACAATTGTATAGAACGTTCTTGGATGTGGAAGATCCTCTGCTATAGAGTTTAAACCGTATTGATGAATGTGACTGCTGACTGCAATTTCAGGCCTCCTCACCTTCTCACGTACATCAGTACATGACTTTACTAACACCCTGATTGAATCTCCATAGAGGAACATCGTTCTAGAAGTTTGGTGATTATTATAACAGCAAATAGAGACTCCATGTGGAATGGGATGTCTTATGGTTGGGTGTCCACTCATTACACTTAATTAGGAATTTCTGCACATTCGTATGGATATTAGATGTTCACATCAAACATCAGGATGGAAAAAGGCAACACCTTGTTGATGAGAACTTTCAAGGAAGAGATCACGCTTCTTCTCAGTCCTGATGTTTGATGTGAACATTGACTGAAGCTCTTGATCTTCACTAAATATTAAAGGGCTCAGCATGGCTCCTTGAGGAACACCTCTGAAAAATACTCAGCATCTTTTTCCTTGTGGTTTTCCAGCTTCAACACCATCATTGCCTACATAGACGATCAGTTCGAGCGTTACCTGCACGACGAGAGCGGCCTGAACCGCAGACACATCGTGGATAATCGCGTCCACTGCTGCTTCTACTTCATCTCTCCGCTCGGACACGGGTGAGGAACTTAAATCAATATCCAAACACGGGACACACAGATCCTGAGGCAGTGGTCAGAGTGAACTTCACCTCCTCCGTGTTTCACACGCATTCATTCATCTAATTATTTCATTCTAATAGATTTTACATTAAACGTACAGACTGAACTGAGTCTTACTTTCATATTAAAATAATAATATTGACTAATGACACCAGACCTCACTGTGTTCAGTAGATGGATGGAGGAACAGATGAATAGGTAGATGGTTAGAATAATCAGTAGGTGGATGGATGTATAGATGGATAAAGGTAGAGAGAGATGGATGGATAGACAGATAGGTGGATGAATGTGGTGGACCATCATAGGCAGTTGGATAAATAGAATAGATAGATGGAGGGTAGATAGGAATGTGACTAGATGGATTAGAAAAGTGTGGATGGATGTGTAGATGGATTAGGGTAGGTAGAGAGAGATGGATGGATAGATGGATAATTAGGTAGGTTGCTTGATGTATATGTACATGATAAATCAATCGGAGGATGGATGGATGGATGAATAGACAGATGGAGAATAGATATAAATGTGGATAGATAGATGCAATAAAGGGATGGATAGATGTGTAGATGGATAAAGGAAGGTAGAGAGAGAGAGAGAGAGAGAGAGAGAGAGAGAGGTAAGTGGATGGATAGATAAGTAGGTGGATGTAGGGAGGGATGGATGGATGGATAAATGTAGGTAGCAAGAGGTAGGTGGATAGAAAAGCAGATGGATAGATGAATAGTGGGGTGAATGATTAGGTAGGTGGATGAACAGAGTGATGGATGAATGCATTGATAGATGCATAAGTAGATGTATACATGGATAGTGGTAGAGAGAGAGATGGATGAATAAATAAAGGTAGAGAGAGGTAGGTGGATGGATGGAGAAGTAGATGGACTGTTGAATGATTAGGGCTGAACTGATTCCTCTAGTAATTTGTTGAATCCATTTAACTACATGGAACACTGTGTTTCCCCACGGACCATTATTACTGACGCACCAACTCTGGAGCACCCTGTAAGTGTGTTTCTGGTATATTGAATGAAGGTGATGTTCATGTGTGCGTGTGTGTTTTCTTTCTGTATATTGTATGAAGGTAAGGTTCAGGGTTGTGTGTGTGTGTGTGTGTGTGTGTGTGTGTGTTTTTCTGGTATATTGTTTAGGGGTGTGTGTGTGTGTGTTTCCTTCCTGTATATTGTATGAAGGTAAAGTTCAGGTGTTTGTGGGTGTGTGTGTGTTTGTTTTCTGGTATATTGAATGAAGGTGAGGTGTGTGTGTGTGGGTGTGTGTGTGTGTGTGTGTGTGTGTGTGTGTGTGTGTTGTGTGTGTGTGTGTGTGTGTGTGTGTGTTTCCAGTATATCGAATGAAGGTGAGGTTCAGGGGGGTGTGTGTGTGTGTGTGTGTTTCCAGTATATCGAATGAAGATGAGGTGTGTGTGTGTGTGTGTGTGTGTGTGTGTGTGTTTCCTGTATATCGTATGAAGGTGAGGTTCAGGTGTGTGTGTGTTGTTGAGGAAGCTCTTAACCCCCCGGTGTGAATCTGGTGTGTGTTCCTGCAGTCTGAAGCCGCTGGACGTTCAGTTTATGAAGGCCATCCACAACAAAGTGAACGTGGTCCCCGTGATCGCTAAAGCCGACACGCTGACGCTGAAGGAGAGAGAGAGGCTGAAGCGCAGGGTAACACTCGTCCTGCACTACTCTTCCTTTTTACTTAGTATTATTATAGTTTCTAGAACTAATTGCAGGTGCAAACTGAAGGTTTTTGTTTAAAAGTTGCATATGATTTGCATATAATTTGCATATAATTTGCATATAATTGGGGAAATCTCGTCAGGTAATCAGAAACGAAAAAAATCAAACACCCCCAAATGACACGAGTGAAAGTCACAGTGAGTGAAGAGAACAACTTCCTGTTTCCTGTCTGCAGATTTTAGACGAGATTGATGAGCACGGCATCAAGATCTACCACCTGCCCGACGCCGAGTCCGACGAGGATGAGGAGTTTAAGGAGCAGACGAGGATCCTGAAGGTACGTCATGTAGTTTGAGATGCCTGGAGCCCACATCCTGATATCCTGAAATTATAACGGTCTTAAAGGATGTTTCATTACACCACCGTGTGTGTGTGTGTGTGTGTGTGTGTGTGTGTGTGTGTGTGTGTGTGTGTGTGTGTGTGTGTGTTTAGACCAGTATCCCGTTCGCAGTGGTCGGCTCCAACCAGCAGATCGAGGCTAAAGGGAAGAAGGTGCGAGGGCGTCTGTACCCGTGGGGTGTGGTGGAGGTGGAGAACCCTGAACACAACGACTTCCTCAAACTGCGCACTATGCTTATGTACGACACACACACACACACACACACACACACACACAACATATAAGTTGATGGATGTATTGATAAGGGGATGAATGGATGATGAAAGGAAGAATGGATTGATAAGTGTGTGGGTGGATGGATGTACAGATGGTGGTGTTCAGGAGTTGAGATAAGAAGGTAGATGGACAGAACCATATAACTCTGTGTGTGTGTGTTTGTGTGTGTAGAACCCACATGCAGGACCTACAGGAAGTGACTCAGGACCTGCACTATGAGAACTTCCGCTCGGAGCGGCTGAAGCGAGGCGGCAGGTTGTCCTCCCACGGTTACATTCTGCCTCTGTCGCCTGCGTACGTAACTGCTGTGTGCTTTACTCCACCTCCTCCTCCGCCTTCTCCACCACAGACCCTCAGAAACCACCACACATCTGTGTGGAGAACATCTTATAGACATCACTCACTTGTACACCAGGCAAAGCTGTAGGTCGTACTGAGGAGTCGTTCCTTCACAAGGTGACTTGGGTGCCTTTTGTAGATGTTTCTCCTGGGAGTTGTTTTGGGAATCATTTATGAGTCACTTGGGAGTCGTTTGGGAGTCATTTAAGAATCATTGGGGAGTCATTTAGGAGTCATTTAAAATCAAATGATGGAAAGAGTCACAAGATATTTTTCTTTTCTGAAAGAAATGAAACAGGAAGTGTTTTATTTTTTTAAGAGTTTCTAAAAGATGCAATTTATAAACTGGATCAGAAAAATAATAATAATAAATCATTGATCTCAACATGACCTTCACTGCTGTCAACGTCACCCAGTGAGTGAGTGTACAGTAGAGTGTGTAGGTAAGTGTATAGGAGGGGGAGGTCTGTCTTTCAGCTTAATGCTTGAGCTTTCACCACACACACACACACACACACAAACGCACTGTTGCTTGCTAGCTAACACACTCACATCTCTCTGCCTCACACACTTCACACTGCTGTGCACACATTTATTCTTCCTCACTGTGTCTGCTGCTTCTGTTTGCACTAATCTCTAACACACACACACACACACACACACACACACACACACACAGTGGGTGCAAATGGCTGCACTTCTTATTTTCACTGCGCACGGGATGAACTAAAATCAAGAGTGTGTGTGTGTGTGTGTGTGTGTGTGTGTGTGTGTGTGTGTGGGGTACAGGAAGGCTCCGGAGCCGGAGGAAATGGACAAGGACATGATCCTTCTGGAGAAGGAGGCTGAGGTACGGCATTAATAATCATATACATCAACAACCTTTTGGGTGTGTGAACGAGTTCAGCGTGAATATAAGTGTGTGTGTGTGTGTGTTTGTGTGTGTGTGTTAGCTGAGGAGGATGCAGGAGATGATTGCGAAGATGCAGGCGCAGATGCAGAAGCAGGGAGACGGAGAAGGAGACGGACACGTCTAGACAACTCGAGGTAAAAACACACGTCACACAGTACACAGTAGGGCCAAAAGTTTGTGGACACCTGACTTTTTTATTTTATTTTATTTTGAACATCAAGTTCCACATTTAGTCTTTTGTGTGTTTAGGAGTCGTTTGGGAGTCATTTTTAGTCACTAAGGAGTCGTTTGGGGTCATTTAGGGGTCATTTAAGAGTCAATTAGGAGTCATATCCTGTTATAATATGCTCCATTCTTCTGGGTAGCTGTTCCACTAGATTTTGTGGAGATTTGCACCATGACATTGTAAGTAAAAGCAGTTAATGATGGAGGTGAGGTGAGGAGGACTCTGTTCAGTAGCATTGGAGCTCTATAGCAGGAGATCTTTCACACACTTCCGACCCCATGTAAAGCAGATCTTCATGGAGCTGGCTTTGTGCACAGGGGCATCATCATGCTGGATCAGGTTTTGAACAAGTTCAAATGAAGGACAAATTTCATGCCACATCCAAAAACGTCTGATTTATTTGTGTGTCCAACTTTGTGGTAGGAGTTTGGAGAAGAACGGCGTATGGGTGGAAAAGTCAGGTGTCCCAGTGCATGTCTTTTTCCAGAGAGTAACATGACTGTCGTATTTTGTTTTCCAGGTGCAGAGCAATGAAGCGAGACGATCTGAGACACCGAGAGAAAGAGACGGGAGAGACGTGTTTGGTGTCTCATCATGTCTCACTGTGTTTTTGGCCACTTTCTTAAACATATTTTTTACTCTTTCTTGGGATAAATATTTAGTTTTTTTGTTTGTAAGCAGTATTATTATTATTATTATTATTATTATTATTATTATTGCTTTTTCTATATGCAGAAACGTGTTGATTTGAATCCTTCTAGTTACTCGATAATCACCTTTCTGAGTATCATGATAGATATCGTATCGGCTGATTATCGGCACACGACTACGCATCGAGCTGTTACTCCAGTAATTGTGTTCATCCAAATACTGACCTGTGTGTGTGTGTGTGTGTGTGTGTTCATGATCAGAGTGGATTTGATGGAAGGATTTTGTAGGTGCTTCGAAGTGCTAGCATAAATAAATGAGCTGAAATGATTTATCCTAGGCCACACCCATGAGAGACAGTAGGTATTTTTTATACCACTCCCACACAGAATGAAAGTGTCTTAGGCCATGCCCACAATAGCTTATTAAATCCTGTGCCCCGCCCCCTTAAGACAGTTGCACCTCTTATGCCACACCCACAAAAAAAATCATCCTCATTAGGTCATGCCCACAAGACAGTAATCGGTCCAGGCCACACCCACAAGAAACTATTTTATTTATTAGGCTACACCCACAATACAGTAAACTGTTTTAGGCCCCAATGGACAAACCTGCAGTAATGTCGCATCAGCTTCTTCGATCGGCTCACTGTTACCATGACGACGCTCTTAGCAATCCCAGCTAGAATCCTGGAATATCCACGTCTTCAAACCATCATTCTTCATGTTGGAATTTGTATCACTCTTCCTAAACTAAGCTTCAGGATATCTAGTGGTACTGATGCAGAGTTGCTTACTATCGCTTTAATTCACCTGAACAGGTGAGCAAGAGCTGAGAGTGTAGAGGTGGACCAAGCTGTGTGTTTAGGAGCTGTGTGCTCTTCGTGAACCTTCTTGTCCTCAAATGTTTTAGTTTGAATGTCTCTCCCTCAAGATCCTAGTGGCCCTGATGCAGAGTTGCTTACTGCTGCTTTAATTTCCCCCAGCAGGTGAGCATAGGGGTGGACGTTATCTAAAAAATGGTTCCATGTCTCGTTTTCAATTTTCATACCAACGGTGTGGTCCAGCTGCCTGGACGTCTGCGTGACCACCTGGTATTGTCTTTTTTTCCCTCTGATCTCTTATCGTGAGTGATTTGCACCTCATTGTGTAATATGAAATGGGTCACATGGCTAAGATGGTTACTTATGCTAACTCCTGAGCTTCATCATTGGGTTCATGGAGATAAAATTGTCAATGACTGAACGTGCTTGGTGATGATGTGAAGTTTTAATCCTGTGCTAATGCATGCTTGTGTGTGTGTGTGTGTGTGTGTGTGTGTACATACACACTTGTTTAATGTTCAATCCTCCTGTATGAAGTTTGAAAGTGTGTCTTGGTCTTCAAATCTTCAGCTGTTCCCATTTATTTGCTAATCTAATTCTAAAATTAAATTGTTCACCGTTTTCTTATATTATAATAAAGTCTTTTTTTATACGTATATAAAAGTGTTTCGTTTTCTGACGTACTCTTTATGGACATTCCCACGGTCGGCCACTAGAGGGCGACAGAAACTCCTGAGTCTTACAAAAACATTTTCGAACAAATTTTTCAAGATCTGAAGATATTAATATTAATGCCAAATAAATCCTCTAAATTGTATCCTCATTATAAACTTCAGAACTACATTAATCCACAAATCTGTGAAACCAGACTGCATCTAGATAGAATGTTTGGTTTGTGGACCTTCTGGATCTCCTCTCCTGAGATCTTATGGTGTTACATGTCAAAAACATCTTAATCAGTGTTCTCTTTCTTCCTCCTCCTGAGATCTTCCTGATCAATCCGGACATCCCACTCCAGGATGGACATCTGTTCACCTAGAACTTGCTTGCTGAGGGACAAGGGCAGCCTGCAGATCACCATGAGATGATTGTGTTTGGTACTATTACACTATATGAACAAAGGTATTGGGACACCTGAATTACATGGGTCCACAAACTTGGAGACCCAAACCTGCATATACAAAGTGCACAAAGCCAGCTCCATGAAGATCTCTATAGAGTCGATGCAGTCTTCATGCTGACTGCACCCCAGATCTCCTCACCTCACCTACTAGGACCCTTATATCTGAAGGAATCTCTGTAAATTCTAGTAGAACATCTTCCCTGGAAAAGTGGCACTTTTTAAAACAGCAAATGGGGATTTGGGATGTTCATCTGATGTTCAGGTGTCTACAAACTTTTGTCCAGATAGTGTATAAAGAGGGTTGTGGATGATGTTCTCTCGACAGTTAACTATCTACAAAACACGTGACTAACGAGCTGATAAACGAGCTAGACGGTCGGTAAACCAGAGAACCAATCAGATGACCTGAAAATCCGAGGCCACGCCCCCTTGTGTGTGACTGACATGTAGGTGGTTTGATGGAGCAGTAGTTTGGTGTTAAACCGTTTGAGAAGTGTAGGAGCTGTGGAATAAAGACCGGAGGCGGGATGTAAGTGTGTGTGAGGTTTTATGAGGTTGATGTTGAGGGACACGGGGTGAACACACAGCTCAGTGCCGTGGTCTTTGTCTCTTTTAAATATCTCCGCTCTATAAAGAACCTGTAAAAATATTTCATTACAACGCATTAAAACATCTGCACGCTGGAGGTGGTGGAGGTGGTGGGGTATCACGTTAGGTTGGGGGGGGGGGCACCACGAGGTCACGAACAGGCAGTCAAGGGTCAAGCCCGAGCCCAGGAGGGGGGAGGGGGTCTTCACCGTGACGACGGGGTGGTGTTTCCATTGCTGTTCAGCGCAAACCTGAAAAGAAGAAGAGTGGAGTTTATACGCCGTGTACAAGCCTGCAATCCGCTCTGATTGGTCAAGTGTTGGTCGTCGTAGCAGCTACGAGGTGAACGCAAAAAGTTTCGAGACTAGACGTGTTTACGTGGTCTGAAAAGCAATCGTTCTGTCGCTCTGACTTTTGTAGTTCAGTGCTCCCTGTGACTGTGCGTGCAGCCTTGTGCTGCCATCTAGTGGCATGTTATAAAACCAGTCTTGAAACTTTTTTGTCGCCGACTCGTACATCATGTATTATTGCGTGTAAGATTTATATAAAGGGTGCAGATGATCACGTGGCTCACCGACACATTCTCTCCATCACGTGCGTCACCAGCAGGTCTGAGATGCCGGGACACGACTCCTCGGCCAGGTTAAAGGCGTTCTCCAGCTCCTCTATGGCCCCGATTCCTTCTCCGCTCGCCCTCCGCTTCTCCTTTAACTACACACACAGTTATATTTGACCATTTAAATGTTTATCAAGTTTTTTTTATTAGATGTATCAACCAATTTATGTAGCAAAGGGGGTGTGGCCTAATGATAAATGGGTGTGGCCTAGAGTTGATCAAATTATAAATATAGATGATAAATGTTATGAACTGTTTAATATAAGTGTTTTTGTGACGCTGCATTTGACGCGACGCTAAGTGGTAGACCAATATCTATACTGAGCGCTGAGTCAGATTGTACTCGCCAATTAGGCCTCTAGAGGCCGCTCTCGTACTGCAACCCGGAAAAACTCTCTATGTATTTTTGCCTATTGTTCCAGCAATTAGGGAAAACTGACAAATCAATCAAGACCTGGTCATGATCACGACCTGGTAGCTTTGCCGTTTGGTCAGTTTGTTTAGGTGTGTTTGAGCGAAAAGTTAAGACGAGTGTTACCTCTCTGAAAATGGGCGAGACGAGAGCAGACAGACACTGAGACCTCGGCTGCCTCTTCACCGTCTCAGCCGTCTGTGTGGGAAAATCAGAGTCAAGTCAAAGAATCATCAACAACCGGTATATGTATTATTTAAATCAGGGATTTTACAGACGTGTCCACCAGAGGGCGAAATGTGAGTGAACTCAGCCGTACAGTATTTTTGCACTGCCCCCTAGTGGACAGAGCCATTCACACTTCAGCAACACACAAGTTACGTCCCATTCAACTCACTAGATTTGCAGGGTACTGTATCTCGTCTGATTCGGCTAATCTTCCAGAGACTCTTCTGCTAAAACTAAGGACAAACGTGAGGACTGTGTCTTACCTCCGAGTCTGTGTTAGCGTAGTCTTTCTGCAGTTTATTCAAGGAGCTGTGGCGCACTGTAGGGAACGTCCACATGGGACACTGCTCCCTCTCGTCACCGTCTCCGTCCCTGTCCGAGGGAGAAGAGAGGCAATGAGTTTAATAATGAATGACAAACAAGATTAGCATTTACGCTACACTGTATGACGCTAACCCTAACCCTAGGCTACGCTACATGACGCTAAACTAAGTGCCAAGGAAGTGATCTGTACAAGGACGTGAAAGAAATATGGGATAAAAAAGACAAGACAGATGAAGAATGGATGCAGGATTGAGTATTAATGGATATGAATATATAGGTCAGTGTATGGATGGACGGATGGACAGATGGATGGATGGATGGATGGATGGCTAGACTGACTACTGGTTGATCTCATGCATAAATAGACGAATGGATCAAAGGTCCAAGAGATGAATGGTTTAATGTATTGATGGATGCTGGATGGATGGATGGATGGATGTTTCAGGTAGGTACAAGCACAGATGAATAATTGAACAAGTGGATTACTGGTTAGATGGATGGATACAGAGGTATAAAAATGGTTGGATGGATGGAAAAGTATATAAATAGATGAATGAATGGATGGAAGGAATTAAATGTATGTAAATTGATGGATGGATGGATGGATGGAGGAGTAAAGAGCTACATAAGCAGGTGGGTAGATGAAGGAAATGATGCGCCAAAGGGGGCCAAAATGTGGGGTAATGGAAGGATGTGTGAAATCATGGATGGATGGATGAATGGATGGATGAATGGATGGATGGCTAGACAGATGGATGGCTATATAGGAAGGTGGGTGTGAGCATGACTAGATAGATAGACAACTGGATTGATAAATGTTTGATGGATGGATGAAGAGATGGATAAATAGGTTAAAGGTGAATGAATAGATGAGTGGACGGGTTGATGGATGGATGGATGGATAGATGAATAATCTGCGTACATGTCGGAGTCATCGGAGCTGGACTCTTCTCCGTGGCCCTCAGATTTCCAGCGGCGGTATCGGTCGATCAGCTCGGTCAGGTAGGACGTCTTCTTGGTGTAGCGTGTGATGAACTTGTGCTTCAGCAGCTCTTTAGCTGTGGGTCTCTGTGTGAGAGGAGACATTTTCACTGGAGACTGGTGAACCATGAACTCGGTGAAATACGACTCCTCCTGAGTGAATACTTACGAATCGCGGGTCTTTATTGAGACACGCCTCTACAAACTCTTTGAAGGGTTTGCTGTAGGAGCCCTCCAGCGTAGGGGGTGTGTTTTTAGGGATGAGGAACAGCACACGCATGGGATGCAGGTCCGAGTTCGGCGGCTCTCCTTTAGCCAACTCGATGGCTGTGATGCCCAACGACCAGATATCAGCCTGTAGACCAAGACAGGAGTTTAACCTTCTTTAACTCATACATCAGATTTATAGAAATCACTGAAGAAGTAACTAGAAAATGATTTTTGAGTTCCAAGAAACTTAAGAAGCAAAAAACAAACACGATCTTCAAATAAACACCATAGTTTCCTTTCCCCATTCTAGTACAAACCCCTCTGTGGGTGGGGCTTAACTACGCTTTACTCTCATTGGCCAGTGAGATTTGAATAGACAGCTTCCAGATTTAGAGACTTGGAAGGAAGGAAGGAAGGAAGGAAGGAAGGAAGGAAGGATGGATAAATGGATGGATGGATGGATGGATGGATGGAGGAAGGAATAAAAGATGAAAAAATGGGTGGGTAGAAGGAAGGGAGGAAGAGAGGAAGGAAGGATGGTTGGATGGATGGAAGGATGGATGGATGGGTAGAAGGATGGATGGAGGAAGGAATAAAAGATGAATGGGTGGGTAGAAGGAAGGAAGGGAGGAAGGAAGGAAGGATGGATGGAAGGATGGATGGAGGAAGGAATAAAAGATGAATGAATGGGTGGGTAGAAGGAAGGGAGGAAGGATGGATGGAAGGATGGATAAAGGAAGGAATAAAAGATGAATGAATGGGTGGGTAGAAGGATGGAAGGGAGGAAGGATGAATGGATGGATGGAAGGATGGATGGAGGAAGAAATAAAAGATGAATGAATGAATGGGTGGGTAGAAGGAAGGAAGGGAGGAAGGAAGGATAGATGGATGGATGGATGGATGGATGGCGGGTTGGTGGAAGGAACAAATGTAAAAAGTAACACGGGCACTTAAAGTAAATTCCGTTATAAAATGTTGTAAAGACGGTAAACTAACTGGAGAACCTCATCCAGACCTCCAACATTCACTCAAGTCTCTACTTCCTGGACGAGAAGACGTCCATCCTAATTTTACTAAAGCCCTCAACAACCTTCATCACATTTATGACAAACACAATTCCATTCTTCATCACAGAATGTGTGAGGGCGTGGCCTGGGCGGTGACCTGAATTGACCTTTGACCGACCTTGAAGTCGTAGGCAGATTGTTTGATGACCTCCGGCGCCATCCAGAACGGAGTTCCTACAAACGTGTTCCTCTTAATCTGTGTGTCTGTGAGCTGACCGGCCACGCCGAAGTCCGCCAGCTTCACGTCCCCCTGCTCAGACAGCAGCACGTTGGCAGCTGAGACACACACACACACACACACACACACACACACATACACACACACACACTTTGGTTCATTCACAAGAGAACCAAACAGAGGCATGTGGGCGGTGCTAGAAATAGTGCTGATCACTGATTGGTCACACATACAATTTTCTTCGCTGGAAAAAAAAAATCGAAAGTATTAGAAAAAAACCATTGTGGAGGTCCAACCTCTGAGATCATCTCCTGACCCATTCTCACCTACAGCCCCACAACTCCACTGCTTTACATGTACAGGAGAGGAAGAGCTGCATGATCTTATGACTAAAACCAAATCAACATCATGTCAGTTAGATCCCATTCCAACTAAACTACTGAAGGAAGTGTTCCATACAGCTGGTGAGCATCTTCTCAACATTATTATCTCCTCACTCCTTATCTTTAGGTCACGACCCTTAACCCCCCAAGTTAGCAGTTATTAAGCCTCTCAGTAAAACACCTCATTTAGATTCAAACACACATCGAATTACAGACCCATTTCCATGCTCAGTTCTGTTCCTACCTGCAAGAGAACATCTTTGAAGAGCTTCAGTCAGGTTTCAGGCTCCATCATAGCACAGAATCTGCTCTAGTTACAATCAATAATGACCTGTTTTTAGCTTCAGACCAAGGCTTCATCTCGCTGTTAGTTTTACCAGATCTTAGTGTTGGATTCAACACTATGGACCATGATCTCCTTCTAGATCGCTTACAGAATTACATCAGCATTCAGGAACAGGCATTAAGCTGGTTTAAATCCTACCTGTCTTTACACACACACTAAACACCCTACTGAGTGCACTACAGTCTGAAACACGGCCTTGTCCTATTACACACCTTTGATATCGCGATGGATTTTTCTTTCGGAGTGTAGATACTCCAGACCCTTCAGAATTTCCCTAAGTATAGTGGCGATGTACGTCTCCTCCAAAGGCCCAGGTCGGAGCTGCAACACACACACACACACACACACACACACACACACACACACAGTTCAGTCTTGTATTTTTCCAGTTTTTATCTAAAGAAAAAAAAATCTCCTATATACTTACAAGATCTAAAGCAGATCCTCCTCCCAAATATTCCATAATGATCCACAGTTTAGTTCCCTATAAACACACACACACACACACACACACACACACACACACACTTTAGATCTGTTTCACTCGTAGAGCTGAATTATTTGATTACGCCACACAGTGACCCAAATACACGTTTTTTTGGAGATTTGTTTTGTAGATGCAGAGAATCAGGTCGCCCCAGAATTTACTAATAACAGATTCAAATATTATTAATAGAAAAAATTGTTAATTTAATAATAATTAAAAAGTGAAGAAAGACTTGGTCCAGTTTAGAAATGTGTGTTATTTATTATTTTGGGACTTTTATTGATGAGACAAAAAAAAAACCAGACTCAGTAATTGAAATCACTACTGTGAGGGAGATTCCTAAAATCATTCAGATTCCTAAATCATTCAAGTGTTCAGAAATACAGATTTAATTAAAGAATAAAGATTTAATACAATTATAAACACAATAATAAACTGAGCAGATAGAAATGGAAAAATGAATGAATTTTAAGTATTATTTGTTTAATAGTACAACAAATAACTGCTGTGTGTGTGTGTGTGTGTGTGTGTGTGTGTGTGTGTGTGTGTGTGTGTGTGTGTGTGTGTGTGCACGCACACCTTGAGATAAGAGCCGTAGTACTTGGTGACGAAGGGGCTGTCACACTGGCTGAGGACGGTGATCTCCTGCTGGATGTCCTCGATCTCGTCCTCGGCCTCCTCCAGGTCGATGATCTTGATGGCCACGACCTCTTTAGTGCGGTTATTGATGCCTTTATAGACTTCACCGAACGAACCCTTCCCAATCCGCTCCTGCTTCGTAAAGTACTCCTCTGGGTCCAAACGAGCGTTCTTCACACACACACACACACACACACACACACACACACACACACACACACTCATAAATAAGAGGCAGAGGAAGACTTCTACACCCCCCTACACTTCCTCTTATACCCTACAAACCCTCTCATGTCCTCCTTTACTCTTCTACACCCTCTCACGTCTTCTACACCCTCTCACGTCTCCTACACCTTTTCATGTCCTCCTTTACTCTCCTACACCTTTTCATGTCCTCCTTTACTCTCCTACACCTTCTCATGTCCTCCTTTACTCTCCAACACCTTCTCATGTCCTCCTTTACTCTCCAACACCTTCTCATGTCCTCCTTTACTCTCCAACACCTTCTCATGTCCTCCTTTACTCTCCAACACCTTCTCATGACACACACACACACACACACACACACACACACACACAGACACACACATGCACTCATGAATAAGAGGCAGAGGAAGATTTCTAACCTTCTCATCCTTTACTCTCCTACACCTCACGTCTTCTACACCCTCTCATGCCCTCCTACACCTTCTCATGTCCTCCTTTACTCTCCTACACCTTCTCATGTCCTTCTTTACTCTCCTACACCTTCTCATGTCCTCCTTTACTCTCCAACACCTTTGCATGTCCTCCTTTACTTTCCAACACCTTCTCATGTCCTCCTTTACTCTCCAACACCTTCTCATGTCCTCCTTTGCTCTTCTACACCTTCTCATGTCCTCCTTTGCTCTTCTACACCTTCTCATGTCTCCTACACTGTATCTAGATCAGTAGGAAACCATCCTGGATTTCAGCAGTTTACTTTAGACGACTTCACAGAGTAATAAAATAAAGTTTTTGCACACTTTCTAGTGCACTACACGTCCAAATATAATCCCTCTGCACTTTATATACACACTAAACACCATACTGAGTGCACTAATGTCCAGTGTAAAGATAATTAAAGATACACACAGTCTGAAACACGGCCTGGACCACGATAAAGAGACGCCACACATCACTGTATTAACATTTCACTTCAGCACCCTCAAAGAAGACATTCAGGACACAGGACACTAATACACCCTGTCTAGTGCACTAATGTCCAATAATAAAAGACATTCAGGACACAGGACACTAATACACCCTGTCTAGTGCACTAATGTCCAATAATAGAAGACATTCAGGACACAGGACACTATTACACCCTGTCTAGTGCACTAATGTCCAATAATAGAAGACATTCAGGACACAGGACACTAATACACCCTGTCTAGTGCACTAATGTCCAATAATAAAAAGACATTCAGGACACAGGACACTAATACACCCTGTCTAGTGCACTAATGTCCAATAATAGAAGACATTCAGGACACAGGACACTACTAGTGCACTAGAGGAGTGTTAGAGAAAGTGATTTGGGACACAGCCCGCTGTGTTTCGGATGAAGATCTACCTGGTTGATGGCCCGGATGTGCGCCATGCTGAAGGCTTTCAGTCCCTCTTTCTGATTTATTCCCTATAAATATGAATAAATGTCGCGGCGGTTCCGGTCCCCCGTCTTCAGCCCTTGTCCAATAATAGAAGACATTCAGGACACAGGACACTAATACACCCTGTCTAGTGCACTAATGTCCAATAATAGAAGACATTCAGGACACAGGACACTAATACACCCTGTCTAGTGCACTAATGTCCAATAATAGAAGACATTCAGGACACAGGACACTAATACACCCTGTCTAGTGCACTAATGTCCAATAATAGAAGACATTCAGGACACAGGACACTAATACACCCTGTCTAGTGCACTAATGTCCAATAATAGAAGACATTCAGGACACAGGACACTAATACACCCTGTCTAGTGCACTAATGTCCAATAATAGAAGACATTCAGGACACAGGACACTAATACACCCTGTCTAGTGCACTAATGTCCAATAATAGAAGACATTCAGGACACAGGACACTAATACACCCTGTCTAGTGCACTAATGTCCAATAATAGAAGACATTCAGGACACAGGACACTAATACACCCTGTCTAGTGCACTAATGTCCAATAATAGAAGACATTCAGGACACAGGACACTAATACACCCTGTCTAGTGCACTAATGTCCAATAATAGAAGACATTCAGGACACAGGACACTAATACACCCTGTCTAGTGCACTAATGTCCAATAATAGAAGACATTCAGGACACAGGACACTAATACACCCTGTCTAGTGCACTAATGTCCAATAATAGAAGACATTCAGGACACAGGACACTAATACACCCTGTCTAGTGCACTAATGTCCAATAATAGAAGACATTCAGGACACAGGACACTAATACACCCTGTCTAGTGCACTAATGTCCAATAATAGAAGACATTCAGGACACAGGACACTAATACACCCTGTCTAGTGCACTAATGTCCAATAATAGAAGACATTCAGGACACAGGACACTAATACACCCTGTCTAGTGCACTAATGTCCAATAATAGAAGACATTCAGGACACAGGACACTAATACACCCTGTCTAGTGCACTAATGTCCAATAATAGAAGACATTCAGGACACAGGACACTAATACACCCTGTCTAGTGCACTAATGTCCAATAATAGAAGACATTCAGGACACAGGACACTAATACACCCTGTCTAGTGCACTAATGTCCAATAATAGAAGACATTCAGGACACAGGACACTAATACACCCTGTCTAGTGCACTAATGTCCAATAATAGAAGACATTCAGGACACAGGACACTACTAGTGCACTAGAGGAGTGTTAGAGAAAGTGATTTGGGACACAGCCCGCTGTGTTTCGGATGAAGATCTACCTGGTTGATGGCCCGGATGTGCGCCATGCTGAAGGCTTTCAGTCCCTCTTTCTGATTTATTCCCTATAAATATGAATAAATGTCGCGGCGGTTCCGGTCCCCCGTCTTCAGCCCTGGAGCCTGGAAATGGGGCAGAGAGAGACTGAGCTCCAGGGGCAGCGCCGCCACTGCGCCGTGTTTTCGGCCTCCCGTGTCTCTTTCAGTCCGGACCGCCGACAGAAAAAGCGCTCAGGTTTCCTTTAGCTCCATGAATGAAGGAGCGCCGGGACGCTGCCAGGCTTCATAAGCCGTTAGGAGGCGTTATAACGCGTTATAACCCGTTTCAGGGCGAGTCCTCGCGCAGGCTTGTTGTGTGTTGCTTTGCGACTGAAGGGAGGACCAAAAAAAAAAAAAAAAAAACAGGAATTGCGCATGCGCGAATGTTGCTCCGATGCGCATGCGCGAGAGGAGTGTTAGTTGGAGTTCCTGATTGACAACATGGTGGACTGAACCTTTCTCTCTTTCCCTCCCAAGAAATCAACAATAAACAATCACAAAACCGATATAAAAGAGAAGAATAAGAGAAAGGCGGCATACAGACATTACATAAGAATAGAAAAGCAAATATTTGTCACCATAAAACATCAAAGGTTTATACCAATGAGATCAAGAAGAATAAAAGTGTTTGAGGTCTTTAAAGGTTCCGACATGTAGATTTTGTAGATTGTACAATTATTTTAAACAACAAAAGAATAGAAGCACTGTAACTTCTGACCAAATAGACTTCTTCAAAAATTACAAAAAAGAACATAACGTAGATCCACTTTGATGAATCTCATGCAGAGTGATAGAGAGTGTGTTGGAGAAGTGAAGAAAAGAGTGCAGGCAGGGTGGAGTGGGTGGAGAAGAGTGACAGCAGGAGTGATGTGTGATAGAAGAGTATCTGTGAGAGTGAAAGGGAAAGTTTATAGGACTGTGGTGAGACCTGAGATGTTGTATGGTTTAGAGACAGTGGCATTGAGTAAAAGACAGGAGGTGGAGCTGGAGGTAGCAGAGCTGAAGATGTTGAGATGTTCGTTGGGAGTGACGACGATGGACAGGATTAGAAATGAGTTTATTAGAGGGACAGTGCATGTAGGACGTTTTGGAGACAAGGTGTGGGAGGTGAGATTGAGATGGTTTGGAGATGTGCAGAGGAGGGACATGGGGTATATCGGTAGGAGAATGCTGAGGATGGAGACACCAGGAAGAAGGAAAAGAGGAAGACACTTTTTCACATGTCTGTGCTTTTACGTTTCTATATGGGGAGATTGTTTAAGTTCACTATATTTTAAAGAGGTGGAATCAAAAGGTTTTGAGACTAGTTTTGTAAGATGCCAACAGATGGCAGCACAAAGCTACATGCACAGTCGAAGGGCGCACCGACCTTCATAAGACATCGTCCTGTGTACATCAGGTGCTGTGCAACTGGTGTTATTCTGACCACGTGCGCACCCTGTCACTGAGCTCCTCCTCACACATGAGTTTCTCACCGGAAACTCGATCTCACGTCACGTTCACCACACGATCTCACGTCCACACCCACTCTACTCACCAGATTTGGCTCCTGCGGCCTTCGCTTTCTAGAACTTTGCACAATAATTCCAAATTTGGTAGTTATCTTCTGGAGCATGACCTGAGGCCAAGCACCAAAATTCATAACACATTTCTTTCTTTCTTTCTTTCTTTCTTTCTTTCTTTCTTTCTTTCTTTCTTGTGATGCACTTCATCTCAGAGCAGTTCACTAGGATTGAGGTGGGGTGTCTGTAAAGGTGGTTCCATGATAGATATCACTCCAGACGTCTGTCTGCTCTCTAAAAACCATGTACAGAACTCAGAAGTGCGCTTCTGATCATCGTCTTGTTGTACGGTGACGTCGCTTCTGATGAGACGCAGTCCAGACGGAACTGTATGGTGTTGAAGTGTGGAACAGGAGCCACGTTGGGTCGGAACCTTCACTGCTCCAAAACAACCCCAAACCATTAATCTTCCACCTCCATGTGTGAGTGTGGGGGTGAGGGAGTCTGATCACATCTTCTCTCCTGTTCTCCTTCTTACACAAGTTCTTCTGTTAGACACACAAACGTGGCTGCGCCACCTCGTGGTCAAGAACGAAAACATCTTGAATTGTATTTGTTGTATTTTTTATATTTTCTGCACTAATTCCTCAAAGCACGAAGACGAAGATATCAAAAGAAAACATCATATTACCCAATTTATATTATGTTTAGACAATTAGAACGTTGTTGTTGTTGTTGTTGTTGTTGTACATGCATCATTGTCTGTATATTTTATAAAAAATTATACATAATAACAGATTTTGCCATTAAAATCACAGTTTGTTAATTTGTTTTCAGTTGTCAGATTATTTACTGTTTATTTTAATAGATTTGAAGTTTCATACATGTTTCTTTTCCATCATGTGGACTTTTAGATCTATTCTACATTTACATGAACATCCACTTAAAGTTTAAAAGAACTTTAATGTAATAAATTTAATATTTTTTAAAACGAAATATTTAATCTTTGATGTTTTTACCCACGTTTATTTATTTTTTACAAAATTAATTATTTGTGATTTAATATTAACTGCAGTAATGCAATGTTTAGACCCCTGGTTAAAGGAAGGAAAACAACAACAACAACAACAACAAAACAATCACTCATTGGATTGATGACGCAGAGTTCATAAATCTCCAGGTTTGTTATATCACATTAAATATGATCAGAAATACATGTTGTTGAAATGATGTAGAAATAAGTATCATTTCTGAAGAGTTTTAATCAATTAAATCTTTATTTTTTTTTTTTTAACTCCTTTTACAGCTTTTTATTTAGATCTTTAAAATATTCCCAAAAGCAGACTGAACCTGTGATGAATCCATGAATATGGATTTGGATTGTAATTAATATACAGATTGCTTTAAATTCTTCACTACAAATCCAGATGAACAGTTTTACACTAAAGTCAGTGAACAGGTTATAACCTCAACTATGTAAGAGTTATAATGAATGGACACTGAGGATGAGGATGATGAAGATGAGGATGAAGATGGGTTTCTTTCTGAGTCTCTAACGGTTTACATTTATAGAGACTCAATTATGACACTGAAAAATTAATAAATCGATGAATAAATAAATAATGATATATTTATTTTTTTATTAATCTATTTATTTCTGTGTCCATTGTTATTAACTTTATAAAATAAAATAGTAAAATAATTGGACTGAAATAATAATAATAATAATATTAATAATAATAATGATGATGATGATGATGATGATGATGATGATAATAATGATGATGCTGCAGTGAAAATCTTCAGGTGCAGTCGTTTGGAATGAAATGTATGTGAGAAACCATGAGCAGTCATCATACATACCTCATTCAACTCATCAGCTTATTAACACTCTCACTGAGGTCGGAGCAGGAGGAGTGTCTCCTGGGCACTGAGGATCTACTGCAGGAGCAGGACTGAGACTCAGAGAGGATCTTTTACAGAAACAGAAATAAGACTTGGAGAGGATCTACTACAGGAACAGGACTGAGATTTAGTGAGGATCTTCTATAGAAAAAGAAATAAAAATTTGGTGAGGATCTGGGTGAGGAACATGGACTAAGGACTAAGAGTAAATAACGATGTGCTAGCGAAACAGGACTGAGACCTGGAGAAGATCTACTACAGGAGCAGGACTGAGACTCAGTGATTTCCTGCAGGGTAGATGTTTGGTAATCAGATGCGACCTCAGTCCTCTGCGCACAATCAGACCTCACATGGCATTTGGTCTGAGATGCCTGAGAAGACAGAACTGGTGCCTGGAGGAAAATCTCAGGTGTGTAATTAAAGCAGAAATGTTTCGGTGGAATTTTGTGAAATGATTCTGGATTTTTGTGGCTTTTGTGGTCGCTGCGTAAAAGTTTTTCTTTTCTGCTCCGACCGGCTTTTTTAAAGGAGCACTTTGTCCAGAGCAGATCTGCTCAACCCCTCAGAGATCCGCACAGCTGAAAGGTAACAGGTGTCCACAGAGAATGTAAGCACAGATCTTTCCCACCTCAAAACATTTCTGCTGGAGTTTTTCCGCATTAAAACACCGGAGACTATTTGCGGAAATTCGAGCCGCTGTTACGCGTCAGAACGAACCACAGCATGAACTCTGAGATCTGAACCTCCACTCGGAGATTTCTAAAGCTGCTTCTTTGTTCAGGTGTTTGGAGGACATGGAGATGTTTGAGCACATTTCCACGGACAGTGAGTTGGTTTTCCAGGCTAAGATCCTGTGTCGGGCATTCATGTACTCCAGAATAACTCGAGAAGGTCTGAGCTGGTCCTGGGTGCAAGCCGCTTCTCCTGGAGCTCCTGCAGCGCTCACATACTCAGCACTGGTGCTCCTCAAGCTGGGTGAGAAACCTGATCATTTCCAGCCATTTCACATGCAGCTTCATTAGATCATCATGCACGCGGTTAAATTCTTAAATATCGAGGTTAGCTTGTGCAGAAAAATAAGTCAATTAATCAATCAATTAATCGATCATTCAAATACCAAACTTTTAGTCTTTAGTGCTAATTATTTCAATATATACTAAGTTTTTTTTATCCATATTTAAGACAAGACCTTCCTTCCACTACACTCTGAGGAAACATCTCACAACTTCTGTATGTTAACTGCAGCATGTACATTCTGAGCAAAAGTTTGTGGACATTTGACCATTAAAGTCCAGGCTTCTTGAACCACTTTTGGTCCCCATTTACTCTTAAAATGAGCTCCACTCTCCTGGGAAGATGTTTTCTAGATTTTGTGGAGATTTATTCCACCACAAGGGTGGGTGCTGTGAACGCTGACATTCATCGTGTTCAGTAGGTTTGGAGCTCTATAGCAGGAGATCTTCCACATACTTTCAACTCATGTATAGCAGATCTTCATTGAGCTGGATTTGTGCCAAGTCAGGTGTTCTAATACTTTTGTCCAATAGTATATATGACTCAGATCAGGTCCATTTACCTTCAGCTGGATGTGGTCCATGTGTTGGTTCTATCTGTGGTACGTTTGTTGTTTTTTCAGACTTCACTAAAGAATCATTGGGATCTGAAATAAATTTCACTCCTGCTCAGCTTCATCGCTTTTCATCATAAAAATCTCCTGCGCTTTATTTACCAGGTGACGAACTGGAGAACTTGAGGCCGCACGTCTACAGAAACGTGGCCAAGCAGCTGAACATCTCGGTGGCGATGGAGGCCGTGGTGTCGGACGCTTTCCTTTCTGTAGCTAATGAAATCATCTCCCTCGGTAGGTTACGGATCTTTAATTATTTATCGAAAATGTTTGTCATAATTAAGATTCATTCACTCAACCAGCAAAAGTATTGGGACACCTGATTTTTCCATCCATATGTAGTTGTTCTTCAAACTGTGAGCACAAACTTGGAAATCAAACTGTATCTAAAATGTCTTTGGAAGCTGGAGAATGAAATTATCCATTCACTTGAAATAGGAGATGTTTCAACAATGCCTCTGTGCACAAATCAGCTCCATGACACTGCTTTCCATGGGATGGAGTGGAAGATCTCCTTCTATAGAGCTCTGATCTTATTGAACACCTTTGGGATGATGATCTCTTCACTTCACTTTCCTGACTTTACTAACATCCTGAATGAAACATCCAAACATAAAATTTAACAAAAAGAGGTAAAGAAAGTTGAGAATTCTCGCCTGCTGACTATCTCTGAAAGCCCCCTTTCTCATGTAATTGATTTAATTGTGCCATGATGAAGAATAACGACTTTAACCCTCCGTTACGTTGCGTAATCGCTCCAAACTCGCCCTCTTTTAGACGTAATATTCTGGAAATTTCTTAGCGAAACGGCCATATAAGGTCGTGTGGTGTCGCGTCGTATTCCGTCGTTGGCCATTTCTTCCTTAGCTTAAAATAAAAGTCCTTCTCTAAAAGCTCCTCGTTTCCCTAAACAGTGTTCTGCTCTGTGACCTTGGCAGCATTTTCTAGTTTCTGCCCTCTTCTCACAACCTCAGAACTCCGTCATCTTCTATTTCAGGACACCGAGGCTGGTACTGAGGATCTACAGAGATACAGAAACCTCACAGGAGGATGACTTTGAGTCTAAAACTCTGAATTTATGTTTGTGCACATCTTTATCAGCTGAACATTGTGGAGCGATTGGAGGGCGGATGAGGGATCGAGAAGATCGCAAAAGCTGCTTTCTATCAAAACACTGCAATAAAGTCCTGATCCTGCATTCTACTTTAATTAATAACATCCTGATTGATTTATTGATTGATTGTATGGTTGATTGATTGGTTAATTACTTTGTTGTATGGTTGGTTAATTGGTTGTATGGTTGGTTGTATGTTTGTTTGATTGATTGGTTGATTGATTGGTTGTATGGTTGATTGGTTGATTGATTGATTGATTAATTGGTTAATTAATTAGTTCTATGGTTGGTTAATTGATTAATTGGTTGTATGGTTGGTTAATTGATTGGTTGTATGGGTGGTGGATTGGTTGGTTGTATGGTTGGTTAATTGATTGGTTGTATGGGTGGTTGATTGGTTGGTTGTATGGTTGGTTGATTGATTAATTGGTTGTATGGTTGATTGGTTAATTGATTGGTTAATTTATTGGTTGATTGATTGGTCTCCTGATAGGGATCACATGGGGGAAAGTGGTGGCCGTCTTTGCGGTGGCTGGAGGTCTGGCAGTGGACTGTGTGGGACAGGAGCGTCCAGCTGTAGTGCACACAATAGAGGAGAGTATGGGGGAGTTCGTAAGGAAGAGCCTTGTGCCCTGGCTCAGGAAGAGAGGAGGATGGGTAATTTCTATTTTTTTTTTTAGCATTTAATTTGAGGTCAATTGAAATTCTATTCTCCATCATTTGTAGAATAATTACAGTAGAATTTACAGAAAAAAAGCTCCAGCGTTTTAATTGTTGTATGCGATCACCATGAATCCCAATAAGAAAGTACAGTAAGAGACTGGGAATAATGGTGGTCTCATTATTCCCAATGGGAATCACTATACAGCTGCAGCTCAATAAATTAGAATATTATCAAAAATTGATTTATTTCAGTAATTCAGTACAGAAAGGTGCAACTGGTGTATTATAAAGATTCATCACACACTGATATATTTTAATCTTTATATCTTTTCATTGTGATGATTTCGGCTCACAGCTGATGAAAACCCTAAATTCAGAAAATGAGAATATTGTGAGAAAGTTGAATATTGGAGATTTTTAAAGTCTCACTTTAATTCGCTCATTAACTCCAAACACCTGCTCAGGTTTCCTGAGTCTTTAAATGGCGTCTCAGTCTGGTTCACAATCATAGGAGAAAACTGCTGACTCGACAGTTGTCCAGAAGACGATGATTGACCCCCTGCACATGGAGGATGAGACACAGAAGATCTTCGCTAAAGAGGCTGCTGTTGACAGACTGCTGGATCCAAGAACATTAATGAAAAGTTGAATTGAAGGAAAACAATTTGGTAAAAAGATGAAATGAAGCCCATTCAAGAACTTGTGGAGATTCACAAAGAGTGGACTGCAGCTGGAGTCAGTGCTTCAGGAGCCTCCACACACAGACGTCTCCATGAGCTACAACTGACTCGTTTCTCTTGTCGAGCAGCTCCTGAACCAGAGACAACGTCAGAGGTGTCTCACCTGGACAAAGGACAAAAAGCACTGGACTGTTGCTCAGTGGAACAAAGTGTTTTTTTTTTTTTTAGATGAAAGGAAAGTTTGCATTTTATTTGGAAATCAAGGTCCAGAGTCTGGAAGAAGAAGAGAGAAGAAGCACAGAATCTAAGTTGCTTGAGGTCCAGTGTAAAGTTTGCACAGTCAGTGATGGTTTGGGGAGTCATGTGATCTGCTGATGTTGGTCCACTGTGTTTTATCAGGTCCATGTTCAGCACAGGCGTCTACCAGGAAGTTTTAGAGCACATCATGCTTCCTTTTGCTGACCAGCTTCATGGAGATGCTGATTTCATTTTCCAACAGGATTCGGCACTTGCCCACACTGTCAAAAGCAGCAAAAGTTGGTTAAATGACCATGATGTTGGTGTGCTTGATTGGAGCGAACTCACCAGACCTGAACCTCATGGAGGATCTCTGGTGTATTGTCAAGAGGAACATGAGAAACAAGAGACCAAAAAACGCAGATGAGCTGAAGGCCACTGTCAAAGAAACCTGGGCTTTTACACCACCTCAGCAGTGCCACAGTCTGATCCCCTCCATGCCACAGTCTGATCCCCTCCATGCCACAGTCTGATCCCCTCCATGCCACAGTCTGATCACCACAGTCTGATCACCTTTATGCCACAGCCTGATCTCCTCCATGCCACGCTGAATTGAGGCAGTAATTAAAGCAGAAGAAGCGCTCCAGAATGAAGTTTTCTCATTATTGAGATGGTGAATTGGGCTGTTTTTGTTAAATGTGAGCCAAAATCATGAAAATCAAAGGAAATGAACACTTAAAATATATCAGTGTGTGTGATTAATCTATATAATCTATATATATGTGTGTGTTGTTTTATTTTTTCAGGGCGACATTTCAAATTGTGTGAGGAAGGTAGAGTCCCGCACTAAGACACACTGGTACTCCTCCGTCACACTGACCTGGAGACACGTCGTGAAGATCATCTACATCTACCTGATGAAGTAACTGTGAGCACATTTTTACCGCTTTAGTGCTCGAAATGGGCAGACGGTGCTACCCCCTAGTGGCTTAACTGAGTATTACACGTTAACCGCTTGATGCAAGAGATTCAGGGAAAATATCACAATAAATAAATATATATTTATATGTAAATATAATTCAGTTTTAAAGTCTAAACTTTTTTAATATGGCATGAATTATATATGAGCTTACAATAGATTTATAAGCACTTTAAGCCACACCCCTTACCCGAAACAATCTAGTGATCTCGCTTTCCTTCTTCCTTTTTTTTAATCAGCTCTTTATAATATTTATTTTTATATTTATATATATATATTTTACGGAAATGCTCGTGTGTTGGTCTGAATCCAACGCCGACATTTTATACTGTGTGACATTTGAGTGATGTTTTAACTTTAAGCCAAATTTTTTTATTGCATGAATGATTTATTAATTTATTTTTAATTCTGATTTGTTTTTTTGGTTTGATGTGGAGAATCTTTGCTGCACTTTTGGTTTGGTTTTGAGCACGTTTATTAGATGCATGCTACAATAAAGATATAATTGATATTACTCGCTGTGATCGATTTTAATTGTTCAAATGGAGGAAAGAGAAGTGAAATTTTTATAATATATTCAGATATTTACTTATTATATGTAGAGACACAGTGTAATCAGGGGGGAAGAAGCTACTCTGGCAGTATAATAAATAAAAAATAAATCTCTTGTTTAGGACTCCGGGATATGAGGCAGAATTAGGGGGAAACAGCATCCAAAGATCTCTGTTCATCAAAACAATTATTATTGATCCTCCAGATCTTCTCCTTTACCAAAAAATAAATCTACTGACAAAACGAAAGACTAAACGAATCTATTTTCAATTTTGACACACATTTGAAGGCTGTTCCATAAACTTTCAGACTTTTGAACAATAAAGTTCTGCCCCCTGGTAAAGGCTTCACTATTGAGGGTACCAACAAACAGCCTGCACCTTCTGATCACAAGGACTCAATCAGGGACTAACGTATGATGCAGAAATGTATATTTGTAATATTTATTTCTGTAAAGCTGCTCCGGGACGGGGTTCAGTGTTAAGTGATATAAAATGTTATCTTTATATTTATTTATTAAATCACTGTGATGATATGTGAAGAAAGAAGAGATTAAATGAAGAACATTTATCTGAAAGCAAATGGAACAGATTGGTGATCAGTGATTGGTTATTGGAAGCAAAGGGGCTCAGTGAATGTTGGTTGTTGGGAATAATGGTGCATCGTGATTGGTTGTTGAAAAATGAATTGATTAATAATTATACACATTTTTGTCAGTTTGCTCGATTTGTTTGTGTAGTGAACGATAAAACAGTGTCGGGTGGGGTCACGTTAATCAGGTCGTGTTAAACGTGAGATGTAAAGATGCTTCGTTTCAACTTTGTCATCATTTGTGTTGTATTAAAATAAACAGACAAATAAATCTTGCGAAACATTGGATTGTTTTTTATTAGACATCATGAAGCTGTAAACATGAAGATCAGTAGCATCTTTACTTTTATATTCTAATCTACAGTATATTTTGTAGTTTAGACCCTTTAGCATGTTTTTCAGATTAAACCTGTATTTATAAATAAAAAATAAAAAATGATCAGAATATAAATGAAAGTATTGATTTTTAATCCACAAACTTTTCTGCTTTTTCCTGTTCAAGTAAATAATTTTTATATTAATCAAAAAAACTTCATAATCCAGCTTTATATTTTTAAACTGGTTTGTGGCAGATTTGTACAGAATCCCAAAGCATCCATCCATCCATCCATCTCTCTCTCTCTCTCTCTCTCTCTCTCTCTCTCCCTCCCTCCCTCACCATCTCTCTCCCTCTCTCCCCATCTCTTTCTCTCTCTCCCCATCTCTTTCTCTCTCTCCCTCTCTCCCCATCTCTCTCTCTCTCTCCATCTCTCTCTCCCCATCTCTCTCTCTCTCTCTCTTTCCTTCTCTCTCTCCCCCCCATCTCTCTCTCCCCCCCATCTCTCCCCTCCCTCACCATCTCTCTCTCTCTCCATCTCTTTCTCTCTCTCTCTCTCTCTCTCTCTCTACCATCTCTTTCTCTCTCTCTCTCTCTCTCCATCTCTCTCTCACCATCTCTCTCTCTCCATCTCTCTCACCATCTCTCTTTCTCTCTCTCTCTCTATCTCTCTCTCACCATCTCTCTCTCTCTCTCTCTCTCTCTCTCTCTCTCTCTCTCTCTATATATATATATATATATCTCTCACCATCTCTCTTTCTCTCTCTTTCCATCTCTCACTCTCTCTCTCTCTCTCTCTCTCCATCTCTCTTTCTCTCTCTCTCCATCTCTCACTCTCTCTCCATCTCTCTCTCACCATCTCTCTTTCTCTCTCTCTCCATCTCTCATGTTTAGCATATTAAATTAATTCAAACGTCCTAATAATGACCCTAAACACCGCATTTCCCCATATATGCTAAGCCCAAAGTTATGCTAATGAGTGACAAATTAGGGGGCGTGGCCTTTCCTAGTTGTTTTTCTGATTATAAATAAAGTGAACGTTTCAGTGCATTGTCGCTTTTTAGTGAGTTGAGGATAAGTGTGTGTGTGTGTGTGTGTGTGTGTGGAATTAGGAAGTTCGGCGGTAGGTGATGTGTAAGTGCTGGGTCAGAGGCTGGTTCTCCAGCGCCATGAACACCTTCTGCTCCAGTCTCCCGTCTGATCTGAGATGGAGGACCCTGGAGATCTGACCAAACATTGAGAGGGGAAAAAAAGGAAATGTTGAAAAAAAGAAAATCTGGGTGAAAGGTTTAAAGTTAGAACCCGTCCACCAGAACATCATGAGACGGACCTGCTGGACGTGCGGCTTTTTGGTGAAAGACGTCCTGGCTAAAGCTCGACTTTGCAGAGTGAGTTTCTGTCCGTCCAGCTCACCTTCCTCAATCTCTACTAGTCCTGTAGAAAACACACACACACACACACACACACACACACACACACACACACACACACACACACACACACACACACAGCGAGTTAGATCTGCAGCTCAGGCTAGCATGGGATTTTACACACAACAGACCAAAACAGTGGATCTGAAACACAGCTTGTAGTTCCTGACGTGGCCACTAGGGGTTTACAAATCGAGATAAACGAACAATCTCCTATTTTATTGAATGAATTACAAACACGGAAAAAGTTCCCTATATTTCTAAATCAAATAAGATCGATGCTTCATAAAGCAAAAAAAAGTTCAAAAAGCACAGAATCCTATAGTCAGATGTCTACAGACTTTTGGTCCATACGGTATAAAGTATAAATCTACACCTGAGTTCTGCGCGATGATGAAGGCAACGTTGTTGGTCCCTGGTTGAATCCGGATAAATCCGCTTTCTCTGTGCAGCGGCTTATTGGTCTCGGCGTGGAAAGCGTTAAACCTGAGAAAACACACGTTTTATACCGAGACGCTGTCGTATCAGGATCTAGATTCTGATTGGTCAGGAATGTTTTTGTGAATAAATACGGTATTGTTTCTATAGTAACTTTATCAAGTGACTCGTGTTATTTGTAAAATCTGCGGAATAGTTTACGTGATGTTGATGACCGGTTGTCCCACATGAGTGAAATGCAGCGTCTCGTTGTAGAGGAAAGGTGAGATGGTGGGAAAGGAGCCTTGACCGGGCTCCTCAGATTCCCACGTCCCGAGGAGCCAGTCCAGCGGGCGCATGGCGGGGTTCAAGTCCACCGCTGCACGTCACAAAAACTCATTAAAAAGTGTTTGGCTTTGATAAATACTGCTGAAAATCACTGTCATCAGCATCAGTACTACCTACAACAAACATGAACTACCTCCAACATGAACTACCTCCAACTTGAACTACCTCAGGACTCATTTCAAGATAAATAATAGAACAAGTGATAATTATTACTATTGTTAACAAATAATCACCCAACCCCCAACCCCCAACCACCAATCACTCGCCACATAGTCCATGGAGACTCCGGTCTAATCTCGTCCTTCAACCTGTCCATCACCACTGCAAACAGGAAGGGGCTCAGGGCCGATCCTTGATGCAGTCCAACCTCCACCTTAAACCAGTCTGTCATTTCTACTATACACTTCACTGCTGTCACACTGCCCTCATACATGTCCTGCACCACCCTCACATACTTCTCTGACACACCAGACTTCCTCATACATCCCACCCTGTCGTACGCTTTCTCTAAATCCACAAATCCACTTCTGACCTTCTCTATACTTCTCCATCAACATTCTCAAAGCAAATAATGCGTCTGTGGTGCTCTTCCTCGCCATGAAACCATACTGTTGCTCACAGATGGTCACCTCTTCTCTCAGCCTGGCTTCCACTACTCTTTCCCATAACTTCATGGTGTGACTGATCAACTTTATTTCCCTGTAGTTACTGCAGATCTGCAGATCTGCACATCTCCTTTATTCTTAAAGATCAGTACCAGCACACTTCTTCTCCATTCCTCAGGCATCTTCTCACCTTCCAGAATCCTGATAAACAATCTGGTGTAAAAACACCATCCACTGCATCTCTCCTAAACATCTCCACGCTTCATCTGGTATAGGTCCAAATTCCAAAACAATAAAACAAGTGCACTTTATAGGGCATGAAATAGTGCACTACACCACACTGCATTTGGAACACAGCCTCTGCCCTTATTCGCGACACTTTCTTGAAAAATATAATTTTATATTTTTGGCATTAATTTAAGATGAATTAGGCTTCATGAATATTCAGAATTTACAATGTGTAAAGTAAAAAAACAAACAAACAAAAAAAAAGATTAGAAAACCCGGAAATGCTCACCGGTTTGACTCACTGCATCCGACATTCTGATCCAATTTCACAAAGTCTGATTTAAATCCGACCAAACGACTCGATTTATAAATCTAAAATAAAAATAAGTTAAATAAACCACCTTCGTGATGATTGTTTAGCTAACAAGCTACCTCGCAACATATCCCGGAAGTTCACGCCCACTTTCGCGCGTGGAACTCTGGGAAACGTAGTCACCACGATTATCATGACACAAGACTGAATCGCATGAAAGAAGCCAAACATTAAATTTATTTTTAAATGGCCGAACAGTATGTTAAAAATTCTGTTTTTTGTTCACGGTATTAAGCATAAAGAGCCTAAAATCCTGTATTTATATTTATATAATAATCAAAATTAACCCACTTCGTGATTTCTGCAGTTTGTTTTAATTAAACGGATCATTCCATTGCAGTGTAAGAATGAGGGGGAACCGGAAGTGCTGGGTGACGGGAGTAAATAATGTTTTTAACATTATAGAGATAATCCGTGGTAAAATAAAAAATAGTTTACTTGTATTGTATTTAGATAAAAATGTAATTTGGATTATTGTTAACGGGTTCCTGTGTTTTTTTGCGACATTTATTAATGAACACCCCTCATGGACGAGCACATGGAGGTGTCGTCATTGAGGTGATGGAGGAACACCCAGAGCTTCATTAGGACCACAGGTGTTTTCCTCAATGGCCACCGGACGTGGGCAGTTCCTTCTGAGTCTGAGGCAGGGGTTTGAGAGGATTCAGCCAGGTAGACATGAAGAACTCTTAGGAGGAAGCAGAAGGAAAAGTCCTACATGTGAGGGCAACAGCAGTAGGAGAAGAAGGAGGAGGTAGCCATCTCAAGCTCCAAGATGGTCTCACCTGGCTTTCACCTCACTTAGAGCTTCACTCTTGGAAGCATTTGCTTTGATTTAGGGTTTCTTTCTCGGGCTTTAGTGTTCAAGCAGAACCACTGATAGGTTCAGATAGACCTTCTTCTTTTGGGGTGGTATTAAGTCAGGGGTTGTTTGGCTTTTTGGGGTATTTGTGGTGCAGAAATGATGCTCTTTCGGTTGGGCAGCAATTTTCAGGGACTTCTTTTTTTAAATTAATTAATTAATTTATTTATTTTAACAGGTCTAAGGATGAGAGAACCAAATCACCTCCTCCTCGAGTAGAATGCCGCCCCTCCCAGTCCGGGTCCCACCCCTCCCAGTCTAGGTCCCACCCCTCCCAGTTCAAGTCCCACCCCGCCCAGTCTGGGTCCCACACCTCCCATAATTCATTTCAAAGGTAAAACAGTGAGCCGTCACCGATGATTGATATAAATATATATTTATAATTTTTTTTTTTTACATGTAACAGATAACTGAACTCTGCCAAATCTTTCTTTCTTCACCAGATTGCCTCCTGAGATCATCCTTAAGATCTTCTCCTACTTGGACGCAGCATCTCTGTTCAGTGTTGGCTTTGTGAGCCGTCAGTTTCACGACCTGGCGAATGACAAGTACTGGGTCTCCTAATTAAAGTGTTTTATTATTTTTGAGGCTGAAGAACGAGTAAAAGATAAGATCCTGCTCTGTGTGTCCTGCAGCGTGATATGGTACGAGTTATACGCGTGTGAGATGAGCAGAAAGAAGCAGAAGCCGAGGCTGTGTGAGACCCCCGACTCTGAGAGTCCCGCGGTGCAGGACGTCCCGGCGGCCGTGTGGAAGAAGCTGCTGTTCAGAGAAATGGGCTGGCGTAGGGACACGGTGTGGAAGAAGGATCTGAGACACGTGAACCTGAACACGGGGATGCCGGAGCACACGGAGCAGGTCCTCAGGTCAGATCTGGTTCTTGTGTTCTTCTGGAGAAGTTTCTTTAACATGGGTTGTAATGTGGGAACATTATGGAGCATGAAGCGGACAGACAGAGACAAAATCATTCTTAAATTTTATATTTCTGGGTGAAAAGGGTCACGCAGCTGCTAAAAATCACCTTAAATTTTACTGTCATACGCATCCATGTATATACACATATATTCACACATCATCTTCATAAAGTCTATATAGTTTATACTTTTTATAATTTATCTACCTTTTTTATTTTTCTTGGTTTATTTTTCCTCAAACCTTTTTTTTTAATCAAAAAATGTATTTTAAGATTCTTTGATTCTTAAGTAGGCTACGCCTCCTTTATATCTGGTGTGGACAGACACACAGGCCACGCCTCCTTTATTAAATCTGGTGTGGACAGACACACAGGCCACGCCTCCTTTATTATATCTGGTGTGGACAGACACACAGGCCACGCCTCCTTTATTATATCTGGTGTGGACAGACACACTGGCCACGCCTCCTTTATTATATCTGGTGTGGTCAGATACACAGGCCACGCCTTTTTTATTATATCTGGTGTGGACAGACACACAGGCCACGCCTCCTATTATATCTGGTGATCACACAGGCCATGCCCCTTATTATATCTAATTACACAGGCCACACCTCCTTTATTATATCTGGTGAACACACAGGCCATGCCTATTTTATTATATCTGATTGCACACAGGCCACGCCTCCTTTATTATATCTGATTGCACACAGGCCACGCCTCCTTTATTATATGTGATCGCACACAGGCCACACCTCCTTTATTTGATCTGATCACACAAAGGCCACACCTTAACTATTTTAATTAATTAATTGATGAATAAGTTAATTGATGTCCAAAAAGGGAGTGTTTATGAAAGTCGGTGTGTGCTGCAGGAATCTGAACGTGGTCTGGGAGATCACATTGACCCTGAAAGGAGGGAGACGGTGCGTGTACAAGCGATCTCAGGCCTTTTTCTCGGACTCGTCCGTCAGCGTGTGCTGGAGCTACGGCACGTGGCCGAAAATTCACCGCGTCTACAGCGTGGAGCTTTACGGAGTCCTGGATTCCTCCACAACTTTATTATCCAAGTGAGCGAGCTTCTTCACTCACAAGTATTACAAATCTAATACATAATAAAACCATAAGCAGCTGGACACTGTGTGTGTGTGTGTGTGTGTGTGTGTCCAGGCCACAGTGGCGCTCTCTGATTAGTAAAACGCTGCTGAGCAGGACAGAGAAGTGGAGGTGTATTGGGACAGACAGTCTGGTGAAGCTGATGCAGTTTGATGAAGGGATCACTGTGGGAATATGGAGAGTACGGTCACGTTTCCACTTTACTATAAAAAGCTCAACTCTGTGCTCTGTGTGTTTATTGTGTGTGTTTGTGCTCGTCTTTAGGGGACGTGGGTCATCGCCTTCATCATGGCTACCCTACACTTCCACAGACTGGTGGAGAGGAGTGTTCTCGGCTCTCTGTTCTGGTATGCTGGTTGTATTTTACTTTAAAGACCGGCACTAAGGCCACGCCTCCTTTACTATCCCAGGGGTGGTGTATGTAAGCCACGCCCACTGTACTGTACCTGGAACTAACACACTTAGACTACGTCTTCATTACACCTGGTACTGACACATAGAAGCCACGCCTCCTTTACTATACCTGGTCTTAACTGACACAATGGCCACACCTCCATAATTATTTCTGAATCCACGCCTCCTCCATTGCACCTGATACTGACACACAGAAGCCACACCCTCTTTACTATATTGGGGTGGTTGCATGTAAGCCACGCCCACTCCACTGTACCTGGAACTAACACACTTAGACCGCGTCTTCATTATACCTGATATTGACACACTGAAGCCACACCCTGTTTACTATAACTGGTACGGACCCACACAGAAGCCACCCCTGCTTTACTATACCTGAGACTGTCACACAGAGGCCACACCCCTTTTGCTACACCTAGGCTTGATTCACATAAAGGCCACGCCTTCCTTATATCTGGCGCTGACACAGAAGCCACGCCTCTTTTACTATGACTGACCTTTAAGCCACACCCTTTTCACTATAACATTTTTCTTACTTATTTTCTTTTTTAATTTTTTTTTTTTTTTACCCCAAACACACGCCCACACGTCGACGCCCACACCAGCCCCTACAGAGCGGAGGAGATCATCCCCCTGCACCCTGAGGTTCCTCAAGGTTCCGGAGTTCATGGTTACACGGTGCTCGTGCTGCTTCACAACTCAGTGAGACGCATCATGCAGTGTCGTTTCTCACCAGTGCTCTGCACCAGAGGTAACGTCTCTCCACACACTGCTCATGCACACGTGCACACGTCAGGGTTGTTCTTATACATTCATTCGGAACTAATCGGTTCTGAAATTCGTTTCTATGGCAACGCAAACAACAATATAGCTGGATGAGAGCGGAAGGAGATTCTGCATTCGTGAGTGTGCGAGGAGAGAGTGATAAAGGAAGTGTGTGTGATTTAGACAAATCGTTTTTTGCACACTTTTGCACTAGGGGCAGTGCAAAAGTTTGCGCACCCCAAGGATGGAGTCAAGAAGGAAGAAAGGTAATAAAAAGCACGATATTTAACTGTTCTCAAAAGGATATTTAGTGTCTACATTGTTTTCTATTTTTGTATTTAGAAACGAGGGGGATGCTCATTTTATTTTGGAGGCTTTTCTAAATAGCCTTTTTAAACCCCGCCCCCTTTTTTTCTAACCAATCATCTAATTTAATTGATTGATTAAATAAACATACAAATAAAAAAACCCAAAAAGATTAAATAGTTCAGTAAATCAATTAATTTAAAATAATTTAATTAGAATCAACCAATTACTTAACCAATTAACCAATTAGCCAGTTAATTAATGATCTCATCGTTAGGGGTTCGGTCAACTTTATTCTCTGCTGTTTCACCTTCACAATAACCTGAAGACCTTTAAACACGCTTTGGCCCAAAGTATTGTTTCACCTGACTTTTCCACCCATATGTGCTTCTTCTCTAAACTGTTTCTACATATTTGGAGTGACACAATTTGTATCGGATGCAGTCGCAGGATATTTTTCCTCCACTTGAACTAGGAGACCTAAACCTGTTCCAGCACGACGATTTCCCTTGTGCACAAAGCCAGCTCCATAAACATCTCTTTTCCATGGTTTGGAAGATGTGGAAGATCTTCTGCTATAGAGCTCCATCCTTATTGAACCACTACATCAGTAACTGTCTTTACTAACACCCTTGTGGCTGCATAAATCTCAGACCAATCTCTACAAGCTAAATCTACTGGAACATCTGCCCAGATGAGTGGAGGTTATTAGAACATGGACTAAATTGGCACAGAAGCTTATGCTCAGGTGTCCACAAACTTTTGGAGATGCTATATATGGAGTATAAAAATTCTCTGAAGGTGTATTTTAACCGCAACTTTATTTCGTCCCCATCAGATGAGTTCTGTAGTGGATATGTGCAGCTCCGCCCTCTTAACGCCGGCATGTCTGAGAAACATGCTGCGGTCTCGGGAAAGATCAGCTTCCCCTGGAGAGCTGGAGAGCTGCATGGAGATGTCAAGGTAACACGTCAGACAAGAATATGATGAGTCTTGTGTCCTTCAATAAATGTTTAAGCAATTTTCTGGAGGAGTGTGTCCCCAAATAAACAACGCCGTATCTGATCACGTGCTTTGCAGAACTGCTGCATGATGACGGTGTCGGTTTTGGACACGTCTCAGAGGCCGGTGTGGTGCATCTGCTCTTCCTCCGCCCTCCTCCTCAATCGCTCCCGCAGGCTGAACGAGACCTACGACGGCGAGCAGTTCACCCTGAGGTACCGCGACTCCGATGGGAAGCTGAACATGACCCTGGTCTGTATGCAGGACCTGCAGCTGTACTTCCTAATCGGCCTTCACATCTGGATCCGTGCGGAGAAAGTAAACATGCTCCTGATTTAGATTTGTGTATAGAAAAGAACATTGGTTTATTCTTGTTGTATTTTATTTCTGAGGTCGTACCCAGCCGAGTTCCAGGGTTTCGTTTTGCATCTGAAGTGTTTTTATTTCTTGAAAGTTCATTTCCTACGTGGTGTTTTTTTTTCTTTTTCTTTTTTCCAGTCTCACAGCTGGATGGAAGGTTTGTCTTGTGTTACGAGTTGAATAAAGTGAGACTGCGAACACGTGACTCGTAGATCATCCTGTAGATCACAGAAGCAAGTGGAGGAGCTGCACGGTATAATCCTTCGTTTATGTTAGAATTCCGGAGATTTCCGGAGAAAGGGGCGGAGCCTAGGTTACCTTCAATCGGCACGACGTCAGCGTAAAATAAATTTGCGTTGATTTATTTGCATACGTCAACTCAAATTAATTGAGTATATCGTCGACTCCTGAAACCAGATCTCGCCTGTCAATCATGCTCCAGTCTGCTCAGAGTCACCACGGTAGCGAGATTTAGGCCCAAATCCTACCCGTAAAAAAACATCTAATGGATAATAGTGTAATGAAACCGAAATACAATTTTCAGAGGTAAAATGGACCAAAAAATCCACACTGTCAAACTTTTATTGAGTATTTAGTGAGTATTTAACTTTTTGCAGCTATATAGAACTATGAGAAGAAGCATGACCTTTCAAAACCCAGGAGACGTCTCCTCAAACCCTGGAGGCATCATATGGCAGAAGAACTGAACGTAGCACTGAGAACGTAGCAACACCTCGCGGATCAAACGCTCAGAAGAACAAAAAGCCATATCAAGGTACAAACAGCAAACCTTTATTTATTTATTTATTTATTTATTTTTACGAAACCGTGAATCAACGTGAAACACACCCCTGAGATTAAAAGACCCCCCCCAACCCACTGATTAGTCATTTAGAAGAAAACAAACACAATTCACACATGGTCCTAACATCTGCGGCGTGTTCGGCGTCTCCACAGCTGTCCTGCAGTCGAGTGAGGAGTCCGACGTCTTTCTCTCTCTCTCTCTCTCTCTCTCTCTCTCTCTCTCTCTCTCTCTCTCTCTCTCTAGGCTTTGTGTTTTTTGCAGTGTTTCAGGGCGTCGGCCAGGGCGGCCAGGGCTTTATCGGCGTTAGACATGCTGCAGTTGTAGCCCATCAACCCCAATCGCATCACCTGGAACACAGGAGGCGTTGGGGTCAGATGAAAAAAAGGGGGCGGAGCCACCTTCAATCGGCTAAACCCATTCGTAATTAGGGTGAAGCTTCTCGACTAAGTAGCAGAACGAGCATGAATATAAATTAAAAGACGTTCAAACACGTTTTTCTCACCATGCCGACAGACGGCCCCAGCCCTCCCGTCATCTCCAACTGGTGGTGCTTCATCATGTACGTCAGAAGCTCCTTCCAGTCGTATCCCTCAGGAATGGCGATGGTGGTGACCGATGGAAGCCTCAGATCCTAAACGCAAGAATCGCACCTTCAGAGTCTCGTTGAAGATCGGAATGACTCGAGTGATGAACGAAAGCCTCACCTTGTCTTTGATGAAGAGTTGAAGGCCGAGATCTTCTAAACCCTTCCAGAGATACTCTGCTACCTGTCTGTGCTGCTTCCACGAGTTCTCCAAGCCCTGCGGAGAAGAACCGGGCATCAGTTGCTCACTCGCTAAACTGCTGAATTCTGATTGGTCAGGAGGAAGAATGACTGTTAGAAGAAAAGGGTGATACAATGGGAGACTTTTTTTAAAGCGACATCTGGAACATCTGGAAAGGAGCCTTCTTCACCGAGACTGATGCACAAAAAAAGCCACACCTTCACTGCGACTCGCAACACAGAGGCCACGCCCATTTTGCACAGAACCTCTTTAACCATCACTCAAATGTACTGTGTGTGTGTGTGTTTTGCGTAACACCTTCTCGGCGAGGATGGCGAGACTCTCTCTCAGGGTGAAGAACCCGGACACGGGGCCGGTGTGATGATACCTGCAGCACAGAGGAACAGAAATCACACACTCACTCTGCATCAGGCGTGATGATGATGATGTGGTGATCTCACGAGGAGGGTTTTCCTGAACACACTCACAGTCGTGCAGGTTCTCCGTCGTTCCCCCAGTAGTTGGACAGGTGAGTCATGTCCAGCAGGTAGGACACAGGCTTTGTCTTCCGGTTGAACAGCTTCTGACTACGAGAAGAGAAAAAGCCAGTGAAAAACCAGGAGTGTTCACTTCCTGTCTCATGCTCCCGTTCCTTTCTGTTAAATTCAAACGCAGATCAAAGGCGAAATAAAATGTTTTAAATTGTAGTTTTATCCTTTGATTTGTTTATAATACAGCAAATTTCTTTTAAGTACAATTTGAAGAATAATTGATTAATCCTTCGTAAATAGTAAATCGAAAAATCAATTAATAACCAAATGAATGCATTTTATAAAATGAATATAATTTGTTTAATTGATTAATTGGGTCAGTTAATTAATATATTTAAAAAAAAACTCCCAAACTGCTATTTTTTTTAATTTTTATATTGGTTTTGTCTTTATTAACCTTAATTTTCCTTCGTTTTTTGTAATAGTTTAAAATATAATCAAAAAATTTGCCCCTGAGATTTCAATGCTTCACGTTTGACGCACACACACACACACACACACACACACACTCACACACTTACCATGCTCTGTCGTTGAATGAAATAGGTGCTGTACCCGGAGGAGAGTTTAAGGCTTTCTGTGATCCCGTGTACAAAATATCGATCTCTGTGTTAAAAAAAAACACACACACACACACACACACACACACACACACACACACACACACGAGACGTTACACACTTAACACAAGCATCTAAACTCACTTAACACGTCACCATAAACACGTTTCTTCTTACTCTGTTTGTCCATGAGCAGAGGTGATGCTCCGAGAGACGCCACTGAATCCACCAAAAACAAGCAGTTATACCTACACACACACACACACACACACACACACACACACAGTTACTCACCACACTGATACACTGAATCCCTTACAAACCATTAAGTGTTTTATTCCTCTTACACCTCATCACATGATCCTAATCAACCAATCGTATCATTCATTATAAAAAAGGTTTCATGGCAATCCTTACACACATCCTGCACTAATATAATATATATATATAAAAACACCTCTCTATAATGTGTTCATGTTTCTCCCACATGTTTACACTGTGCAGTGCTTTTAGATTAATTTGCTGTATTTTTATCCTCTTATACATAACATTCTGTACATATTTACATATTTAGCTGCACTTCTGGTAGAAGTTAAACTGCATTTTGTTGCTGTATGTCTCTACTATACAATTATATCTATCTATCTATCTATCTATCTATCTATCTATCTATCTATCTACACATATGAATGTATAAAATCTTGTCTGTACATCCATCTCGCTATATATGTATCTTTCTATCTCTCTCCATATATTTTTCTAATCAAATTCAAAGTATCAAAGTAAATAAAGATGTTGAGATGTTTGTTGAGACGATGGACAGGATTAGGAATGGGTTTATTAGAGGGACAGCGCATGTAGGACGTTTTGGAGACAAGGTGAGGGAGGTGAGATTGAGATGGTTTGGACATGTGCAGAGGAGGGACATGGGGTATATCAGTAGGAGAATGCTGAGGATGGAGACACCAGGATGGAGGAAAAGAGGAAGACCAAGGAGGAGGTTTATGGATGTGGTGAGGGAAGACATGCAGGTAGATGGTGTGAAAGAGGCAGATGTAGAGGACA
>MU551599.1:464232-480395 GCA_024362625.1 Silurus asotus | reverse complement strand
AATATTATTATTATTATTATTATTATTATTATTATTATTATTATAATCTGGTTCTCGTGTCTGTGAAGTCATTAAACTGAGATTTTGAAATATTTACTTAATATTATTATGAATTTAAAAAACTCCTTGAGGTCTTTTATTTTATGAAAAGACACAGAATAAAACAATATAAACATCTGGAACATCTGTGAAACATCATGCTGCATATTTTTCTGCTACAGATCCGACGTTGAAGCTGTTGTGAGGAGCATCATGGCGATTGGGAACAGGATCTGAATAAGCGCCCGTGTGGCCTTTACGCACAGCTGGAGGTGTCGGCTTCTGTACAAAGACTGTATTGAGAGGAGGACACGCAGTGCATGCTGGGATATCAGGCTGCATCCTAGACACACCCACACACACACACACACACACACACACACACACACACACACACACACACACACACACACAGAGCAGAGCAGAGATGATGCAGGCTGTGAAATTGCAGCTGATTTCACTATCACCACGCTGCCGTTCTCCATCTCCTCCTCGTACACGCTGATGATGTCATCACTGCATCTCCAGCATCCTCAGCTCCACCATCACAGCCATTTTGTGCTTCTGCTCTCTCTCTCTTTCTCTCTATCCATCCTCTCCTCCCTCCCTTCTTCTTCCTGAGAGCCCACCCTGGGTCCTGACGCACCGCTGAGTACCAGGCCCCTGCAGACACACACACACACACACACACACACACACACACACACACACACACACACACACAGTGACGTTCTGGCTGTAGGCTGATGTGCTAATCCAGGGAGAGGCTGAGACCCTGCGCACACACACACACAAACACACACAAACACACGCGCACACACGCGCACACACACACACGCACACAAACACACACAAACACACGCGCACACACGCGCACACACACACACACACACACACACACGGAGGGATACAAGGCAGACGAAGATGACTGGTTCAATGGAATAACATCCTGCTACAGAAGGTTCCCCAGGATTTTAACCATCACGGAGATCAGGTATGTTGTGTGTGTATGTTGTGTGTGTATGTGTGTATATGTGTGTGTGTGTGTTTGTGTGTGTTTTCTATATTTTCTGGTTATTTGTTTGGTACGTCAGCCTCCATGAGCCGTACAGGGTGTTGTTCTGCTCAGTTCTGCCTCCCGTTAGGCCGTGATGTCCTGAATAACAAGACGCAGAGGAACAACTGATGAGGTTTTGCTGAAACCGTGTGAGAAATGTTCAGAAAGATTTAAAAAAATCTTTCCTGATGTACAAAATTATACCAAATATTCCTCAATCAGGGGATGATTTCGTTTATTCGTTTATTATTTCCATGATTTCGGATGCACGATCTCTCGTTGTCATTGTCATGACGCTCGGCGTTCAGATCGTTCATTCTGGAATATTGCAGAAGGGATGAAGGTCTCAGATTCGGATCTCGGATTCATTTGGATCGATAAATCGAGCGCTGAGGTTCGACTCGGGCAGGACGTGAAGGCAGAGAGAGAGCAGATACGTGTTGTATGGATTATATATGGAGGTGTAATGAGAGATGATGTGAAGGTGTCGTGTGAGTCACAGTCGTGTGGACGTGGACGTGGACGTGGACGTGGACGTGGACGTGAGCAGAGCCCAGCGTGGTGCTGTCAGAGTCTCGCCACGTAAAAACGCGTCTCAGTTATGAATCTGGAGGCGGATTTGAACAGGATGTTATTGATTCCGGTTCTGCAGGATGACTCTGTATTTATATAAATATAAAATGTGTGTGTGTGTAATGGGGTGGAGGCCAACGGCATTGATTCACTGTCCAAAATGGCCGACGCCGTGTTTACATTCCTGCACGGTTCCGATACAGAAACGACGGATTAAATGGAATTTCACAAGACCGGGTCTCGCTGTAACGTCTCTGCGTTCTGAGGGACTCACGTTTCTTACACGTCACAATGTCTTTTATATTAAGGGTTGTTTTTTACTTGAGATAATTTGGTGGGCACACACACTCTCTGAACATTGCTGTTCTCTGATTGGTCAGTTTTTAAATGATTAAATAAGCCAATAAAGAAAAATGAGTGAAAATTAAATAATATTCGTACAAATGTGTTGTGATGAAGAAACTTCACCTTCGTTTCTGCTCTGTGTGGTGGGAATGACGATAAAGCCGACTTGACTCAATTTCTTTTCAGTTTAAAGCAAACATGAACACACACACACACACACACACACACACACACACACACACACACACACACACACAGACCTACACACTAAAGCTGGACTGGAGCAGACAAAGAAACATCATGGCGGAGCAGAACACACTGACCCACGGCAGGAAGAGAAATGTGAATGAAATGGTGATGGAGAACTGAAGTCGTGTAACACTGGGTTTATTGGGACGTTTTCAGAATCTTGAATAAATAAATTAAAGTTTGTCCAAATCAATTAATCAATTAATTAATCAATTAAACAATAAATCAAGTGTTAGTGAGTAGTTAAATGAATAAGGTTTAAGGCATTAAGACATTGGACTTCGGATCTGTAGGTTTTGAGATCAAATCCCAGCACCACCAAGCTGCCACTGTGGGCCCTTGAGCGAGGCCCTCAATCTTTAACTGCTCAGTTCTGATATTCACTCTGGATGAAGACGTCACTGCCGTATATGTAAATAAATTAGTAAATACATCAAATCAAATGTACATAAATAAATAAATAAATAAATAAATAAATAAATAAATAAATAAACGCTACCTAAATGTAAAAAACAAATAATAAAAGTATACAGAGGATGCTCTGTAGATAATAATGCTAAAGATAATAATTATAAGAAAGTGAGGCAGTGCAGGTAATAATGTAAAAGTGAGGCAGTGCAGATAATAATGTGAAAGTGAGGCAGTGCAGATAATAATGTAAAAGTGAGGCAGTGCAGGTAATAATGTAAAAGTGAGGCAGTGCAGATAATAATGTGGAAGTGAGGCAGTGCAGATAATAATGTGAAAGTGAGGCAGTGCAGATAATAATGTGGAAGTGAGGCAGTGCAGATAATAATGTGGAAGTCAGGCAGTGCAGATAATAATGTAAAAGTGAGGCAGTGCAGATAATAATGTGAAAGTGAGGCAGTGCAGATAATAATGTAAAAGTGAGGCAGTGCAGGTAATAATGTAAAAGTGAGGCAGTGCAGAAAATAATGTGAAAGTGAGGCAGTGCAGATAATAATGTGGAAGTGAGGCAGTGCAGATAATAATGTGGAAGTGAGGCAGTGCAGATAATAATGTGGAAGTGAGGCAGTGCAGATAATAATGTGGAAGTGAGGCAGTGCAGATAATAATGTGGAAGTGAGGCAGTGCAGATAATAATGTGGAAGTGAGGCAGTGCAGATAATAATGTGGAAGTGAGGCAGTGCAGATAATAATGTGGAAGTGAGGCAGTGCAGATAATAATGTGGAAGTGAGGCAGTGCAGATAATAATGTGGAAGTGAGGCAGTGCAGATAATAATGTGGAAGTGAGGCAGTGCAGATAATAATGTGGAAGTGAGGCAGTGCAGATAATAATGTGGAAGTGAGGCAGTGCAGATAATAATGTGGAAGTGAGGCAGTGCAGATAATAATGTGGAAGTGAGGCAGTGCAGATAATAATGTGGAAGTGAGGCAGTGCAGATAATAATGTGGAAGTGAGGCAGTGCAGATAATAATGTGGAAGTGAGGCAGTGCAGATAATAATGTGGAAGTGAGGCAGTGCAGATAATAATGTGGAAGTGAGGCAGTGCAGATAATAATGTGGAAGTGAGGCAGTGCAGATAATAATGTGGAAGTGAGGCAGTGCAGATAATAATGTGGAAGTGAGGCAGTGCAGATAATAATGTGGAAGTGAGGCAGTGCAGATAATAATGTGGAAGTGAGGCAGTGCAGATAATAATGTGGAAGTGAGGCAGTGCAGATAATAATGTGGAAGTGAGGCAGTGCAGATAATAATGTGGAAGTGAGGCAGTGCAGATAATAATGTGGAAGTGAGGCAGTGCAGATAATAATGTGGAAGTGAGGCAGTGCAGATAATAATGTGGAAGTGAGGCAGTGCAGATAATAATGTGGAAGTGAGGCAGTGCAGATAATAATGTGGAAGTGAGGCAGTGCAGATAATAATGTGGAAGTGAGGCAGTGCAGATAATAATGTGGAAGTGAGGCAGTGCAGATAATAATGTGAAAGTGAGGCAGTGCAGATAATAATGTGAAAGTGAGGCAGTGCAGATAATAATGTGAAAGTGAGGCAGTGCAGATAATAATGTGAAAGTGAGGCAGTGCAGATAATAATGTGAAAGTGAGGCAGTGCAGATAATAATGTGAAAGTGAGGCAGTGCAGATAATAATGTGAAAGTGAGGCAGTGCAGATAATAATGTGAAAGTGAGGCAGTGCAGATAATAATGTGAAAGTGAGGCAGTGCAGATAATAATGTGAAAGTGAGGCAGTGCAGATAATAATGTGAAAGTGAGGCAGTGCAGATAATAATGTGAAAGTGAGGCAGTGCAGATAATAATGTGAAAGTGAGGCAGTGCAGATAATAATGTGAAAGTGAGGCAGTGCAGATAATAATGTGAAAGTGAGGCAGTGCAGATAATAATGTGAAAGTGAGGCAGTGCAGATAATAATGTGAAAGTGAGGCAGTGCAGATAATAATGTGAAAGTGAGGCAGTGCAGATAATAATGTGAAAGTGAGGCAGTGCAGATAATAATGTGAAAGTGAGGCAGTGCAGATAATAATGTGAAAGTGAGGCAGTGCAGATAATAATGTGAAAGTGAGGCAGTGCAGATAATAATGTGAAAGTGAGGCAGTGCAGATAATAATGTGAAAGTGAGGCAGTGCAGATAATAATGTGAAAGTGAGGCAGTGCAGATAATAATGTGAAAGTGAGGCAGTGCAGATAATAATGTGAAAGTGAGGCAGTGCAGATAATAATGTGAAAGTGAGGCAGTGCAGATAATAATGTGAAAGTGAGGCAGTGCAGATAATAATGTGAAAGTGAGGCAGTGCAGATAATAATGTGAAAGTGAGGCAGTGCAGATAATAATGTGAAAGTGAGGCAGTGCAGATAATAATGTGAAAGTGAGGCAGTGCAGATATTAATGTGGAAGTGAGGCAGTGCAGATAATAATGTGGAAGTGAGGCAGTGCAGATAATAATGTGAAAGTGAGGCAGTGCAGATAATAATGTGGAAGTGAGATAATAATGTAAAAGTGAGGTAGTGCAGATAATAATGTGGAAGTGAGGCAGTGTAGATAATAATGTGAAAGTGAGGCAGTGTAGATAATAATGTGAAAGTGAGGCAGTGCAGATAATAATGTGAAAGTGAGGCGATCTATCTATCGTGTGTGAGATGAAGCTAAGCTAAAACACTATGAATGTTTGTAGTTTGCTGGACAGTAAACAGGTTCAGGGTGAAGGAGAAACTGGTCCATCACTCTGCTGCTCCACTACACAAGGAAACTGCCTTTAATCACTTCCTTTCAACGATATTATTTATTATCAGAAATCGCAGACGTGGAAACGCACGTGGGTCAGAACAGCACCAGGTACACCATTTGTCTCCAAACGTTTTGATACCACCTCGTATAACAATCCCCAACTAGAGAGTCATCAAAATTCATCCAGGTGAAGTGAACTGTGAGAGGAAATCCTGGAATACGGTTTGAGAGTATTCTACAAAATGCTCTCCATTCGGAATTGTGAGCATATATGGTGTGTGTGTGTGTGTGTGTGTGTGTGTGTGTGTGTGTGTGTGTGTGTGTGTGTGTGTGTGTGTGTGTACAGGAAGGCAGTAATGGTAACGATGAGTCATGGTCAGAATCTCTAGAGCTCCATTACTTAAATGAAATGTGAGTCATGTGACTCCTCCTGCAGCCTGGAGTTTTCAGGATCAATCTGCTCACTACAGTAACGTCATGATACAATATACACTCAATCATCTCTTCATCTGACTGATTATGGGATATGAGGTGCAGTGGGGGCTACTGGTCTGTAAGAGAGGGGAAGCTGATTTTCGGCCTACATCATAAGATTGTCTATTTATTTAAAAGTAAATTCTGCCCTACGTTCCTTTTCAAGAAAATGGTCTGTGACCCTGTCGTACCAACTAGGAGTCTTTTTAAGTGACTTGACCAGTGTCCTCTCAATGGCCAGCAGAGCTAGGCTGCTTAAACCGCCTTGGCCCATTGTGTTTCGGGTGTAGGACTTGAGTCGCTTTAAACAGGAGAAGCTCCTTTCTACACCTGCAGATGTAGCTCCAATTGTTTAATTCAGTTTTTCTCGTAAGGAACACTTTCAAATGGCTTCACCAAAATCAGGTCGACAATATTAGCACCGTCTGCCATCGTGCGCAGTTTCACCCACGACGCTAGCCTAGCCTACTAACGTTATATGAATGAATGAATGAACGATCTAAAAAAAAATATTAAACTCTTTAAAACTGAAACAAGGAATGTGGTGTATAATTGTGTGAAATGTATGATTAAAAAATTAAGCTATTTCGCCAAGCAAATATCAAAGAAATAGGTTGCAGCAGTTTTTATTTCGACTGAACTTGAGAAATCCGCGATGGGACTGAGCGCGAAGAGCTTCAGTGATTCCTTATAGTACAGAATCGCTGTCAGTCAAAAGGAGATGCAGTCTTTCGACAGACTCTCCAATCATCACGCAGAAGCTCGGAGTCCGGGCCAGCCCACTTCCCCATTCACCCCCAGAGACGCTGAGCGTCCGTGGGCGGGACATAATCGCAGCGTTTATCCAATGAGCGTCTAGTTTCGAAGCGCTGAAAAAACCGTTCAAAGCAGCCCCATTGAAGTAAATGGACGCTGGGCTTCAATAGAGAAATGCACTGTGACGCTGCGGGAATGTAGGAGAAGGAAATCGAGTCAGCCGACCTGCTATATGTAACTGATTCTGAACCAACTCGTCTTTGAGATGAACGTTTTCTAATGCATTTTTAGTCAATAAAATGTTAATACAATAGCACATATTTAACCATTACTTTTGTGACATTATAAGGGAAGCCGAGCTTCACTAACCCAGTCTTAAAGAAATCGCCTCTGATGAGGTGGTATCAAAATGTTCGGAGAGTAGTTTTGTAAAACGCCAGCAGATGGCAGCACAAGGCTGCACGCACAGTCACAGGGAGCGCTGAGTTTCATAAGTCAGTGTCCCAAAAGACATCGTCCTGTGTACATCTGGAGCCGTGCAACTGGTTCTATTTTGACCCACATGCGTTACCACGTGCGATTTCATCAGCAAGTTAGCAAACGTGACATTTCTTCGTGAAGCTGGGCAAATCCGCAACAAGTCGTTCGAGGCGATTTGAGCGGCACGTGCTTCCAGAGCAGAAGAACATCGCTGAGTGTTCAGAAAGACCTTGAACGACCTTAACGAGTTTAACAGTTCCCTAAAATGTCGAAACCATTTGGCAACTCGTGCACGATGATCATCGGAGAATTATCCACCTGGTCCCACTTCCTCACTAAATCTCCATTTTCTCCAATAATCTCCAATCTCCATCTTGTTGTAATAGCTTTCACTCCACCAGATGTTCCATTAGATGTTTTGGAGATTTGTGTGTCAATGTCAGATAATGATGAAGGTGTGGGGTGCAGTCAGCGTGCTTGTTCAGTAGAGTTGGCGCTCTACAGCAGGAGATCTTTCACATCTTCCAACCCATGAAAAGCAGATCTTCCTGAAGCTGTGTACAAAGTCATGCTGGACCAGGTTTGAGTCTCGGGAAGTTTTAGGCTCCTGCATCGAAATGTAATTGTGAACCTCCATCTTTGTGGGAACTGTAGGGTGAAGATATCAGGGGTCCCAGTACTTTTGGTGATAAAGTGTATATTAAATCTGACTAATGAAATAAACAATTATTTACAAACACACCTGATTTCCTAAATAACACTAATTTCCGGGTCCAAAAGGGGGCGGGGCTTATGTTATATTGGATCATATAAGGGCGTACAGTGTAACATTTCTTGAAGGAATCTCCAGTTTCAGAAGTAAGGGATGTTTGTAGCTGCTATAATGTAGGTGATATGAGGATGTAATTTGTTTAACAGAGTTAAATGTAACTCTAAACAGATAAAAAGTAAAAAAACTGAAAACAGTGAATTGTTGGGGGTATTGCTGAGGGAAAAAAATTATCGACGAGATGTTTCAGGAACCTGATCTTCTTCTGCTGATTCCATCACACCATTTTTCCTCCAGTGCAGTGTTTTACTGATGTTTTCTCGTCCTGCAGGTGAAACACGGCCTGCGCTTCTCCTTCATCTGCAGCTCCACACGTCCCTCATCATGGCCGGCGCGTCGGTGAAGGTGGCCGTCAGGGTTCGGCCCTTCAACTCCAGAGAGATGAGCAAGGAGAGCAAGTGCATCATTCAGATGTCGGGGAACACCACCAGTGAGTCTCAGCACCTTCACACCTTCACCTTCACACTGTCCATCACACGCTGAATCAGGCTTCGGTGTGTGTGTGTGTGAGTGGGTGAGCAGTCAGACAATGTGGCATGTACTGATATTTTCAACACTGCAGAGCTTTGTGTGTGTGTGTGTGTGTGTGTGTGTGTGTGAGAATGATCTCACTAACAATCTGAAGAATGCATCTGTCTCTCAATCACACACACACACACACACACACACACACACACACACACACACACACATACACACACATACACACACACACACACACACACACACATACACACACATACACACACACACCTCCAGGAATGTCAAAAGAGCTTGGATAATGAGGAGTACTAGAGGAACTCTTGAGTAGAAACTATGAGAACTCTAGGAACTAAAAGACCAAATTGACAAGCTATGGAGTGGGACCTACGAGAACTATGACATTGGAACTAGAAGAACTAGAGGAACTATGGAGTGGTCACTAGAAAAACTACAGGAACTCCAAAAATTTGAGCTAGTTGGAATTCAGAAGGTGGGACAATGCAGTGATGTCCAGGAGAACGAGAGAAACTATGAACTGGTGTTTAGAAGAACTGTGCCATGGTAAATGCAAGAACTAGAGGAATTATGGAGTGGTAACAAGGAGAACAAGAAAAACTATAGAGTGGGGTCTAGGAGAACAGTGGGATGGTAATTGTGAGACCAGGAAGAACTTCTTCATATGAGAACTAAAGAAACTATTAAGTGATGTCTGGGAGACTGAAAGAAATATGGAGTGATGTCCAGGTGAAACAGAGGAACTAAAAGTGGTGTCTTTGAAGTGGTAAATATAAGAAGTAGATGGGGTGGTATCCAGAAGAACAATGGAGTGGAAAATATAATAAATAGATGGGGTGGTATCTAGAAGAACAATAGAGTGGTAACTATGAGAAGTAGATGGAGCAGTATCTAGAACAAAAATGGCATGGTAAATATAAGAACTAGATGGTCTGGTATCTAGAAGAACAATGGAGTGGTAACTATGAGAAGTAGATGGAGCAGTATCTAGAACAAAAATGGCATGGTAACTATAAGAACTAGATGGTCTGGTATCTAGAAGAACAATGGAGTGGTAAATATAAAAAATAGATGGAGTGGTATCTAGAAGAACAATAGAGTGGTAAATATAAGAAGTAGATGGGGTGGTATCTAGAAGAACAATGGAGTGGTAAATATAAGAAGTAGATGGGGTGGTATCTAGAAGAACAATGGAGTGGTAACTATGAGAAGTAGAGGAACTATAGCAGGAACAATAGGAGTACTAGAAGAACTCAGCAGTCATGTTTAGGAGAACTGGGGAAGTGGTAACTGTAAGAGCTAAAAGAACTGTAGAGTGGGAGGTAGGAGAACCTTGGAGTGGTCTTTAGGAGATATTAAAATGTATGCAAGAATGGACATGCAGAACTTGCTTCAGTATTTGCTTGATAAATGTTCCTGCTTTGAGATCTTAAAGAGGAGCATCATGAAGTCCATTGTATTTAGTACTTTCTGTCTATTTTAATAATATTTAGGTTTTGACTTCAATATTCTTTGTTTCTTTTTTCCCTCCAGCGATTCTCAACCCTAAACAGCCGAAAGAGAACAAAAGCTTCAACTTCGACTACTCGTACTGGTCCCACACCTCGGTGAGTCCGAGATAACTCCTACTTCACTGCTTTACGTCGTGAATGCAGTCTTCATCACAGCTCCTGGTTACATTTCCATGTTACAAAGGAAGAATAAGTGAACGAAGAGGGCGGGGCAAGTGGGTGGGCCTAGAGTGTGTGGTGGGAGGGGCTTAGATAAAAGGTAAAGGAGTGACAGTGTTTATTTTTGGTGTTTTAGCCGGAGGATGTTAACTTCGCCTGTCAGAAACAAGTGTACCAGGACATCGGTGAGGAAATGCTGCTCCATGCGTTTGAAGGCTACAATGTCTGCATCTTCGCGTACGGTCAGACTGGAGCAGGAAAATCTTACACCATGATGGGCAAACAGGAGAAAGACCAGCTGGGCATCATCCCCCTGGTACATTTATACTGCATGATGTGTTTCAGTGAAATATATGGAATAATATTGATTGTTTGTTTCTCATAAACCACAACAAACTTCCAACAATTACAAATTAATTCAAATAAAGGCAAAATAAGGTCAAAAGTATTAGGACACCTAATTTTTCCACACAGGTTCTTCCCCAAACTGTTCCCACAAAGTTGGAGTTACATGGTTGTATTGGACGTCTTTGGATGCTGTAGCATGTCATTTTCTTTTCACATGAACTAAGAGACCCAAACCTGTTCCTGCATGACAATGCTCCTGTGCACAAAGCCAGCTCCATGTAGCTAACCCTTTACATGGGTTAGACTGGAAGATCTCCTGCTTTAGAGCTCCAACCCTGTTGAATGTGATGAAAGTGAAAGCTGAATGTACCCCAGACCTCCTCACTCCACCCTTGTGGCTGATTGAATCTCCATAAAATCTTGGGGAACATTTTCTTAGAAGAGTCTTAGGTTTTTCAAAAAGTTTAAGGATCTTCAAAAAGTGCACACCATTCTTATGTTCAGGTGTCCACATATAAATTCAATTCTCTGACCAGCTTCTGTTTCTTCTTCATCTTGACGTTGATAAGACATACAAAATGCAAAACATCTCAAAGAACAAACACGATTCTATGAACCCGTCCTGTAGTGGCAATATTTTCAGCATTTTTAGAAGTTGAATCAACACCTTTTGACAAATCAGACTTCAAAACTCAATATTGTGATCAGAAAGATCAGATTTCTTAGTGCCTTGATGTTCTCTTGATGTTCTCTGGGAAATTCGGATGCTCTAACCTCTTTCTGTGTTTTTGTGGCAGCTGTGTGAAGACCTGTTCACCAAGATTAGTGACAATGGAGACAATAACATGTCCTACTCTGTGGAGGTAAGAACTATGGTGAAGGAACAAGGAGAACCATATGGTAGGAGTTAGGCGGACAATAATAACAATGGAGGGGACCAGCCTGTAGTACAGATCTTTCTTTGTGTATATTCAGGTCAGTTACATGGAGATCTACTGCGAGCGAGTAAGAGATCTGCTGAACCCAAAGAATAAAGGAAACCTGCGGGTCAGAGAGCATCCACTCATGGGGCCATACGTGGAAGATCTGTCCAAGATGGCTGTCACGTCCTACAACGACATCCAGGACCTGATGGACTCAGGCAACAAAGCCAGGCAAGTAGAGCTATGGTGTAGGAGTTAGGAGATCTAGAAGAGCTACTGTATGGAGTAGGAGCCAGAAAAGTAAAGGAGCTATGGAGTAGGAGTAAGGAGACGTAAAGGAGCAATGGAATAGGAGTTGGGAGAAGTAAAGGAGCTATGGAGTAGGAGTTGAGAGAAGTAAAGGTGCTATGGAGTAGGAGTTTGGAGAAGTAAATGAGCTATGGAGTAGGAGTTAAGAGAAGTAAAGGAGCTATGGAGTAGGAGTTTGGAGAAGTAAAGGAGCTATGGAGTAGGAGATGGAGAAGTAAAGAAGCTATGGGGTAGGAGTTTGGAGAAGTAAAGGAGCTATGGAGTAGGAGTAAGAAGACGTAAAGGAGCTATGGAGTAGGAGTTGGAAATCCAAACTTGTTCCAGCATGACAATAGCCATGTACACAGAGCCATCTCCATGAAGATCTGCTTTCCATGGGTTGGAAGATGTAGAAGATCTCCTTCTACAGTCGAACACTATTGAAATGAAAAATGTGAACGCTGACTGCACCCCAGACTTTCTTACCTCAACTACATCAGAACCTGACTTTACTAACAGCCCTGTAGCTGAAAGAATCTCCACAGAATCTAGTAGAACATCTTCCCAGTAGAGTGGAGCTCATTATAACAGTAGAATAGAGACTGAATGTGGAATGTTATGATCATAAAGCACAGAATCGTATGGTTTTAATACCCGAGTGAACCTTGTAAATTACCAATTAACTACATTTCATTGATGATTGATTAATTAGAATAAATTCACTCTGACGTGATTCTGCTGAATCTCAACATCACTTAAATTGAACATTTCCAGCAAAGCCAGAAAGAAATCTGGAGGGGTGCCAATACTTTTTCGAGGCCTCCGATATCTAGTTTTAGCTACAGATATTATTCTAAGCAACGAGCATGTGGACTCCAATCCACTGAAAATCCACTTAATGATGTCATTTCTTCACGTTCCAGAAGACCGAAGGTTCACAGCAACTATGGATTAATATTGTTTAAAAAGCACATGATCTTATGGTCAGATGTAAACAAACGTTTGTCTATATAATGTATAACACAATCGAAGATGAAGTGCAGGGTTTTAGTAAAGAAATGACATCTCTCTCTCTTTCTCTCGTTACAGAACCGTAGCAGCTACGAACATGAACGAGACGAGCAGCCGCTCTCACGCCGTCTTCAACATCATTTTCACCCAGAAGCGTTTCGACGGTGAAACAGACAACACATCTGAGAAGGTGCAGGAGATTTTACATTCTTACTGAAGAAATGGTTCGCTCTTATACATGTCCATCAACTCAGTGTATCTTTAACAATATAAACATCACAACACTTATGATCATTTTCTCTTTTCTAATTCAGTATGAAGGTAAAATACACCCCCCCCTTCTCTAAAGCACCCCACAGTTGCGGTGATCATTAGCTCCAGTGCATTAGTGCATTATTCAGCTGATGCTACGTTTCTTGTTTTCTCGCCGGATGCAGGTCAGCAAAATCAGCCTGGTGGACTTGGCAGGCAGCGAGAGAGCCGACTCAACCGGAGCCAAAGGCACCAGACTGAAGGTGAAACTCTGTCTATTCATCACAGGGACTTAAATGTGTTACAGTGTACATTTATGCACTGTAGTTTATTAACATTTGCAGAGTTTACAATATTACTCAAATCTAGGGTTCTTAACGTTTTCCAGGTCAAGGACCCCACTAGGTGAGGGGGCAGAGACCCCCTGATACAAAATGTGTCATTGTGATATTAATAGAAACCAATCATATAACATTAGTTATATTAGGTTAAGACCATTAGAACTATGTTGTACATGCATCATTGTCTGTTTATTTTTATATCTTTCGAAAAGATTTTTGCATCATAGCAAACATATATATTGCAAGTAAAATCACAATTTTTGAAGTTGTCCCCAGTTGTTTTTTTTATTTTAATAGATTTCATACATTTTTCTTTTACTATCAGGTGGACAATTCTACATTTACACAAGCTTTAGCTTTGAGTTTATTAGAACTTTATTGTATTAATTATACTATTTTTTTAAATTCAGTATTTTATCTTTGATGTTAATACCTGTTTTTTTTGTTGTTTTTTTTTACTTAATTTATTTGTGATTCAACATTAGCGTTAATGTTAATGTTAACTACCCTGCAGTACCATTGTGCACCCTCTAGGGGTGACGGACCCCGGGTTGAAGACCCATGAATTAGACCATTTTATTCATCTTTTATCTATTAAATATGTTAGACGTATTATAATTCAGAACTGCATAGTTGGTTACACTGGATTTGGGTTTGAAGCTGTGATCTGGAATTTGTGCTGGTATTTAATGAAATATATTATAATCTGGTTATTATAATAGTATTTAGGCAGAACTGTGATCTTTTGACTACATCAGTACTGGGGAATTGGGGGTGGGACTGTGATCTGGTTAGTTTAACTGGTTTTGTGGGTGGGACTGTGGTCTTTTTGGTCATAATGGGACTGCGGTCTAGTCCAACCCCCGGGCTGTGGACCAGCACCGGTCCGTCAGTCAATTGGTATTGTGCCACACAGAAAGAATACATACCTTACATAATATCAGTTTTATTTATGATCTGATTCTGAACGATGTTTTATTTAGGAAAATGACCGGATTTTCTCCTCCACATCTGTCTATGACTCAATCTTGATGCAGGTCATGATGCCTCGGTCACATGACTTACCTCCATCCACTACCTTCTTAAAGGAGCTCCGGTCACATGACTCACCTCCATCCACTACCTTCTTAAAGGAGCTCCAGTCACATGCCTTACCTCCATCCACTATTTTCTTAAAGGAGCTCCGGTCACATGCCTTACCTCCATCCACTATCTTCTTAAAACAGCTCCAGTCACATGACTCACCTCCATCCACTACCTTCTTAAAGGAGCTCCAGTCACATGCCTTACCTCCATCCACTATCTTCTTAAAGGAGCTCCGGTCACATTCCTTACCTCCATCCACTATCTTCTTAAAACAGCTCCGGTCACATGACTTACCTCCATTCACTACCTTTTTAGAGCAGCTCCGGTCACATGACTTACCTCCATCCACTACCTTCTTAAAGGAGCTCCGGTCACATGACTTACCTCTATCCACTACCCTCTTAAAGGAGCTCTGGTCACATGTCTTACCTCCATCCACTACCTTCTTAAAGGAGCTCCGGTCACATGACTTACCTCCATCCACTACCTTCTTAAAGGAGCTCCGGTTACATGTCTTACCTCCATCAACTACCTTCTTGAAGGAGCTCCGGCCGCTAACACATAATACATTACTGCTAAATTCAGACCCCTAAGAGAGAAAAATGAACAAAAAACAACACAGTAGATTCACGATTATTATTAGATTTAGAAAATACCAGTTTTTATGCTCGTTTCATTTTATTTTGTTGTATTTATCCTCCACACATTAAAGACCAGTCCGTGTAAATGTAACCGTATACTTTTGTGGTCTGCGTTGTGTTGAAAATGACCGACAGGAGAACGCCAGATTTGGTCTGCATAGAGAATGTATTTTTATATACAGATTGTCACAACAGCTTCAGCTCACACACCGTCAACACTCTTCACAAAAATAACATTCCAGAGTGCATAAATTCACATGTTTCTGTGTATGAATTATTTTCAACCAATGCTAGCAATTAATCTTTAGCATGGAACACAGCATACCTCTTCCGCTCGGGAGAGAGAAGGAAAATACCGTTAAAAGAGCAATCAGCAGATATGGCTACCTGGACTGAACCACTTTGTTGTTAAAGGAAGGGGGGGAAAGGAAGGTGAACCCATTATCTAATTACAGACCCCCTTTTTTTTTTTTTAAAGAAAATGTATTTTACCAAACACTGATGATTTCAACAAATATAGAACCACAGTGAATGCATAAACAAGAAAATTTAGTGAAATAAACTATTTCAACCTTGTTACACGTGCACGAGCGGCGGTTGGTGAATGGAGGGTGGAGCCGGGGGGAAACGAGCGGTGTGAAGCAGATCTGTGGCTGATGGGACTAATCAGTGTGCTCTGTTTTAGTGACTGGTGATGAGGAGAAAAAGGAGAAAGACACCGAGCAGAGCTGAGCACGTGTGTGTGTGTGTGTGTGTGTGTGTGTGTGTGATGTAACGTGTTTGAGTAAATGTACTCAAACACTTTAAGGAATGTAGACCTGAGATTCTGATTATTGGTCTTTTATTACCCATAAGGCAGTGATTTTTAACCTTGTTTGAGGCGTGACTCATTGTTTACATGAAGAAAACACAGTGCATGTAGGGGTACGGTCTCAGGAGTCCTGCAGTAAGTGTGCTGTGTGCATGTGATTGATGAATGTGCAGGTAGAAATTCAACTGAAACTGCATTCAATCTGGTTGATTATCAAGCAAGTTATTTTTTAACTACATTTATGTTTCCTGTTATAGGATAACTTGCAATTTTGTTAGTTCCAACT
>MU551599.1:442779-464036 GCA_024362625.1 Silurus asotus | reverse complement strand
TTTGTGGGCGGGACTGTGATCTGGTTGGTTACAGTGGTTTTGTGGGCGGGGCTGTGATCTGGTTGGTTACAGTGGTTTTGTGGGCGGGGCTGTGATCTGGTTGGTTACAGTGGTTTGTGGGCGGGACTGGTTGGTTACAGTGGTTATGTGGGCGGGACTGTGATCTGGTTGGTTACAGTGGTTTGTGGGCGGGACTGGTTGGTTACAGTGGTTTTGTGGGCGGGACTGTGATCTGGTTGGTTACAGTGGTTTGTGGGCGGGACTGTGATCTGGTTTGTTACAGTAGTATTGGGAACAGGACTGTAATCTGGATTGTCACAATGTTTTTTTGCTACTTAGGGTGGGACTTTAAAGACAGGTTAAAACCAACCTCTTCTAGAAATACTTAAACTAGCAATTTTTTGTTTGTTTTATATATTTTTATTTAAAAACAAAAATTTGCTTTAGTTTCCTCTCAATTGAGTTCAAGCTGATGATACCTGTAGTCTTCAACCTATTAAACCAGTGTTGATTTATTCACTGATAGAGACTCGAAGCAGGTTTGCACATCGTTGGATAAGGACGCCTGCTAACTGATGCAAATGTAAATGTAGTGTGGTTTGAGTGTGGTCAATTGAATGGAATGTCGTCTGGTTCATTGGGATTTAAACCTTGGATTGGTTGAACTGTGGTCTGGTTGGTTTTGAGGGCAGGATTGTGGGTCCATTAGGAATGATGGCGTTGGACACTAGGACCTCACTATTAATCTTTTAAAATTATATTTGTTTGTGTTTGTTTGAGGTCACAAATTATAAAACGTACTTTAATAACCGTTAGTATTTTGCTCAGCTTTATGAATGACCAGAATCCGATACACATTATATTGTACAGGTGACACATATGTTTGAGTGTGCTAATAATATCAGAATAATGAGGCAGTTTACAAGCTAACATTCAATGCTTTTGTTTTTTTGCAGGAAGGAGCAAACATTAACAAATCCCTGACCACGCTCGGCAAAGTCATTTCTGCTTTAGCTGAAGTGGTGAGAAATCCGATTCGAGATAATATTTATTATCAATTGATGATATCAGTCTTACCAAGTGAAATGAATTTAAATGGCACAATGTGTTTTCTTCTGTATTTATCTGTAGGACTCTTTACCAAATAAGGTGAGACACCGCGTCAGTTCATACGTTCAACATCACCATAACCATTTATTTTTTTACTTCCTGTGTAAGCTGGTCACATGGTATCGTTTAACCAACATAAATAAAACAGGTGAATCTGCTGGACCACAGAAACAGTAGACTTGTCTAAAAGAGATGATGTGTTTCTGTGTCTGTAGAACAAGAAGAAGAAGAAGGTGGAGAGCTTCATCCCCTACAGAGACTCAGTGCTCACCTGGCTGCTCAGGGAGAACCTGGGTACGAGTCATTTAACATCCCATAATAACGTTTGCTGTTACTTTATTAAAAATAGAAATGTCAGACACTGGATTTGGACACGCATTTGAACAGCTTTGGACAAACTAAAATAAAAACAAAAAACAACAAAAAAAATGCTTTGTCATGTTACGGATTGAAAACGTGTCCTGAAGGTGGCGCAAAAATAAAAGTTACAGCTTTATACAGCTAATTTCTCCATTAACATTAAATAAATATGGATTTTTTGACTGTGTATCTCCTTGTGATTGAACTGTTCCTATGAAAACAAGGTTGCAGCTGAATAAACACAATAATATTGCTATTGAACTCATTGAAGTAATTTCTGCTGTTAATCTCTCCAAACCATTAGAGTTATATTCCGATTGATTAAAGCGAAACTGCACTGTGTGTGTGTGTGTGTGTGTGTGTGTGTGTGTGTGTGTGTGTTCAGGTGGAAACTCTCGCACTGCCATGGTGGCGGCTTTGAGTCCTGCAGATATTAATTACGACGAGACTCTCAGCACTCTCAGGTACGTCTGGATTCATTAATACAATCAAATCCAGATATTATTTTGTGCTCCATGTGACAAAATGCTGTAAACCCCTGACCATTAAAACTCCTGAACTGTGGACTCGCTGTAGACATTAACATTCACACTGCATAAACCCCTCATCCAGTCCAGACTTACAATCTGATTTTTAGCCATGAAAATCAAATAGATTTTTAAAAAAATATATTTTTTACTTAGTAAGTAAAACTTAAAGTTACTTATTTTACCTGCAAATTAAGAATAATAACCAGAGATGTCATATGAGGTCTTGTATCTGGTCGTACCTTCGGGTCACCACGCAGTCTTTATTTGAATAAATAAATTTGACATTACGCATGTATCTGTGATCCTGATTTTAATAGTAATCTTAGTTTTTATTTTAAATGCTTGGTCTCATTTTTAGACAGAATATATTTTAATGACAATTCTTGAATTTAGAGGAATTCTTGATTAGTTTTAAGATGTTTTCAGACAAAAAAAAAAAAACTGTTTAAAATAAATAATCAACATGCAGGTTTTAAGTTAATCAGACTAAACTTCTTGGAATGTGTTTTAATGCTAATTTAAGACATTTTGTTCTTTTCTAAACCTAAATATGTTTTCTAATTTCAAGAACTCTTACCAAGAGTCTGCACTGGGAGATCATTAGACTGGTTTCCAGTTTATATCTTTACAAATAATACATTTACTTCTTATATTTAGACACATTTTTCTGCAGTGTATTCAGCATGAACGAGACCTTTAGTGAGATCAGACACTGATGTTAAGGAGCCTGCAGTTCCATTCACTTTGTCTACAGGAGCATCTTCACTGTTTGGGTTTCTTATGGAAATGTTGAAGCTACACAATTCAGAGATGTTCCACAAAATTGTGTGTTTTGGAATTTGTGGAAATGTTTTAGAGGAACAACCAAGTGATGGTCAGGTGTTTACAGCATCTCTTCTCCACACACGATGTGAATACACATGTCACGGTTCTGATTTGCTGTTATGCACTCAGATACGCTGACCGCGCCAAACAGATACGCTGTAACGCCGTCATTAACGAAGACCCCAACAACCGTTTGGTGCGTGAGCTGAAGGAGGAAGTGGCTCGTCTGAAGGACCTGCTGTATTCTCAAGGCCTCGGCGACATCATCGAGAGTGAGTCAACATCATACCATATTATTATTAATCTTTTATTCATGCAGGTGAGTCCCATCGATGTGAATCTGATGATATGAGGTGGTATCAAAAAGTTGGAGACTAATGGTGTAACTGGTCTTATTCTGACTACATGCGTTACCACGTCTGCAAGAGCTTCAAAATTCTCCCACAGAGATTTTTGACGTACGTTTGACGTACTGCGACACTGCAACGAGTCGTTCAAGGCGCTTTGAGCGGAAGAACATCACCGGAAGACGACAAGAGATCAGGAACACCTTCAACAAGCTCAACCTCAAAATTTCAAAACCTTGCAACTCATGCATGATGATCGTCGGAGAACGATCCACACGATCGCACTTCCACACCCACCCTAGTCACCAGAACTTTGCCCTCTTCCAGCTCGTTGTTTTGAAACGCTGTTTTAGCATCCGGCGTGAACCCCAGAAGATACTTAACCTGCTTTGAAAAGAAGATTTCCAGGACACGCTCCAGAAGAGGCAGGAACCCTATTATGAAGGTGATCGTGTGTAAACGGAGATAAATAAAGTACACAGATGATCTCAAAACTTTTCGGTACCACCTCGTTTAATATATTTGTATGTAACTACATAAAAATCTTAGGGACTGACGAAACAAAAGGAACATGGGATCATGGGGTTCCATCAGATCACTTCAATCAGATCAATACAGGGCCCTGAAAACATACGACCTGGAATCGTGGGAAAATATTGAACGATACAGCTATAGTACCATTGGACCCTCTGGTACTTCGAATAAATTGGTGAATTTGGGACAACGAGACCTCGAGACATACAGACTGGTAATATAGGACCTGAAAAAAATCTTTGGGTCATAAGATTTAAAAAAAATATAAAATACATGACTCTTGAAATCTCGCAATTTGGGAACACAGGGTAGTGAAAATACAAAGCCCTGTAAAGATACATTTCTGGGAGGATTGAGCTCTTGGAATATGGGAGACATGGATCACAGGATTCCGGGAATATCAATGGTAATTCTCGGAATTTAGGACCTTGAAAATGGTTTCTGGAATCTTGGCATGTACAGAAGGAATCGTCTGTTTTGGGCCTTTAGGGACGTATGTCTCTGGATGTTTAGGACTTTTAGGATTTTTAGGTGAACATTATGTCCTGGATGTGTAGATTTTGGGATTTTTGGGAAAATTGGTAATTTAAAATTAAAAAAGGAATACAAGACTCTGGGAACATATTCATCTTTATCCTACTATTGTGGATGTAATATATATGTATGTATATGTAACTAGTAGATTCATATCAATTTCATATTCATATTGAACAAGCAGGATGGAAACACACAGGAAACACAAGCTAGGGTGATCGTTTTCTATCTGTGGTTAAAGTCAGGACTCTGAGTTCCACATGATCTTCTACATAGGGAACGTATCTATTTTCCTGTCTTTCTCTCCCTCAGCCTATCGACCTGCTGGTCCTGGAATTCCTGCTCTGAAATGTGTGTATTTCTGCACCCCAGTGCATTGCAACTTGGTCAAGACCATAGCAGAGTCTCAGGACCACCACAACCTGTGAAATACAGTGTGGTGCTCCAGGGTCCCTCTGTACATGCTTCTAGCTCATTTTTCTGTTTATTAAGGCAAGGCTTTGTAGTTAGCAACTGGCTTGGTCTTTCGCTCTCTCTCTCTCTCTCTCTCTCTCTCTCTCTCTCTCTTTCTCTCTCTTTCTCTCTCTGTCTCTCTCTGTCTCCCTCTCTTTCTCTCTCTCTTTCTCTCTCTGTCTCTCTCTGTCTCCCTCTCTCTCTCTCTCTCTCTCTCTCTCTCTCTCTCTCTCTCTCTCTCTGTCTCTCTCTGTCTCCCTCTCTCTCTCTCTCTCTCTCTCTCTCTCTCTCTCTCTCTCTCTCTCTCTCTCTCTCTCTCTCTTTCTCTCTCTCTCTTTCTCTCTCTCTCTCTCTCTCTCTCTTTCTCTCTCTGTCTTCCTCTCTCTCTCCCTCTCTCTCTTTCTTTCTCTTTCTCTCTCTCTCTCTCCATCTCAGCCTACGTTCACATTAGAAGATGATCCACTGATGTTTTGTTTTATTACTATTACACTCGTAGTAAATGTTTGGTATTTGCTTCTTGCTTCAGTTATAAAACAAAAATCGAACTAATAGTCATGATAAAATGGTGATCTAGTCAGGAAGTAAAGAAAGTAAAATTAGTAAAAATTGTACAAACATTTACTTAAAAAAGTAAAAATGAATAAAATGTTTGATTTAGTGTCAATAAAGCTGCTAGACTTCTGTATTTCTGACATTCTTTATCTTGAGAGTTATTATAAAACTCATAGTATAATATAATATAATATAATATAATATAATATAATATAATATAATATAGTGTTGTACAGTAATGAAGTAAATGTAACTTGTTACTGTATTTAACTCATTTTTTTTATGTATCTGTTCTTTACTATTCTTTAGTATTTGACTTTTTACTCGACTACATTTTGCAAAATCAGTCACTCCTTTTTATTTACGAGGATAAAAACGTAACTGGTTAAACACGCAGCGAGTCACCAATCAGGATCGAGCGCACGCTCTGTTTTACACATGTTCTGATCGGCGCTCGGTGCATCTACTGATCACCAACATACAGTTCAGCATCAGTTCAACATCAAGCAGAACATTTAGAGAGGAATAAATGATGAAGAAACTCCAGACTCGAACTCACCACAACACACGTGACCTCGTTTACACGTTTATTTTGAAGTAGTTAAAAATATGTTTTGGGTTCATGATGATTGTAATAGAAATCAATCAGTGTTTGAGTCTTTAATCTCATTCTATTAATAGATCAGTGTGCTGAGAGTCACATTCAAGTCTTTACACAGACACTGAGGTGATTAAGTGAAGAATCTTGTGATAAAAATGATCACAGGAACATTAGAGTTATAATAAATCATAGTAATTTGGATACTGAAGTTTATTTAAAGGCAAAAACTTTTGTACTTTTACTCAAACTAAAGATTAAAGGAAAACTTTTACTTTTACTGGAGTCACATTTGACTGTTACTAAAAAGATTTTGTTTATTGTCATTAATGTTTCAGTTTGAAGCATGTAGGTTTACAGCCGAGATAAATTATTTTTTATTTAGTGTTGTGTTGGTCTCAATGTGACCTGTACGATGCATTTTATTAATTTATTTATTAATGATTGGACGTATTTACACATTTGGTTTTAGTGACTACATTTACAAGTAGTAAATCTGTGGTTTGAATTTTCTGGAGCTCATCATTAGACCTCTTTTGATTATTTTCGAACTAATCTGATTCTATAATCGCATCTCTGAGACGCCTAGTTTATAAATAATCACATGTCATTTGTTAATGTGAACGTAGGATCCTTGAAGCAGATCAGCTCTGGTCTCATGAGCAGCACTTGTCATGGCTCAGGCATGGTTTTAACCCTGAAATGAATTTGAGGCATAAAATAAAAGTTTTTTTTAATAACTAACACTGTTCTGAATTTCTGGGCACTGCACTGTCCTGGTCTTGATTCTGGTCCAGATCCAAGGCCTTGGTCTGATTCCAGTTCTGGTTTAGGTCCTGTCTCCAGTCCTGGTCCTGGACCTGGTTTTGGACCTGGTTCTGGTTCTGGTGTTATTATAGAGTCCTCAAATTTATGCTCATTGTTTTGGCTCTGTATTTAAATGCTGAAGCTTTACATTATAATTTTTTTTATTCTCCTTTTTCTCCTTCTTTTTCTTCTTCTTCTTCTTCTACTTCTTCTTCTTCTTCTTCTTCTCCTTCTCTCTTGTTCCCTGCCTCCGTATTTGATCCGTTTTTTCTGACCTCCACTCTTTCATGTAATTCTTCTGCCTTGTGCTCCTGTTGTTCTCTTTCTCTTTTCCGAAACGTTTCTGGACAGACTTGTCCAACCCCAACGCTAATAAGAAAAGTCTCTCGGCTGTCAATCAAAGCAGTGATCTCTTCACAGTGACCAATGCGATGACAGGGATGAGTCCCTCTCCCTCGCTCTCGGCTCTCTCCAGCCGAGCCGGGTCCATCAGCAACTTACATGATCGGATCATATTCACCCCCGGCAGTGAAGAGGCCATCGAGAGGCTTAAGGTAAAGATGGAGGGATAAATGGAAGGGTGAAGAAATAAACAGGACAGCATATGCATTGATAAACTGTTGGATGACTGGATTGGCTGAGATGAATGGACAGATGGATAGATGAGTGGAGGGTTAAATGTGTACATTACTGTATAGATGGGATTGATGAATAGATTGGTGGAACAAATGGATGGATGGATAGATGGAAGGTTGGATTTGTAAGTTACTGTAAGAAAAGATGTATGGATAGTTTCATTAATGAGTTAATTGCCAGACTAAAAAATAGATGAATGGATAGTTATATGAATGAATAGATGAGTGATGGATGGATGAATGTAATAGTGGATAAATGGATGGTTAGATGAATAAGTAGATGGATGGATGTTATATAAATAAATACATGGCTTGATTTATGTATAAATAGATGGATGGATGAATGAATGGATGTATGGATGGATGGATAGTTAGATGATGGATGGATGGATGGATGAAGGATGGATGAATAGGTGAAAGGTTGGTTTGTTGAATTTGTGAATTACTGTATAAAAAGATGGACAGATTGTGACATAAATGAATTAATGACCAGATTAAGGGATGGATGAAAGCATAGATGGGTGTTTAGATAAGTGAATGGAGGGGGATTGCAGCCTTAATAAAACAGAATTTGGTTGCTACATTCCAGATTTTTCCTGCCTGTAAGTCTTTAAATCATTAATCTGTGATTATGTGATTTGTTGTGCTGATTTCAGGAAACAGAGAAGATCATTGCAGAACTTAATGAGACATGGGAGGAGAAACTGCGACGCACGGAGGCCATCAGGATGGAGAGGTCAGACACAGTACAAATGATACACCCTTTAGATTTGCCCTGTAGAACCCCTGTAGAATTCCAACAGACTGCTGTAGAATCACCAGTTAAACCAGTAGGACTCTTTACATTACAGCAGGTTCTCTATTTATTTGGAAATGGATGCATCATTTCTTCTAAACATACTGTACTATATACATGCTGTCACTAGCTCTGAACTCGGATTACTGTTTGGATTACTGTTGAACTTTCTTTCATAGGGAGGCTCTTCTGGCTGAAATGGGCGTCGCCATGAGGGAAGATGGAGGCACTGTTGGAGTGTTTTCACCCAAAAAGGTCAGAGAAAATTCTAGATCTCATAATTCCTGATATAACTGATGGATACATGAGAATTACCCTTTGAACTTGATGTCAAATTACAGACACCTCACCTGGTCAATCTGAACGAAGACCCACTGATGTCTGAATGCTTGCTGTATTACATCAAAGATGGAATCACCAAGTAAGATCGATTCTATGATATGGTATGGTATATGGTATGAGGTGAATAATCCACCTCTCTATTTACCACTGACTTGTGTTTTTTTCCCAGGGTGGGCCGTGAGGATGCGAGCTGTAGGCAGGACATTGTCCTGAGTGGACATTTCATTAAAGAAGAGCACTGCATCTTTACAAGCAGCCCTGGACCTTCAGGAGAAGGAGTGGTGGTGCTGGAGCCGTGTGAGGACACTGAGACCTACGTCAATGGCAAGAAAGTGACTGAGCCTACAGTTCTCCGATCAGGTGAATCCTACTGGAAAAATTTCGGTTATCTTCTTCTGGAACTTGTATCATCTGTAACCTGTATCATCTGCATCTTCAGTTGGTGACCTTTAGCTGTATGTGATGTTCCTCTCAGGAAACCGCATCATTATGGGAAAGAGCCACGTGTTTCGATTTAATGACCCAGAGCAGGCAAGGCAGGAACGAGAAAGGACGCCATGCGCCGAGACCCCCATGGAGCCTGTGGACTGGGCCTTCGCTCAGCGGGAACTTTTGGAGAAACAGGGTATAGACATGAAGCAGGAGATGGAGCAGAGGTACGCCAGCCCCATCAATATTGCACACCAGAATAAAGCATGCCATTTTAGAGCTGTGCATGTTCTTGTTGGACCAGGCCTGGTTCAATGGTTATCCCTTATGTTTGGTGTGTTATCTTCAGACTGCAGGAGCTTGAGGATCAGTACCGCAGAGAACGAGAAGAGGCGAGCAACCTTCTCGAGCAGCAGAGACTGGTGAGCAATACTAGCAAGTTCGAAAAAAGGAATAAAGGAATGAGGGAATTTTGTTTTAACAATCAATTTATCTTTTAGGATTATGAAAGTAAGTTAGAGGCTCTGCAGAGGCAGGTTGACTCCCGGTATTACCCTGAAACTACAGAGGAGGAAGAGGAACTGGAAGAAGAAGGTGAGAAAAGTTCATATTCGCATTAAACACACACTGAATACCGGTGTCAGTGAGCCGACTCTTGGAGCCAAATGCAGGATCCGACAGGAATATGTTATTTATTAATCTGTTTTTTATGAATTAGTCTTTAGTCAATTAATAAATGAAGACAGGGTTTACAATCAATAGTCTGAGCTCAGCAAACTCAGAATCTGTGGAAGGAGATGCAAATCCAAGCCCCGGTGTAAAGAGAACATAAGACAGAGGCAGAGTCTGAAAAAGCAGTTCATAAATTCAGATCTGGCAACCACAGCAAGCAGAGTAGAATCAAACACCAACCCAAAATACAGTCCAATTATCCAGACATGGAATACAGAGCGATGCAGGAACTCACATGAACAGAGTCTGGGAAACACAGTTCCAAACTCTGGGAACGTTCATAAGCAATGCAAGAGTTTAGAAAGGCAGAGTTTAAGAAAACAACCTGGTACTAAATAACAAACACCAGTGATCAGAGCGAGGCAGGAGATTCAGAAAGTAGTGTCCGAGAATAAGCAGCCCTGCGTCTCAGTTCGGGCAGAGGAACGTAGGACCTGGCATTATCCATTTCCATCACATAAATCTCAGTATTGACAAGCTGCCACTCTTGGGGCCCCTAAACAAGGCCCGTAGACCTTTGTGCTCTGGGGGCACTGTATCACTGACCCTGGACTCTGACCCCAGATTTCTAACATTGCTGGGATATGGGAAAAAAATTATTTGACTGTGCTGTAACAAGTAACAAATAAAAGCTCTTCTTCTCTTCTTCTAACGGATGGTTTAGTGTAAGTTTGTACTCCAGCCCACACTAGTTTTGATAATATCGCAGACGGGAGAAAGAGCATGACAGGAGTCCAGATAAAAGAACATTTTATTAGTTGAGGTGTGATGTAATAAATGACTATCAAGCGGATTTGGGACAATGTTCATTGCTAAAAGATCATCCGAGGTGGTATCAAAATGTTTCCAGACTAATGGTGTAGCTGGTGGTGTTCTGACTGCATGTGTTGCCAGCAAAGACAACAAAGAGCAAACGTGGAATTGTGGGCGAAACTGAGCAAATCTGTAACAGAGACGTTTGACGTGACATACGTTTGACATTAGGTGACGCTGTAACAAAGCGTAACGACGCTTCAAGAGCGGAGGAACATCAACGGAAGATGATGAGAGATCAAAAAGACCTTCGACAAGCTCAAACCCTGAAAATGTCGAAAACCGTTCGGCAACTCGTGCATGATGATCATCGGAGAACAATCCACACGATCTCACCCACCCTACTCGCCAGATTTAGCTCCTGCCGACTTCACCGTCTTCACGAAGCTGAGATCAGCTCTCTGTTTTTTGACACGCTGTTTTATGATCTGGCCTGAATAGCAGAAGGTGCTAGACACGCTTTGAAAAGAAGACTTTTAGAATATGTTCCAGAAGTGGTAGGAACGCTGGGAACGCTGTATTGCTGTGCACGGGGATGATGGTGAAAAAATAGATAAATAAAGTACTTGTAAACAGAGAGTCTCGAACCCTTTAGATACCACCTGAATTTAGGTGCATTTGTTTTGAGCAAAAACACCCAAAACCATTTACATAACTTGTATAAACACAGTCTTGTCTTTAAAGCGTCACATGTTTCCGTATCCTGCAGTGCCGTGGACTGAACGGGAAACCGAGCTGGCACTCTGGGGTTTCCGGAAATGGCGCTTTTATCAGTTCACCTCGCTGCGGGACCTGCTGTGGGGCAACGCCATTTTCCTCAAAGAGGCCAACGCCATCAGCGTCGAGCTCAAGAAGAAGGTAGGAGAGGATCACAATGCTGACAGCTTCAGATGATGACCAACTGATATCTTATCGATCTATTATCATTGTGTAAAAAGCTGCTATAGGAAAATATTCCACAGTAGTTTTGCCTTCAGAACATTCCTGAGTCTTTTCTTACTAACACATGTACTGAATATTTCTCTTTATTGGCGAGCAAGAAATCATTAATATATTTATTTATATTGACATTTAAAATTATTATGGAATGTTTTTATTAAACTATATGCATTATATGGCCAAAGGTTTGTGGATACCTGATCATAAGACTGCACCCTATTCATTATTTAGTCCCCAAGTCCTCTTATATTAAACCCCACTCTTCTGGGAAGATGTTCCACTAGATTTTGTTAAGATTGGTCTGAGATTCCTTCAACCACAAGGGTGTTCTATAGCTCTATAGCAGGAGATCTTCCACTCCAAACCATGTAAATCAGATCTTCATGAAGCTGGCTTTGCGCACAAGGGCATTGTTATGTTGGAACAGTTTTGAGTGTCCAAGTTCAAGTGAAGGGGAAAAAAATTTTGTTCTGCACAATTTTAAGCATCCAATTCACAATTTTGACCTACTTTTGACCTCACTGTGCCGTTCCTGTTCTTCTTGACCATATTGGTGTTTGCTGATTTTTGTTTTTTCAGGTTCAGTTCCAGTTTGTTTTATTGACCGACACGCTTTACTCCCCGCTTCCTCCCGATCTCCTGCCTCCCAGCGTCGCTAAAGACCGCGAGAAGAGGCCGTTCCCTCGCACCATCGTAGCTGTGGAGGTTCAGGATCAGAAGAACGGAGCCACTCATTACTGGACCTTGGAAAAATTACGGTATAGAATTTTGTGCAGTATATCTGAGATGTGGGTTTAGTAGTGAATATAGCAGGACTGTAATGCTAATGCCATAATGCTAATGCTGCTAATCATAGCCAATGGCAATTTATGAATTTTTTTATATCATTGTATCATAAATATACTCGTAGATGTCATTTGTATGAAACTATTATTTTTTAATGATTTATAAGGTTAATTTAAAAGAATTTAATATCATATTGAATAATTATGTAATATGTATGAAATAATATATGATTAAATTGTATTTTAATTCTTTATCTAATTTATCCATACAATACATCAGTACAATACAATATAGACCCTATTTCTTTGTTTATATTATTTAAAAGCAGGATTATAAAGCAGTAATGGAAAAGTAATAGAGCAGTAAAGGAGCATTAAAAAACAGTAAAGCAGCAACAATAGAGCAGTAATAGAGTAATAACAGAGCTGTAATGCAGCAGTTAAGAGCAGTAGTGCAGCAGTGATAGAGCAGTAACTGAGCAGTAATGGAGCAGTAATGCAGCAGTGATAGAGCAGTAGTGCAGCAGTGAAAGAGAAGTAATGGAGCAGTAATATAGCAGTGAGAGAGAAGTAATGGAGCAGTGATGTAGCAGTGATAGAGAAGTAATGGAGCAGTAATGCAGCAGTAATGGAGCAGTAATGGAGCAGTAATGCAGCAGTTATAGAGCAATAATGGAGCAGTAATGCAGCAGTTATAGAGCAGTAATGGAGCAGTAATGCAGTGGTTATAAAGCAGTAATGCAGCAGTAATGGAGCAGTAATGCAGTGGTTATAGAGCAGTAATGCAGCAGTAAAGAAGCAGTAATGCAGTGGTTATAGAGCAGTAATGCAGTGGTTATAGAGCAGTAATGGAGCAGTAATGCAGTGGTTATAGAGCAGTAATGCAGTGGTTATAGAGCAGTAATGGAGCAGTAATGCAGTGGTTATAAAGCAGTAATGCAGCAGTAATGGAGCAGTAGTGCAGCAGTGATAGAGCAGTAATGCAATAGTAATGCAGCATTGTTTACTGCAGTGCAGGACACGGGTCTGAACTAAGTGTGTATTTACAGCCAGAGGTTGGACCTGATGAGGGAGATGTACGATCGAGCAGCTGATATCCCCAGCAGTGCCGTGGAAGACTGTGACCATGCCCTGACCGGCGGTGACCCCTTCTACGACCGCTTTCCCTGGTTCCGCCTGGTTGGGAGGTCAGTACTGTCCGTGTGTGTATGTGTGTGTGTGTGTGTGTGTGTGTGTGTGTGTGTGTGTGTGTGTGTGTGTGTGTGGTGCTTCTCACTGCTTTGGGATGCAGTCTCTGTGCTTCTGCTTTCATCCTAAAGCACACAAAAAGCCCGGAATGAATCGCTTTGTGTTTTTACGAGGAGAAGTCCAGATTTTATAAAAACCAGGAACCAATCAAAGGTTTCGTCTGTGCCAAGAACATTTCTGTGTGCAGGAGAATAATAACAGATGTATTAATGGTAACATCCACAATTGCATGTCTGACAAATAGTTTTTAACCGTTTACTGTTACATTTAATTGAACAGTGACCATTAAAATGTCCCATAAGATGTCTGGCATCTGATACCGGAGATTCCTTTCACTTTCTCTTCACCGTTTCTTATCACTGTTTGATCATCTTCCTCTTTTTGATCACCTTTTCGACCTATTGTGAGACTGCAGAAGAAAACAGATGATGTTTTTGGCACTGACGGTTCCTAACGATCAGCTTGCGAACGTGGCACAGTGTGATGTGAGTGTGTGATGTTAGTTTCTGAGAGTGTGTGAATATACAGTATGTGTGTGTAATTAAATAAGCCGGCACACGATACAGTCAAAAGTATTCGGACACAATTGTACATCTCTGGACGCGACAATGCTCCTGTGCACAAAGCCAGCTCCATGAAGATCTGCTTTACATGGGTTGGAGTGGAAGATCTCCTACTATAGAGCGCCAAAACTATTAAACATGATGAATATGAACACCTGTAGAGCACCTGTAGTGAAACACCTCTGGTAGAATACATTCAGTAAACATCTCTAGTGGACATCTTTAGTGGAAAACCTTTAGTAGAACACCTCAAATGGAACACCTCTAATGGATCACCTCTGGTGGAACATCTCTAGTAAAACACCTCTAATGGAACACCTATAGTGGAACATCTCTAATAGAACACCTTTAGTGGAACATCTTCTCAGAAGAGTGAAGGTTATTATAACAACAAATTGGGACTAAATCTGGAATGGGATGTTCAGAAAGTTCATTCTGTAGTCAGGTGTCCATAAACTTTAGAAGGTGTAAATATTACTAGAGCTTCTATTGGAACCAAAAACGTATGCTGGATGGGACATACCAAGAAATGACACCAGGGTCTAAATGAAAATGTGCAAGGTGTGTGTGTGTGTGTGTGTGTGTGTGTGTGTGTGTGTGTGTGTGTGTGTGTGTGTGTGTGTGTGTGTGTGTGTGTGTGTGTGTGTGTGTTGATGAGAAGGCGTGTACTAACCCAGTTCCCATATCTCCGGCTGCACCAGCACTCCCATTCTGAACACGTGCATGAGCAAACGCATGAGAGACCCCTCCCCCTCCCCCACCCTCTCCGAACCCGACTCGGACGTAACCGAGCTCGCAGACGAGCGGCAGTATGGGAAGGAGGAGGAGGAGTTGGAGGAGTTGGAGGAGTTGGAGGACCTGGACGATGAGATGAATGTGGAAGAGGGTCGACAGTGCCGAGGCCAGGACCCCTTTTACGACCGCTGGCCTCTGTTCTGTTTAGTGGGAAGGTTGGTGAGGCTTCAGGAGCTTCGCTGTTAGAGGAAACCAGCTCTTTCACACACACACACACACACACACACACACACACACTAATATAAATAAAAATGAAAGGAACCCTATTTGTTTTTGTTCTGTTATCTTTTGCCCCAGCAGATCTTTTTGACCTCTGGGTGACACTTGAGGTGTGTATCAGCACCAAGCAGGAACCTTCTGCTTTCCTACTTATTTAGATACGAATCTCACCAGGGAAACAAAGTGTAGTGCTGTGGGACACATTTACAGCATTCTTCTGTTCATCCTTAGCATCCACCTGGACAGGATCATACTGGTTTCTTCACATTTTGCATTTACATTTACATTCAGTAGACATCCTTATCCAGGGCGACTTGCACCAGAGCAGATGATGGTTAAGGGCTTTGCCTAGTTTGGTCTTGACCTTCCAATCCAGAGTTTAATTCCTTAACCACTCAGCTCCAACCTCCCTTTTGAGGTTGTGGATGCAAAAAGTATTGGGACAACTGACATTTCCACCCAGATCTGGTTCTTCTCCAAACTGTTCCCACAAATTTGGAGGCATGCGGACGTATCGGACGTCTCTGGATGCATGATCATGAACATTTTCCCTTCATTTGATCTAGGAAACCCAAACCTGTTCCAGGATGACAGTGCCTGTGTGCACAAAGCCAGCTCCATGAAGATCTGCATTACATGGGTTGGAAGATCTCCTGCTATAGAGTATGACTGCACCCCAGGCCTCCTCACCTCCTCACCTACATCAGGACCTGACTTTGATAACACCATTTTGGTGGCTGAATAAATCATAACAAATCTCCACAAAATCTAGTGGAACATCTTCCCAGAAGAGTGGAGCAAATGGAGACTGAATGTGTAATAGGAAGTTCATAAAGCAGAGAATCTTATGGTCTGGTTCTATTCCATGACCTACAGCACTAGGAAAAAGTATTTGCTCATAAATCTATTTTAATACGAGGTAATGGCAACCCGAGTGAACCTTGTCTGTGATTATTTAACCAATTAACTACATTTAATTGGTAATTGTTTAATTAGAATAAATTTCCCCCCCGACGTGATTCTGCTACAGTGATTATTATGAGCAGTGAGCATGTGAAGTCCAATCCACTGAAAATTGTGACGTAATTCCTTTGATTTTATTGTGACACACGTGTTTGGTTTCGTCATGCGTGTTCTCAGGATGAAAGAGCTGGTTTCGACTGCAGGGATCTCGCCCAGGCATGCCAGAACTCAACACTGTTCCCCCAACATTTAAACCTTTTTTTTCCCCCCTCGATTGGCTTTACACATCTTTATTTCCGTTTGCACACATTAAACACCCCGAGAGCTGCGATGTGTGTTCGCTTTATGTGGAGTGAAATTCATGCTTTTTTTACTCTTCATTTTTTTACTTCAAAGAAAAACTTTCCTTTAGTTTTTTCTCTCTGGAGCCAAATTTTAGATTTATTATTATTTTTTGAATCACCCGACACTTTTGGTTTATCTGAGCATGCTGCAGTTTTTACGCCTCACCAATCTTGTCATAAGCTCCTCCCCTCTGACACGCCTTCTGCCACACCCACAGCCAATCAAATTTGGCCTTAAGAGTCATTTCAGCTTGATTTGGTGAGAAACACTTTCTAAACAAACAAACAAATAAACAAGCATAAACTATAGTCTGTATTAAAGCGAATGTGACGTCCAGTCAATTCAGAGCCTTCATACAGAATGACTTCATAAAACATGCATAAGCACTGAATAACATTTATAAAAAAAAAAATCACTTTTAATAATGTATACATTTGTATAAAAATCTGTATATTTTCTTTCTTTCTTTCTTTCTTTCTTTCTTTCTTTCTTTCTTTCTTTCTTTCTTTCTTTTCTTCTTTCTTTCTTTTTCTTTCGTTTAATTTTTTGTTCGTTTGAATACTTTTAAATAACATTTATTTATTTATTTGTTTATGTAGCTAAATATTTAATAACTATTTGTTTGTTCTTTATTAACTAATTTATTTATTAATTTAATTATTCATTTATTTATGTGGCTAATGCTTCAACTTCCTATTTATTACTCCATTAATTATTAACTTGTCTATTTATTTACATCATATAGCAAATTGATTATCTATTTATATTTCATCATTCTGGAAATACTCTTTATCAAGTTATTGATTGCTGAATCGGTTGATAATTTATGAATGAATGTATTTCTACGATGACTTGAGAGAGAAATTGAGATGCAGTGAAAAAAAACCTGCTCATTTGTCTCGAGCAAAAATCCAATTCCTAATTGATTTCTGCATTCACTCTTTTTTTTTCAGCACTTTTATGTTCCTTGCATGCTGTGGGACTCTTTACTTCTTCTTTACTTCAGTCTAATCCAGTCCAGTCTAATCCAGTCCACTCTAATCTAGTCCAGTCTAATCCAGTCCAGTCCAGTCTAATTGTCTAAACCAGTCCATACTAACCCAGTCCAGTCCAGTCTAATTGTCTAAACCAGTCCACTCTAATCCAGTCCAGTTTAATCCAGTCTAGTTTAATCCAGTCCAGTCTAATCCAGTCCACCCTAATCTAGTCCAGTCTAATCCATTCCAGTCTAATCCAGTCCACTCTAAACCAGTCCAGTCTAATCCAGTCCAGTCCAGTCTAATCCAGTCCACTCTAATCTAGTCCAGTCTAATCCAGTCCAGTCTAATCCAGTCCAGTTCAGTCTAATTGTGTAAACCAGTCCAGTCTAACCCAGTCCACTCTAATCCAGTCCAGTCTAATCCAGTCAACTTTAATCCAGTCCAGTCCAGTCTAATCCTGTCTAGTTTAATCCTGTCCAGTCTAATCCAGTCCACTCTAATCTAGTCCACTCTAATCCAGTCCAGTCTAATCAAATCACATTGTTTCAAAGCGACGTTTCATCCTGAACAGTACAGAGACTGGAACTGACTAGCCTCATGTCAACTGTCATGATTATCTGATTAGCATGCTAGCAGCGTTACTTTAAAATAGTTCGCTCAGTTCAACTTTCTTACAACAAATTTACAAATGCCTACGATAACATAAAGAGTAACAGCTTCATGTTAGCCATTTTATAGCTAGCTATTATTTACTAGCTCTCAGTAATAAACAGGAGCATTGCTACATGAAGCCTACATATGTCTTTGGCTTGAGTTACCAAAAGTGCCTAGCTAGGTAGCTAACAATGTAAGCACAGCGCAGCGTAGTGTATTTGTGTAGCTGATTCTGATCCTGAAGGGTTAGCTGGTCGGGCTGGTAGCTAATAAAACATGAGAAAACACACTGAAAGGACGAGCTGGTTAAAGTCAGTATGAAAGAATCATTATGACGCCTTTGTTGACGTTTGAACATCATTATAGCTTTGTGGAAAACATATTGTCCACAAATAACCCTAGGACGGGTCAAACCCACCCCCGGGTATGAGTCCTGCTCTATAAGCATGTTACTCAGTGTTTATGCATGTGCTATGAAGGTTTTATAAAAGTGACCTGCTAATAAAAGTGAGAATCTGTTCAGTTAAAAGTGAATGAGGCTCATTCATGAATCTTCTCGTTTGGACGATCCTGGAGAACTGGAGGACTTTATGGACTTCACTGGACTTTATAAGACATACAGCACACGCTTTGTTTGGGCTTTTTTTCCCCCGGAGCAGCTTCCTGTTTAGTTGCTTTTCTTTGCGTGTCAGTGTCGTGTTGTTGTGTGCAGTGGTGGTGTGGCCTCGTCGATTCTTTTTTCACCCTGCAGTCGTTTTTTTCTCTTCTAACTCGTTTTCTATTGTTTTTTTATTCTCTTCCAATGCAGGGCATTTGTGTATCTGAGTAACCTGCTGTACCCCGTCCCTCTAGTGCACCGTGTGGCCATAGTGAGTGAGAAAGGCGAGGTGAAGGGTTTCCTCCGGGTCGCCGTGCAGGCCGTCTCAGGTACCAACACCTCATTTAAACTCACAGACATACTACATATTCTCATTAGAGCTTTTTATTATAATCCCTCCATAAAATGTACAACTTATTTTAATACACCTGATTCTATAAATGTAGAATTTATTTAAACAGGCCTGGCTCTTTTCTCAAATTTGCAGCTATTTTTATTATCCTGGCTCCTCCCTCTTAAGTTACAATTGATGTGAATAGACTACATATGTAAATCAGCTTGGCCCTACTCCCAAATTTACAAATAATTTTATTAGGCCTGGTCCCTTCCCCAAGTTTTTAACTAATTAGAATGAGCCTGGCCCCGCCCATAAATTCACAGTATATTTAAAAGGGATAGGCCACTTTACCAAATGTACAACTTTTCGTAAATTTACAACTAAGCTCAATACGTCTGTCCGTCCCAACAAATATACAACTTATGTAACTAAGACTCCACCCCCACATTTCAACATTCAACTTCTATAAAAGGGCCGTCTCCCAAAATTACATTTTCCTAATTTTTTTTTTGCACACCTCTAAATCTAGAGATCACATTACCTATTCCTGGCCCCGCCCCCAAATCTATAAATCACATTAAATAAACATGGTCCCTTTTTTTAATCCTGACATCCCTCTTTAATATCCCTCTCTCCTCACAGCTGATGAAGAAGCTCCAGATTACGGCTCGGGCGTCAGACAGTCAGGAACGGCTAAGATCGCGTTTGAGGATCAGCAGTTTGAAAAGGTCTGCTACACTTTGGTTGGTCAGTTTTATGAATTCCAGAACTTCACTCAAGTGACACTGCTGTGTTTTGACTGCGCTCAGTTTCAGACAGAATCATGTTCAGGGGGAATGTCGCACTCGAACACGTCTCAGGAAGAACTGCGCATCGTAGAGGGAGAAGGTCAAGCTGCGGAAACCAGTCTCTCAGCCGACGAGGTCAACAACAACACCTGCAGCAGTACGTGAGAGACACCATGATGGTAGATTTAGGAATTACATCAACAGTGTTGACTAGATAAGATAAATAAGGAGCCTCCATGGCTAGCAGTTTAACACTGAGACTGCATGCGCCAAGGATTTACTACTGAATGTTATGTTAGTATTTGTGAAAGTTCCTCATGTTCAGAGTCCGGTGACGCACCTGCATTCAGAACATGAATATTGCCAGTGTGAAATTAGAAGGTTTGTTGCCAGAAAATTCTTCACTAGTTGTTAAACGCTGGGCGCTGTATCAAATTAAATCACATAAAATGTTTATTTTATTTTATCACATACACACATACAGAGTAATTCATACTCTGTAGTGAAATGTTTATTACGACTTATTACGACTTCTATACTGCTTCTCTCTTGAGGGTAAATCACACAAGAAAAACACTCGCTTCTCTTCTCCACCGCCGACATTCACAATTTCAAAGTCCAATCCTTTCTGTGAATCTAACCCGCCTCCTGATGGCGCTGTTTCCTTCCCCCTTAGTCACCCCTGACGTTCCCGGCAGTCCTCAGAAGGAAGGTGTGGAAGGTGAAGAAGATGCCGTACAGGAACAAACACTTTCACACCTGAAGATTGGAAGCAGCTTCACCTTCAGAGTCACGGTTCTGCAGGCGTCCAGCATCTCGGCTGAGTACGCAGACATCTTCTGCCAGTTCAAGTGAGTTCACAAAAACTGATTCCAGCCATTTATACTACAGTGATATCGCACTCTGGACTCTGATTGGTCAGAAGACGTTTTAATACATTCTAATGGTTTCTATAGCAACAGCTCATCTGCAGGAAGGTGTACAGCAGGTGGTCTAGTGATAAATAACAGTAAAAGCAAAAGTGTAATTATTTATAAAAAGAAATGATTCATTGTAACATTAATGGAAGGAGTCTCCAGTATCAGACTCTCCTATAGAGAATACAGAAGGGCGGGTGGTTGGACAAAGTGAAAAAGGACTGATTGAGATGGTTTGGACATGTGCAGAGGGGAGACATGGGGTATATCAGTAGGAGAATGCTGAGGATGGAGCCACCAGGAAGGAGGAAAAGAGGAAGACCAAGGAGAAGGTTTCAACCCAACTACCTCCATGTCTTCCCTCAACACATCCATAAACCTCCTCCTTGGTCTTCCTCTTTTCCTCCTTCCTGGTGGCTCCATTCTCCAAACCATCCTACAGACCACCATCCTATGCTGTCTAGCTACAGTGTCCCCCGCCAACACCTTACAGTCTCCAATCTCCTTCAGGTTGCATCTCCTACATAGAACATAGTCCACCTGTGTGCACCTTCCTCCACTCTTATAGGTCACCCTGTGATTCTCCTTCTTCTTAAAATACGTGTTCACCACTGCCTTTCCATCCTTTTAGCTAAATGACAACAAACAGCGCAAACCTGAAAATTATGATTCCATGATTGTGTTTATTATATAAAATATTTATTATTATTATTATTATTATTATTATTA
>MU551599.1:421157-442172 GCA_024362625.1 Silurus asotus | reverse complement strand
TGTGTGTGTGTGTGTGTGTGTGTGTGTGTGTGTGTGTGTGTGTGTGTGTGTGTGTGGTTTCTCTCTCTCTCTTAGTTCCAGCGACTAAGCTGAGTGCGATGGCTCGGTCCTCGGCCGGGCCGTGTCACAGCAAATACGACCTGATGGTCTTCTTTGAGATCTGTGAGCTGGAGGCAAACGGCGAGTGAGTTTACCTTCAAAACACACACACACACACACACACACACACACACACACACACACACACACACACACAGAGGATTATAACAGGATATATCTGTTCCTAAGGTACATCCCTGCTGTAGTGGATCACAGAGTGGGAATGCCCTGTCATGGAACATTCTTACTTCACCAGGTCTGCTTACACACACACACACACACACACACACACACACACACACACACACACACACACACACACACACACACACACACACAAGCTCATGCATATATGTATATTATCAAAATATAATAAATATGAATTATTATAGTATTATAATATATATGATAATGTAATATATAAATTATTATATTTTAAAATATTATATAATAAATATTAATTATTATAGCGACCCCTAATGGGAGAAGCCAGAAGATATATAAAATATTATAATATAATAAAATAAAATTTATATAATGAAATATTAAAAAAACTATTACACAGGAATGTTGTATATTTTATCATTTTTTTCTCCACAGGGAATCCAGAGGAGGATCAGAGTGACGATCGCTCACGAGACAGGACATGACATCAAGTGGAAGGAAGTAAAGGAGCTCGTTATCGGTGAGATCGCTAATGTGGAGTGACGTTAAAAAAAAGGCCAAAAAAAATCTATTTAATAACATGTGTATAAATATCAACTGTAACGACACTTCCCTCAAATCTGCCATTCTGTCTTTCTGTTTCCTGAACACAAGATGAGCAGCGCGTTTACATTTATATACTTATTTATATACTGTATTCAGACATATTAATATGTATAATCTCTGTTTGTTTGTTTGTTTATCTTGTTTTCTTTATGATGTCACTCCATCTTGTCGTTTTTTGCTTTTCTCTGTGTAAATGATACTCCATGTTTCTCCTTCAGGTCGAATCCGTAACACTCCTGAAGCTGATGAGACCATCATCGATCCCAACATCCTGTCCCTCAACATCCTGTCTTCCTGCTACATTAAACCTTCATACGACGATAGGTATACACACACACACACACACACACACACACACACACACACTCACACACTCACACACACACTCATTGTAACTCATCAGTGTAACTCTCTGCTCTCTTGCTGTTCTCCTTCATAGCGTTTCCCTGGGAAATGATCATAGGTACCTCCTCCTCCTGTTTCCTGCTCTGCATGTTGTAATAATGAGCATGTCCTGGTTCTCAGCTCCAGGAGAATCTTCACTACTGCATGTTATTCTGTAGCACTCGAATAGTTGTGTATTTGTGTCTCTGAGAGTAAACGTGTCCCGTGAGCAGCGGTGGGAACCTCGTCTACTCAGATGTTCGTCGTAATTTCAATCTAAAGCAGATTCACCCAGTAACCCCGTCTTTTTACTGCTTCTGATTAGCGACTGGACCATTACAGCCTGTGATGTGTAAATAATTGTGGTTTTATTTTCATCTTTTGAGAATCATCAATTCCAGTTCGTATTTAATTTTATTCTAAGTTTAGCTCCTTCTCCTTCTTCTTCTTCTTCTTCTTCTTCTTCTTCTTCTTCCGGCTGCTCCCATTAGGGGGCGCCACAGCGGATCATCCGTCTCCATACCCCCCCGTCCTCTACATCTGCCTCTTTCACACCAACTACCTGCATGTCTTCCCTCACCACATCCATAAACCTCCTCCTTGGTCTTCCTCTTTCCATCCTCAGCATTCTCCTACTGATATACCCCATGTCCCTCCACTGCACATGAGCCAAACCATTCAGTTTGTTTCTAATATTTATTAAAAGCCTCCATATTTCTCTTATCTCTAACAGCATTCCTCTACATCTCAATATATATCAGAAATATCAATAATAATTATTCAAAAGTGCTGAAAAAGTTGGAAAGTTTGTGAATGAGCGCTGAATGCATTACTGTGGCCACCAGGGGGCGCCCGACGTTTCCACAGTTTGGAACAGGCGGCATAAGTCGATTTAACGGAGTTAATGTAAAGTAGGTTAAATTATATTGTGTAATGTTTTTATTGAAACTGTAGTGTTGCGTGTAATCAAGTCATCATCGTCATTTCAGCTTTTCCCCCAAAGACAGGATCTTCACAACGTCGTGATCGTCTCGCGGTTTTACTCGTTCTCGTTTTTTTGTTGCTTCTCCCTGCAGGACGTTTTACCGCTTCGAGGCAGCGTGGGACAGCTCCATGCACAACTCCCTGCTCCTAAACCGGGTCACGCCGTACGGAGAGAAGATCTACATCACGCTCTCGGCGTACCTCGCGGTAAAACGTTTACACTCGCAATCGAGGACGCAAATTTCAAGTCTGCAACCGATGCATCACAGTTCTAGTGATAACACGAATAAAAGAATAAAAAGAAACTCCCTCATAGAAAAAGAGGATAATAACAACCAGACCCTCATAAAGATTCCCAAAAACACAACGAGAAAAGGATCGTGAACATTCAGTCTGTTACAGCATTTGGCAGATGCACAACTATTTCATTCACACCATAGAACAGTTATGGTTAAGGGCCTTGTTCAAGGGCCCCGCAGTGGCAGCTTAATGGTGCTGGGATTTAAATTCACAACCTTCTGACCAGAACTTCAACAGTTTCTACCCACTGTGCTGGTAGACCACCTTCTTCAGCTGTTATTATTTCCAGGATGGCTAAAAAAGGTTGCCAAATAGAATAAAGAATCCCCGAGCTGTTCCTTTCATAGAGTATCGTACATGATATATATACATTCTTGATCACTGGTCAATAGAAAAGATTCTTCTTCAGATTGGGATTTGGGTAAATGGGTCTTTCGAGCAATTACTCCAAAGATTTCCGTGATCACTCCAAAAACATCTGAAGGTGATCACTCCAAAAACGCTCACTGCACTGAACTCAGTGAGAATTGGTGTGAATAATCTCTGATATGTTTATGTTGATCTCCTGACCAGTCACTTCAAATACTGCAGTCGACGTCATTGGTAACATTGATGGAACTGTAATGAATAGAAATTCGGTGTTGGGAATGGGGATGGGTTCCCTTTTGAGTTTGGTTTCTCTCAAGGTTTCTTCCTGATGCCATCAAGAAGCCTTTCCTTCAACACAGTCATATTAATGATAGCATCAGCACATTAGCTAGTGTTAGCTAGCAATCTACAATATATTCCCAAAAGTTTGCGGACATCTGGTCATAGCATCGCAGCCACATTTAGTTCCAATTTGCTCTTCTGGGAAGATGTTCCTCTAGATTTTGGAGTGTGCTTGTGGACATTTGTGCTCATTCAGCCACAAGGGTTAGGAGGCTTGGGATGCAGTCAGCATTCACGTACATCTCAAAAGTGTTTAATAGATTTAAAGCTCTATAGCAGGAGATCTTCCACTTCAACCCATAGACAGCAGATCTTCATGGAGTTTGCTTTGTGCACAGGGGAACAGGTTTGAGTCTCACAGTTCAGGTGAAGGGAAAATGTCATGCTCCTGCATCCAAAGACGTCCGATACAAATGTGTGCCTACAACTTTCCGATAACAGTTTGGGAAAGAACCTCATATGGCTGGGAAAATCAGGTGTCCCAGAACTTTTGTCTTTATAATGTACCTTCATTTATAACTTACATGTACCTGTAGGATTAAATAAAATATATAACATATAGCACAATGTGTGTAAAAAACATCTGAATGAAATCCAGAAAAAAGGCTTTAATTTGATTTTCATTTTGTTAATTGTCAGGGTTCAGAAAACTGTGTTCAGAATGTACAATAAATATATACATATAATTAAAATCTATTTTTAAAAATTAATTCAACTTAATTACAAATAATTTGATTGAAATAATGTTTCTTACTTATTTAATTCATAATATAAAAATTATAATATAATTAGTATAGAAACTATGAACTATGATATTTTACATATACCTCCTTTTCTATTCAATACACAATAATATGAAAAAACATCATTGTGATATTGCCGAGAACAATATCTGACATCACAACACTGTCATTTGCATATTGCAACCGGATTGGCTGGTGTAATTAATGATGTAATAACATGTGAGGTATGATATTAACTCATATATGTTTTAAGAGTTTTAATGATATTTGAGAGGATTTATTACGATAAATGAACAAGCAGCATTTCTTCTAAAATGGATTATAATAATAATAATAATAATAATAATAATAATAATAATAATAATAATAATGTCCATCGCTGCATCCTGATTGGCCGTTGTATTTTATGATGTAATAACACAACAAAATCAAACTTTAACACAAAGCTAAAACCCAGGAATTTTTCCTTTTTTCCGATCGTCTGTACACTGATATTAATCATCATTATCAGTAAGTGTGTTTTTATTTGTTTTATTGACACCCCTCAGATGGAGAACTGCACCCAGCCCACGGTCATCACCAAAGACTTCTGCATGGTGTTCTACTCGAGAGACGCCAAGCTTCCCGCCTCACGCTCCATCCGCAACCTGTTCAGCACCGGAGCTCTCAGGCCCTTAGAGAGGTGAGACGTGTCCTGTCCTGGCCACGCCCATCTTTATTATTATTTCAGCATGGGACTGGAGAAAGGTGTAGCGTAGCGCTTCAGCCAGCCGGCGTTCTGTAACGTAAAACACGTCCGTTATGTAACCGATTATTTCTATTTCTATCTTATTAACTTACCGCTAACATCGGTTAGCTTAGCAACAATTTAGCATGCTAGTTACAATTTTATTCCCACATTTTACACCTTCATCTACTGTCTGTCGTTCTTTATGTATCTGTTCTTCATTTTCCTTATATGGTCAATCCTATCCTGTCCCATTTCTTTATATTGACAGGTTTTTCCGTCCCATTTCCATAAATGCTCAATTGTCTTATTCTGTCCCATTTTATTTATGGTCAGTCCGATCATGTCCAGTTTCCTTATATGGTCAGTGCTCTTATTGTGTCCCATGTCCTTTTGGTCAGTCTTATCCTCTCCCATTTCCTTATATGGTCAATAGTCTTATCCTTTCCCATTTCCTTATATGGTCAATAGTCTTATCCTTTCCCATTTCCTTATATGGTTAATCTTATTCTGTCCTATTTCCTTTTATGGTCAGGTTTTTGCCACCCCAATTCTTTTTATGGTCAGTGGTCTTATACTGTCCCATTTTCTTATATAGTCAATCGTCTGATTTGTAGCTGACTGTAAACTGAATCTTCTGACTCATGTGGGTTTTTTTCAGTAACCGTGTAACTGGAGTGTACGAGCTCAGTCTGTGCCATATAGCAGATGTTGGAAGTCCAGGTAATAAACCTGTTTGTAGTTTATTATATCCGTGATGGAGCTGTTGCTGTAGAAATGATAACGGACATATTAATGTAAGCCTGTGATTTGTACTTTATTTGTGTGTGTGTGTGTGTGTGTGTGTGTGTGATCAGGAATGCAGAGGAGGCGTCGGCGTGTGTTGGACACCTCAGTGGCGTATGTTCGCGGTGAAGAGAACCTCGCTGGCTGGAGGCCTCGCAGTGACAGCCTCATCCTGGATCATCAGTGGGAGCTGGAGAAGCTCAGTCTCTTGCAGGAGGTATGGAGTCCAGAGACATAATGAAATGAAAAAAAAGACTGTGACCATTATCAAACCCGAACACTCCCTCATTTTATCAGAGCAATCAATAATCAACACCTAACCCTATTTTAGGTTGCAATATTTTAACACTTCACTACAGATTCCATTGTTAATCCATCATTCACCCAGATTTATACATATGACTAGAAATTGTACATTTAGTTCAAATCTAGAGACCAAAATGTTGTTATTTATTTAACCAAAAACACCTAACCACATCTGAATGGAACTACAGGAAGAACAAAGGTACAATGTAATCTGTCTGAATTATGTGTGTAGGTGGAGAAAACCAGACACTACCTGCTGCTGAGGGAGAAGCTGGAAGCATCAGTGCTGCTGAGTCCAGAGTCTCTGTGCAGTAAAGACCTGATGGAGTCGCCCAAATCCCCGAGTCCCAGTCCGACAGGAAGCCCCGTCCTGGAGGGAACCACTGAGAGACAGAGGGAGCTGGCGGCTAAGGTGATCGCCGTTTCTCTAAGTTACAGTAGCTAAATTAGCAACAACATTATATTTCATGTTCTCTAGCTTAACCTCACCAAGTAGACATAAGATTGTATTGTAGCTACATTTTGTTTGTAGAACTAATAGATTTAAAGTTAGCTAGCGAATTATAACAAACAAACAAACAAAAAATAAATATTATATTTAATGTATTCTAGTGATGCATATACAAGCAGACATGAGATCAAAGGTTTGAACTAAATCTCAACTAATTTATTCGTAAGAGCAAAAAACAAAACATTGAAACATCATATTTATTAATATAGCTAACTTTTACAAAAAGGAACACTTTTTCTGATTTTCTGTTGTTTTTAACCTAGCTCCCCAAAACATATTATATCTGATGTTTTCTAGCTCAGATAGATAGATAGATAGATAGATAGATAGATAGATAGATAGATAGATAGATAGTAAGAAAATAAGTAAGTAGTCATGAGATTTAATGTTCTGAACTGAATATGACTGAATTTGTAACAAATACACGTAACTATAGAAACATCATCTTTATTTTTTCTAGCTAACTAAACAAATTAACAATAAATGTTCTTTTAGCCCCTCCCCCCCACAGTAAAAAAAAAATGCTAATGTTTTCTAGCTAAAAATAAACACGTGACACTTGAGATGAAATGTTCTAAACTGAATCTGACTAAATGAATCCATGGAAACATATAAATATAATCATATAAACATAATCACATTTTTCCATTTAACTTAGCAGCTATTAAATTAAGGTTTTATTTTGTAGCTAACGCCCTTAAAAATCTACTATATATAATGTGTAATAAATAAAGAAATAGCTGAATAAGTATTATATTTAAGGTTATCTAGCTAAATGAATCCATAGGGATTATTATTCGATGTTATCTACCTAAAAACTGTGCCTTCATGTCTGAACACTTTAGAATACGGTACCTAATTTCAACCAAAGAGACATTACACTGAAGTTCTTCATGAAGTGTTAATGCTACACAACTGTACAGGAACATAAACGTTTTTAAAAAGCTGGACCTCATGTTCTGATGCTAATGCTCTCGCTCTGGTCTGCAGTGTCTACGCCTGCTCATGCACACCTTTGACAGGCAGTACAGTCAGGTGAGCAGCAGTGCCAGTGAGAGCAAGGTGAGACTTTAGCACCTCTGTTCCCCTCCCTGGGCCTCGTCTCTCTTCTCCGTTTATTCACTCATTCTAGCCTTCTACTCTGCTCTGTTCTGCCTCTCAACTTCAAATGTGGAACTGATCCACCTCTGCGTTATTGCACAGAGACGTATTAATCGAGCTCAAGCCATTTCTGAATGTAAATCTAGAGCGGTCACAAACCTGCATTAGAGAACCTGATCCTTCAGCTTACTTTATTCAGAATAAGCAGTATGATCTGCTGTACATAATATATGTAGAGCAGTTAATCATTTACCTTGTTTTCAGAAAAACAAAAACATAAATCCACTCTATTTTTACAGAATTTTAAATGTCTTGTTGACTGTATTTATGTAGGGAGGAGTCAAAAATATGCTCTAGCTCATTCAGATAGAGCAGCCATAAATCTGTTTGAGTTCATTTAGATAGAGCAGGCACAATCCAGCTCTGTTTTATTTTGATAGAGTGGCCAGAAGTCTGCTTTAGCTTATATAGATAGACTGCTTATAAATCTGCTCTGCCTCATTTAGATAGAGCACTTAAAAAGCTGCTCTGTGTTTTTTTTAATATAGAGCAGCCATAAATCTGCTCTTTCATGTGGATAATGTGGCCATAAATCTGTCGTAAATTCACTCTACCTCATTTAAATAGACCAGCGACAATTTGGCTCTTTTTTTTTTTAAAACATAGAGCGGTTATAAATTTGCTCTACAGCATTTAGATAGCCCTCTCAGAAATCTGACCTTGTGCCACTCATACAGAGCAGCTCTATATTATCCTCATTTGAGTAAAAAAATCTATAAACCTGTTAATATTTATATCTCCTTTTGATTGAGACAGAGCGGTGTGAAATCGATCGATTCCTTTCCTCCACACGTTTATTTCCTCCCTCCATCCTGTAGTGATTGTGCGAACTGAAAATATCCCATAATTAATCGGACGATGTTCCTCTTGCTCACGTAGCTCTCCGAGATGTCTGCATCTCTGCTGAGAGACATTTCCTCATCTGCCCTGAGCTCACTCACTCCGTCCACTACATGTCCCTCTCTGGTGGACGGTCACTTTGAAAACCTTGACTTCAGGTCAGTGTTTTTGTGCCTTTTTTATGGTTTCATTTCATTTACTTTTCTATATATGCATATAAACACTTGAATGTGTAAAATGTGTGTATGTGTGTGTGTGTGTGTGTGTGTAATACAGTGCTGCAGAGACTCACTCTGGGGCCTCCAGTCCAGATTTGGACCCATTCAGTCCTGAGGAGAGGAAACCTCGAACCTGTACATTTGTCCCCAACATCCAGGAGATCCGTGTCAGGTACCCGTTTAGACTCAGAAGGACGTTCTGGTGCTCTTTACTCCAATAAATCCTATAATTTAAATATCGTGAAGGACTTTACCGTGTTGTTGGTGTGAAATTTCACCTGTTGTTGGTTTTGATTCCTGCAGCCCCATAGTGTCTAAGAAAGGCTACCTGCACTTCCTGGAGCCCCACACTAGCGGCTGGGTGAAGCGCTACGTGGTGGTGCGGCGTCCGTACGTTTACCTGTACCGCAGTGAGAGAGACAGCGTGGAGAGAGCCGTCATTAACCTCTCCTCCACCCAGGTGGAGTACAGCGAGGAGCAACACGGCCTGCAGAGGGTGAGATAGGTCTTACCTTCAAATATCTATCTATCTATCTATCTATCTATCTATCTATCTATCTATCTATCTATCTATCTATCTATCTATCTGTCTATCTGTCTGTCTGTATGTCTGGCCGTCTGTCTGTCTGGCCGGCCGTCTGTCTGTCTGGCCGTCCGTCTGGCCGTCCATTACTCTCTCTCTCTCTCTCTCTCTCTCTCTCTCTGTACATTTACATACCTGTCTGTCTGTCAATTATTATGTTTGTTTATTTCTCTAACTATGCTTTTATCTACATGTCTCTCTATCTCTTTATTTTGAAAGATTTTCAGTCTATCTGTTACTCTGTCTGCAGACCCCAAATGCATTCGCTGTGGTCACTGAGCATCGTGGGATTCTCCTGCAGGCCAGTAATGATAAAGAATTGCACGACTGGCTCTATGCCTTCAACCCGCTGCTGGCTGGAACCATCAGGTACAACCTCATCGTCCTCAGAGGACCTGAGTGTGTCAGTGTCTCATACTCATGGTCTGTTGTGGTGTGTGTGTGGGCATTGACATTTACATTTGCGGCATTTAGCAGATGCCCTTGTCCAGAGCGATGTACAAAAGTGCTGGACATGTCTGAGTAAGTTGTGACTGGGTGTGACTGGGTTGTTACTGGGTGTCTAAGAGTGTCTGGGTGTGACTGGTGTGTCTGATAGTCTGTGTGTATTTGTGGGTGTTTTAGAGTGTCTGGGTGTGACTGGGGGTGTCTAAAAGTGTCTAGCTGTGTCTGTGGGTGTCTAAGAGTGTCTGGGTGTGTATGTGGGTGTCTGATAGTCTGGGTGTGTCTGTGGGTGTCTCAGAGTGTCTGGATGTGACTGGGGGTGTCTACGAGTGTCTGGGTGTGTCTGGGGTGTCTGAGAGTCTGGGTGTGTTTGTGGGTGTTTTAGAGTGTCTGGGTGTGACTGGGGGTGTCTAAGAGTGTCTAGCTGTGTCTGTGGGTGTCTAAGAGTGTCTGGGTGTGTATGTGAGTGTCGCAGAATATCTGTGTGTGACTGGGGGTGTCTACGAGTGTCTCGGTGTGTCTGGGGTGTCTGAGAGTCTGGGTGTGTTTGTGGGTGTTTTAGAGTGTGACTGGGGGTGTCTAAGAGTGTCTAGCTGTGTCTGTGGGTGTCTAAGAGTGTCTGGGTGTGTATGTGAGTGTCGCAGAATATCTGTGTGTGACTGGGGGTGTCTAAGAGTGTCTGTGTGTGACTGGGGTGTCTGATAGTCTGGGTAAGTTTGTGGGTGTTTTAGAGTGTCTGGGTGTCACTGGGGGTGTCTAAGAGTGTCTGGTTGTGACTGGCGGTGTCTTAGAGTGTCTAGCTGTGTCTGTGGGTGTCTAAGAGTGTCTGGGTGTGTATGTGGGTGTCTCAGAATATTTGTGTGTGACTAGGGGTTTCTAAGAGTGTCTGGGTGTGACTGGGGGTGTCTCAGAGTGCCTGTGTGTGACTGGGGGTGTCTAATAGTGTCTGGGTGTGACTGTGGATGTCTCAGAGTGTTTGCTGGGCAGGTCTGAGTGTTTGTGTGTGTGTGTGTGTGTGTGTGTGTGTGTGTGTGTGTGTGTGTGTGTGTGTGTGTGTGTGTGTATTCTCTCTCTCTCTCTCTCTCTCTCTCTCTCTCTCTCTCTCTCTCTCTCTCTCTCTCTCTTTCTCTCTCTCTCGCTGTACATTTACACACCTGTCTGTCTGTCCATTATTATGTTTGTTGTATGTTTGTTGTTTATTATCTACACACGTCTATCTGTTTGTTTTGAAAGATTTTTTGTCAATCTATTACTCTGTCTGCAGACCCCGAATGCGTTCGCTGTGGTCACTGAACATCGTGGGATTCTCCTGCAAGCCAGTAATGATAAAGAATTGCACGACTGGCTCTATGCCTTTAACCCGCTGCTGGCTGGAACCATCAGGTACAACCTCATCGTCCTCAGAGAACCTGAGTGTGTCAGTGTCTCATAGTCTGTTGTGGTGTGTGTGGGCATTAACATTTACATTTGCGGCATTTAGCAGATGCCCTTGTCCAGAGCGATGTACAAAAGTGCTGGGCATGTCTGAGTAAGTTGTGATTGGGGGTGTCTAAGAGTGTCTGGGTGTGACTGGGGTGTCTGATAGTCTGGGTGTGTTTGTGGGTGTTTTAGAGTGTCTGGGTGTGACTGAGGGTGTCTAAGAGTGTCTAGCTGTGTCTGTGGGTGTCTAAGAGTGTCTGGATGTGACTGGGGGTGTCTAAGAGTGTCTAGCTGTGTCTGTGGGTGTCTCAGTGTGTCTGGATGTGACTGGGGGTGTCTACGAGTGTCTGGGTGTGACTGTGGGTGTCTGATAGTCTGGGTGTGTCTGTGGGTGTCTCAGAGTGTCTGGATGTGACTACGAGTGTCTGGGTGTGTCTGGGGTGTCTGAGAGTCTGGGTGTGTTTGTGGGTGTTTTAGAGTGTCTGGGTGTGACTGGGGTGTCTAATAGTGTCTGGGTGTGAGTGAGGGTGACTGGAGGGTGTCTAAGAGTGGGTACGCCTTAAAGTGCCTAGTTGTGACTGGTGGCAGTCACAACAGCAAGATTTAAAACATAAACCTTTTTTCTTTTATTTATTCATATAAAATAATGAATTCACTTTAATTAGTATATTATATAAAAAAACACACCCTGACTTCCTGTTTTTATGTACTGGTTTGAAAAGGAAAAATAAAAACACTGAAAGTGGATACTGATAGGAACGGTCTCTAGTGGGTGCTGATGTGCACAGCTGTCCTGTTTGCTATCGCATTCACGTTCCGTACAGAAGCCCTAAGAGGTCTCCTTTAATAATTTTACGGGCTTTCTGGAATGTCGAGATCAAAGTAAATACGAGATAAAACATTAATGAGGCGTGAAAACATTCGAGCACCTTTCCAGCTTTCCACCTTTCCAGCATTGGTTTATTTTTCATCTCTTGTTCCTCAGGTCGAAACTCTCCAGGACGAAATCAGCACAGATGAGGATGTGAAAGAAAACCGGAAAGGTCCGGTGACGAACGCGGAAACTCGATGAGCTCCTGCGGTGTAAATACTGCTGTGAAGATGATGATGATAATATTAATAATAATAATAACAATAGCCTGTGCCTGCCTGCCTCCCTCTCTACTGCCCCCTGCCCGTGTGTATGTGTGTATGTGTGTGTGTGTGTGTGCAAGAGACAGAAAGATTTTGTGTGTGTGTGTGTGTATGAATGAGTGTGTGTGTCATTAGCAAAAGTACTGTAACTCGCCGTAAAATTCTGCTTCTTCGTGATAACTTCGTTTTCGAATATAAAGAGTTTAGCTGCTGTAAATGCAACACAATGCTGCATATATCTGCGTGTGTGTGTGTGTATGTGTGTGTGTGTGTGTGTGTGTATGCGCTTCTGTAAGTTCAATGTGTGTTAGTGCTGTTTTTTCCTGAGCTTTTCCTGAGACGCTACAAATCGATTGAATGCGATCAGTACGGATTTTCTGAAGGAAATGTCGTCCTCAATACCTTCCATATCTACAAAATTCGAATCGCTTTATTCGTGTAGGATTTGTCTCCAAGAAACGGACAATTTCTAAGTAAAACTAATATCCATGACGTGAAATGAGGCCCAAGTATAAGATTTAATCATTTAGTAAGGAGGCTGGAACAGATTTGTAATCATGGGCGTGGCCCTGATCTCCATTCTCTTTTAAAAGTACCTGAGTGTGTGAATGTATAAAGGCAAGTTCAGGTTGCAGAAAAGTGAAGTGTGTGAACTCCATCTATAGTGAACTGAAGCGAGGAGACAGAAATGAGGGCCCGTGTTCATCGGCCCTATTCGGATGAGATTCGTTTCTCCAGGTGACATCTGTAATAAAAACTTTCACGTTTAAACGTTAATGCGACGTAGGGGTCATGTGACCATGTTGTTTTCTGTCCTGATTAGACGGCTCTATTGAGCTTTAAAGGAAAACCCACAGAGACTTTACAAGGAGAAAACATCGTGCTGATTGTGTAAACCGGAAACTCGTTATCGCTTTAACGGGAAGTCTGCGCTGGACAGAGAGAGAGAGAGGAATGGGAATGTTTTCACCAGTTAGTAGAATTGTCATGGTTACAGAGTGAAACAATCAGCAATCATCCCATGGTGAAGGAGAGAGAGAGAGAGAGAGAGAGAGAGAGAGAGAGAGAGAGAGAGAGGGGATACTGGATGACCTCTAGGTGGTGCTGATGTGCACAGCTTTTCAAAAGTACCAAAACGTTTGAAGGCTGTTTTAAACAAAGGGAATGTATTTTATTAATTTAGAACATTTTATTTAATATTTTTAATTATTTTTAATTGGATTTTCACTCTGTATGTTTCTAACATTATTTATTTATATTATTTATTTATTTAGATATAAATTGTCTACTGATGTTTTCATTTTAATCCACAAAACTTTTTGCTAATCAGCTAGCACTGTGTGTGTGTGTGTGTGTGTGTGTGTGTGTGTGTGTGTGTGTGTTAGTTAGAGCATCTGAAGGAAAAAAAACATGCTAAGATTATCAGATATATACAGTGTATATATATACAGTATATATGGGTGTGTTATAATCTATACGTATTCTATACATTATTATTATTAATTGTTTTAGGAATCTAAAACGTCCTGAAATCTGAAAAGAAGGATAATTTTTTCAAAAATCCATCCCCCTGCTGGAAAACTAAAATTGTGTGTAATGGTTGCTAATGGAATCCTGATTTCAATTTATTGTGATTGACGAAAGTATGTGGACACCTGACCTGATCTGTGTTTTGTGAAGATCACGTTTCACATTTAATACCTATTTGCACCTGCGCCTTACTCTTCTGGGAAGATGTTCCACTAGATTTTGTAAAGATTCATTCAGCTTAAAGGGTGTTAGTAAAGTCAGATACTGATGTAAATGAGAAGGTGAGGAGACCTGGGGTGCAGTCAGCATTCACATTGATCATGTTCAATAATGTTGGAGCTTTATAGCAGGAGATGTTCCACATCCTTTAACCCATGGAAAGCAGATCTTCATGGAGCTGAAACCTGTTTGCGTCTCTTAGTTCTATTGAAGAGAAGAACCACATATGGCTGTGTGTCCCAATACTTTTGACTGTGTGTGTGTGTGTATATATATATATATATATTATGGACCAGGATAAATTTAGAAGCCTGTGGAAATCTGATGGAAACCTTTAAGCCGATTCCCATTACATAATGAAAACTAGGAGAGCATTTTTCCAGCAGGGTTTTGATGTGAAACCGGATGAATCTGGACAAATTTTCTAGAGTCAGTAAGAAGTGAGGAAACCCGCAAGTGTGTGATGTTTGGGTGGGAGACGATCAGCCAGTCGTTCACCACCGCGTGTGAGGACGGAGCCGAAACCTGAAGTGTCAATTAGTGATGGGAAGATCAGATCATTTTAGTGACTCGGTTCTTTGAATCTCGTTTATCGTAAAGTTTGCATTATTATTTTTTTTTGTCATTTATTTCATTAATCAGAAATAAAATCTAATGGTCCCTTTTAATAAGCAGAACACGTCAACATACTCCAACTTTAACTTTATAGATTATTTTAATGAAAATATGACAACATTAACGACAAATGATGATAAACAGAATGAGCAGCTTCATCTGTCATATCTTCTGGTCTGTGTTATTTCTTCTGTCACGTGACCATAATTACTGTAACAATAAAACCTGATCTACTGCATTGTGTAGCGTCTGTGGGAGTCACGTGACAAAAAACCCCAGAAGGACTTGGACTAGAAGAGTCGAGAGAGAAACTACTCAATTCCGTTTCCTGTACATAACCTACAGAGATTTTACAAAGTTAATTAGCCTTTCTGCTACCTGAAGATTGGAGTACTAGATGTAAATTTCCTTCCCTAAAATGAAAAAGTGATTTAGAAATTCACTGATGTTACTTGCTTTAACAGTTAAAAATTTGGCAAAGAATTAGCATCAAATCTGGATCGTGAATCTGACTAGCATGCTAAGTGGGAAGAAGTTAGCAGAGAAGCTGCCTAGCATGTTGAGTAGGAAGGAGTTAGCATGAAATCTGTCCTGTAAATCTGATTCAATTGCTTATTAGTAAGATGTTGGCAGAGAATCTGACTAGCATGTTAAGTAGGAAGGAAATTAGTATTAGATCTGACAAGTGTGTTAAGTAGGAAGGAGTTCACTTGAAATGTGTCTAACATGTAAAGCAGGAATGTAGTTCGCAGAGAATCTGACTAGCATGTTTAATAAGAAGGAGTTAGCAGAGAATCTGACTAGCGTGTTAAGTAGGAAGGACTTGGCAGAGAATCTGACTAGCGTGTTAAGTAGGAAGGAGTTAGCAGAGAATCTGACTAGCGTGTTAAGTAGGAAGGAGTTATCAGATAATCTGACTAGCGTGTTAAGCAGGAAGGAGTTAGCAGAAAATCTGACTAACGTGTTAAGTAGGAAGGGGTTAGCAGAGAATCTGACTAGCGTGTTAAGCAGGAAGGAGTTAGCAGAGAATCTGACTAGCGTGTTAAGTAGGAAGGAGTTAGCAAAGAATCTGACTAGCGTGTTAAGCAGGAAGGAGTTAGCAGAAAATCTGACTAACGTGTTAAGTAGGAAGGGGTTAGCAGAGAATCTGACTAGCGTGTTAAGCAGGAAGGAGTTAGCAGAGAATCTGACTAGCATGTTAAGTAGGAAGGAGTTAGCAGAGAATCTGATTAGCGTGTAAAATAGGAAGAAGTTAGCAGAGAATCTGACCAGCGTGTTAAGCAGGAAGGAGTTAGCAGAGAATCTGACTAGCGTGTTAAGCAGGAAGGAGTTAGCAGAGAATCTGACTAGCGTGTTAAGCAGAAAGGAGTTAGCAGAGAATCTGACCAGCGTGTTAAGCAGGAAGGAGTTAGCAAAGAATCTGACTAGCGTGTTAAGCAGGAAGGAGTTAGCAGAGAATCTGACTAGCGTGTTAAGTAGGAAGGAGTTAGCAGAGAATCTGACTAGCGTGTTAAGCAGGAAGGAGTTAGCAGAGAATCTGACTAGTGTGTTAAGTAGGAAGGAGTTAGCAGAGAATCTGACTAGCGTGTTAAGTAGGAAGGAGTTAGCAGAGAATCTGACTAGCGTGTTAAGTAGGAAGGAGTTATATGCAAAGCGTTTCACTTTGCTAAGTATGTGAAAGTTTCAAACACCTTTCTTTTCAGTCAGCAAAGAATCTGACTAGCATGTTAAGTAGGAAGGGAATTAACAATGAAATCTGTTTTGTGGATCTGATTAGATTGCTAAGTAGCAAAGATCGGACTAGCATGCTACAGTAACTAAGCAGTGTTTCTCCAAGCCAAAGATGAACTAATATGAAGAGATGTTTGTAGACGTCTGACCCCTTTTTTAAATATGAGCTAGCTGGTTTCTCTCACGCTTCTGATAAGCAAATCCATGTTTTTTTTGCGAATGACTGAAGGGAAAGATGATACAAATGTCTGATTTCTTGCCCACATAGATGACTTGCTAAAAGCATTGACTAGCCTTCTTGTTTGTAGCACTTATTTGGATCAAATGACAATTATATATATATAAAATATCAGATTTATGTGTATAAATTAAATGTGGGGTTGACGTCTTCGATTGGCTCCGTCAGGAAAAAAAGTGTGCTATAAATTGTGCCTTGGGCCAGCCAACCCACAGAGTGCAATAATTCAAAAAGTAAATAAATAAATGAATAAATAAAGCGATCCTACCCACACTTGCAGGTTGGAGATCGAGGTAACCTGCGACGTTCTTCTCACCACTCTAATGTGTGAACTTAATCAAACTTCAGGGTGATTTTTTGTTTAATATTAGAATTTTAGTGAAGGGATTCTGGAGGACTCTGTAGGACCTTGGAGAAATCTGGAAGGTTCTTCCAGTGCTGCGTCTCGGTGCTCAGCTCAAGTTATTTTTCTGTCCCTTCCTGTGTGTGTGTGTGTGTGTGTGTGTGTGTGTGTGTGTGTGTATGACAGCATGCTGTACAGCGCCTCCTCACCCTCACCAGTGTATCCGTAGCATTTACGCAGTAATACTAGCCGTATTATTTTAAAGACATCGCTGGATGTTTACTTGAACATTCTTCCCACTACTTCTTCACCTCCATTTCATTAATGTATTCCCTCGTTCCCGGAGTGTGCAGAGAGTCTCCTGTAGCCGCTTCCTTTTCTCACGTGATGTATATAAACCAAAAACCCGGCGCACAGGTGTAACTTCTTTGTACCCGTAATGGATAAAACCGTAGTGTACTTAGTGCTCAAGAAGTGTTGGACTCTAATGTGTGTGGACACTTAACACTTTGTTGGACGTGAAATAAATGTGCAACACAACAACGTCTTTTTCTTTCTTTGGGTATTTTCTGTCTGAAAAGTTTTACCTTTTTGCTTTGGCTCACATTTTACATCATTTACATGTACGACATTTTAGCAGACGCCATTATCCAGAGTGACTTAAAATGATCTCATTCATACAACTGATCTGATATGGGAGGTTAAAGGCCTTGTCCTTGGCCCCCTTGCTCAGTAGTGGCCCTGAGAGGTGTTAGTTTAGTGGTTAAGGCATTGGATTTTGGCTCCGAAGGTTGTGCGTTCAAATCCCAGCTACACCATGCTAGGCCCCTGAGCATGGCCCTTAACCCCATACCTGCTCAATTGTATAAATGAGATAAATGCTCAGGGTCTCAGGAGTGACAACTTGGTGAAGGCTGGGATTTGAACTCACAACCTTCAGTTCCAAAGTCCAATGTCTTAACACTGCACGCCTTTGTGCACAAGGCGTGAGATTTTTCCATGATGGTCTCTTGATACCAAGAAAACTAAAAAGAAAATAAAAAATGTATGACCTCATTGGGCTTCCATAAAATTGAGTTTAGATATAGAAATTCTGATGGCGTGGAATTCTGACTATTTACAGAACATTGATAAGAACCAACTGGAAAGCCACTTCCTGCATCATCATATATATATATATACATATATATATATATATATATAATAATAAATGATACCTCGGTGTGAGGTGTTCCAGGATCAGGAGCAAGATGTGGAAGTGAAGAACGTCCTGAGGTAAAGCATGGAGTATTAAAATGATGTAAGATCTCCCACCTAGCCGTGGATGATTACATCACCTTTCTACCGTTGAGGAGCTGATAATAATGTTTGCAGAGCAAAACTGAATAAATGGATCAGATTTTCTTTACGCTTTTTTCTGCCTCATTACACTTAAAATTCTGCTGCTCCAAATCACACACAGATAAAATAGTGCCAGAAGATTACATTTATGTGATTTACATGAGTTTTGTGATAAATCCTCTTTACCAAATCCTCCTTTTCAAATCCTTCTTTTCAAATCCTTCTCACCAAATCCTCTTCATCAAATCCTCCTCATCAAATCCTCCTCATCAAATCCTCTTCACCAAATCCTCTTCATCAAATCCTCTTCATCAAATCTTCCTCATCAAATCCTCCTCATCAAATCCTCCTCAACAAATCCTCCTTATCAAATCCTCTTCATCAAATCCTCCTCATCAAATCTTCCTCATCAAATCCTCCTCATCAAATCCTCCTCAAAAATTCCTCCTTATCAAATCCTCCTCATCAAATCCTCCTTATCAAATCCTCCTCACCAAATCCTGACCGGATGTTACTCTGGACTCTTATAAGCAGCACATTCATTTCCATTTAATTACCTGTGTGTTTATCCCTCTGAACTCACACCTGAACTCCTATCAGCCAATCGGAATCCAGCATTCACACCTGACCAGGTGGTAGTTTAGTGATTGCATACACACATCATTGTACTCACCATCAAACATCATAGATTTAATACATGCCCTGGTTAGAAGGTGTATTTAATCTCAGCATTAGTTTACAATGAAATCAATTAATTGATTAATCAATTAACCCACAGCACAGATTCACTGTGAACTGATTCGTTATTGGAGCTTGTTTGAAAATGGAAATGTAGATATTATGAGATGTTGGATGTGTTAATATACAGGTTAGTGTGGATCGCTGACAGACCCAGAGCTAAAAATCTCACACTGACTTGCTCCATCATGCCTTTGCTTCCTCCAGAACAATCAAACCAACTCGAGGAGAGAAGATCAAATGTATTTTGTGATAAACATCATGTTGCATCACGTTTACAGATGATAGGAGAACAAATACAGACACCTCAGGACCTCACGGAGAACGAGAAGGTTCCGAAGTTCTGGACAAACCATAGATCAGCGACTGGTCTAAAGATCTTGTGTTTTAGGGGAGCAGAGATGGAGAAGGTTAGTCATGATGACCAGGAGGTGTTTTATGTACATGGATAAGAAACAGGAAGTCGGTGCTCGGACACTGAACCAGGAGAAATAAGAAATCAGACTGCCATTCCTCCATTTGTTCAGCTCTCATCATCCATCTCTTTTTCTGCACTTCCCACCCCATCTCTTTCTTTATCTCTTTCTCTTTCTCCTTCCCTTACTTCCACTCCCTTCCTCCCTCTCTCTTTCTCCTAACTTCTCAATCACACTCTCTACTACTGTCTCTCCCTCTCTCTCTGCATTTCTTTTTCTCTCTCTTCCTCTTTTCTTCTTTCCCTCCCTCGATCCCTCCCTTTCTCCCTTTTTTTTTTCATCAACCCCTATTTCTCTCTTCCTCTCGCTGTCTCTCCTGCTCTTTTTCCCTATATCCCTCTCCCTTTTCTTATTTTTCTTTTTCAGTTCACCCCCTCTCTCTTCCTGCCTTCCTCTCTATCATCCTCTATTTTCCCCTCTCGCTTTCCCTTCTCTTCCCCTTCCTTTCTCTCTGCTTTTCTTTTTCCTTCTCTCCTTCTCCCGCCCTCCCTCCCTCCCGACAGAGGCTCAGGTATCATTATCATTTGTGATAGAGAGGGCTGGCTGGATAAATGGATAGATGGATGGAGGGATGGAGGGAGGAGGAGGGGTGTAGTGGTGTAAGAGTGAGTACACAGAACTGCACACACTCTACAAGCTTCAGCTTCGAGATGCTCCACAAGGTGATCCAGGCGGCCCGTGAGGGTGATGTGGAGGCCCTGAGGGCCCTTCAGGAGTCCGGATGTCTGACGCCAGGCATCGCCGACCCTCAGGGGGCAACGCCGGTTCATCACGCGGCACGCGCGGGGCAGATGGAGTGTCTGCGCTTTCTAGTGAGAGACGCAAACTTTAGCGGAAATGCACGTGCCAGGAACAGAGCCACGGCCGCCCACGACGCTGCTGCCACTGGGCACGTGCACGAGCTGCAATGGCTTCTGGGAAACACAAAGTGCAGCCTGGAGGTGAGGAACAAGCACACACACACACACACACACACACACACACACACACACACACACAAATACACACCTTACTGAAGGTGTTCCAGGAAGGAGTGAAGAGAGAAAGAACAACAATCAACAACAACAATAGTATTAAGATATATGAGTGTATATCTCTTTGTGTGTGTGTGTGTGTGTATATGTATATGTGTGTGTGTGTGTGTGTATATGTTTGTGTGTAAATATGTGTGTGTGTGTATATGTGTGTGTGTGTGTGTGTGTGTGTGTATATGTTTGTGTGTAAATATGTGTGTGTGTAAATGTATGTATGTATGTATTTGTGGGCATATTTGTGTGTGTGTGTGTGTGTGTGTGTGTGTGTGTGTGCGTATATGAGTTTGTTTGGAAATATGTGTGTGTAAATGTATGCATGTATGTATGTATTTGTGTGCATATTTTTGTGTGTGTGTGTGTGTGTGTGTGTGTGTGTGTGTGTGATCAGGATGGTGAAGGAGCTACAGCTCTGCATTTAGCAGCTCGGTTTGGTCGTGCTGAGGCTCTGCAGTGGCTCCTGACTGCAGGGAGCAGCACTGAGCTCCAGACCCACTGTGGGGCTCTGCCTGTCCACTATGCTGCTGCAAGCGGGGACCTGACCTGTCTTAAACTGCTTGTGACCCACTCACCACAGTAAACACACACACACAGACACACACACACACACACACACACACACACACACACAC
>MU551599.1:373182-413454 GCA_024362625.1 Silurus asotus | reverse complement strand
ATCTCTATTATTTATGCCATTGCGGGTATTTTTAAAAGCTTAAAAGATATATTTATGTATCATTTTTTTAAACATTTATTTGGCAGTTGCATTTAAACAGACATTTGGCAATTAAACAGTCCATATCTGTTTAGGTTCAGCGAATTTGCATGAATCAATGAACTATCTGGAAACACATGACTTTAAAAATCAATTTTCTGTTTATCTTTCACCCTCTCATGCTTCCGTCCTTCACGCTCAGGATTCAGTGAGCAGCATGGACAAAGCCCAGTGAGTGCCGTTTTCCATCTGCCCTACTATTTCACACTATTGATTGTCCTTATTTCGATATCTATTTTTTGTTGCTTATTCTACATTCTGGATGTCAGCTAGCTGCAAACCTAATTGATTTACTTTTGCCATGCTTTCTGAGGCCAAAGTAGATCACCAGTAAATTTACAACACAGGCGATTGTATGTAGGTTCACACAAATGTGTCTTTGTTTTCCATAATAAAACAAAGTAATTGTTTCTAAAACATAAAATCTAATATGTGATGTTTTGACCCTGACAAAACTTCTATAATGGCTTGCAGATTGCTGGAGCAATACAACAATGACTTGCATGAGAATTTGTTGCAGCTGGTGTCATGCATTGAAAACATGGAGGCAGAGCTTCAATTTACCAAGACAGAATTAGGCAGTGTTAAAGAGAATTGCAAAAGGTGAGCTCTAAGGGTCATTTAAATTCTATAAAGTAAAAAATGGGTCCTATTATCAGGATAACCTTCAAAGTTTCTTCTAATATTAACAAATTATACCTCAGAATGTAAAGGTTTTCACTTTCATTTGTCCTGCCAAAATCTAATATAGCACAGAAGTGAGAATAGATTTCTGAAGATAAGATAAAATATTTATGCAAATACATTTATTTTAATACATACATTTAATACACAATATACAATATTAATGAATATCACCTCATTATGAACTTATATTTGTTATAACCAACCATTTCTAGCATAATGTTTATTTCAGGAAAGCATGCATGCCAATAGAACAAGACTATCTAATCATATTTTTTTAATTAACATTTTTTGTAATCTTATAATATATAACATTTTACCATATCATCTGTTTTTGATAATTTTTTTCTTGCATTTTTGCACAGTGAAGTGCAATGTCTGGTTTAAGTCTAATATAAATGGTAAACTCTTGTATACTCACAGGCTTCAGGAGGATTTCCAAAGCTGTCAGCAGGCAAACAATGTCCTGGAGCAAAAACTCCAGTCTGTGGTGAGACACATACTGTCTATAGAAAAATCCATGTATTATGTAATGCAGCCAGTGCCATAATTACAACTACTAGTTACAATGATTATAATATATGCAAAAACAGATCAATTATACATCTCAACATGACAATAAATGGATAAGACATATAAAATATAACTTTCAAATAAAATAAACAATATTTAGTATCGTCAAATTGCTATTGTGTGTAAAGAAAATTGGGATGGGAGGAAGACAATAAAATTCATATCATCCCACCCATCGTTTTGTCTATTGTTCTATGCCCCATCATGTTTTATTCCATACATCAGATGATAGTGCTTTCGTTCCTTTTGCCTTTTGTCTTAGTCTTTGTCTTAGATGAATACATACTTATAAACCTTCTATCTGGTTCTAGATGGACAGCATGAATTCACAGCAGAAGGATCACTTACACCGGATTTCAGAGCTGATCAAACAACTGGAAACAAGAAAACAGTTAATCATCTCACTGGAAGACATTAATGTGAGCACAAATATGGGAGAAGTAAATCAATTACTTTTGCTAGCGTACAGATCAGTATACAGATTTTGATAAAACCTGAGTAATAGCATTCTTCTTTTTCAATACTGCTCATTGTTGATTTAAGTACCCTTCTCTTTCACTTTTAGATTCCCTCATTGATTAAGGAGCTTTTGGACAATCATTTTGACTCTAAAGACGCTTTGAAGAACTTCTTATTGTCCTCCTCAGCACGTAGTCAACCAGACACTGACAATTCAAATAAAACCTTAGGCGTTAGAGACAACCAATCAAAGGAAAGGGATGACAGGGTATCTGTAGGGTTAGTTTCTAAGCAGGGAGATTCAACTGACAGGCAGGAGCATGTGGCAGCCTTTTGGCCATGGGCAGAAGGTCAAGACCCTGGTGTTACATTAGAAAAGACAGATGCAAGTGCCCACCTACATACTAAGGCAGGGGATTCCAACTTTCACTCTGCTGCTGTCGATATTAATTTTGCCATCTATAGGCAAATACCAGATGCAAAGGACAAAGTACATGGCCCCAGGGTCACAATGCATGATTTAGGATTACAGACCGAAATACCCTCCATCAGCATGCTGGCCCATAGGCCTGGTAAAGATCTAATCAGTACAGCTTCGAGGAGATAAAAGTGACAGGAGAATGGAGCACAGAAGGATGTGCAGGAATTGCACAGCAGGAGTCTGATGAGGTTACTTATCTTATAGCACAGAAGAATTTGGATAATTTTAAAAGCCAACTTCCTTCCCAGTCAAAGGAGAAGCAGATGCAGAGAGATCCTATGGAGAGCGACTGGATCAGAGAGCCTACAGATGGGCTTTAGACTGCTTTATTTGCTTGATTTATGTTGGTCAATTTATTGAGACTGGTCTGAGTTAGGAATATAATTAGAGACTTGTGGATAGTGATTTTGCGTACTTGACTTTGATCACATAAACCATGGTAACTAGTGATTCATTAATGTAAAATTAATTATTATTACATAGAAATGTAGGTTTTCTGGACACTGATTTACATTACAGATCAGGGCTGAGAAGAATCTTCAGTTATAATGATTTTAATTGTAAAAAATGACAAAATGACACAAAAATGTTTTATTTGGTGGTAAAATGTATTTCATTCTCAACCCCTTGTTTCTGTTCTGTTAAAATTATTAATTTTATTTTCCTTTTTTCATTGTTTATTGCACATTTAGTCATATATAAATGAAACATAAGAAATATCCTTAACATATTATTTATTAATATATATTACTTATTATTTACATATAAAACTGTTTAAAATGAAATAGATAAAAAGTATAGCAATAGAATACTATATATTTTATTATATTTTATATAAATAATTATAGGTTTGAAAGTATAAAAACATAAGAAATATCCTTAACATATTATTTATTAATATATATTACTTATTATTTACATATAAAACTGTTTAAAATGAAATAGATAAAAAGTATAGCAATAGAATACTATATATTTTATTATATTTTATATAAATAATTATAGGTTTGAAAGTATAAATTGTATTCAAAAGTAGTTTATATTTCGATTGTTTTTGTCTTACTTAGGCATATTGATTTAAAAAAAGATAATCTAGAACAGAGATGCCCAGATATGAGCTTCATGTATCTCTTAAGAGGTCACTGAATTGCTGTGTTGAAATTCTTTATAAGAAAGGTCTGGGCACATCTGATCTAGAACAATCTTTAATTATGTAATAAGAATGATATATTGAAATTATTTTTATTCTAATATAAGCTTAGGAAAATGTAGGAGTCAAAATGTAGGCATGGTTAACGCATAGAAAAAATCTGTGTCTTAGTATTCCTATCTCCGCTATGCTTATTCATTTGTAATATAATAAAAGGCTCATGTGCTGGTATTTGTTATTAGAAATAGACAATAAACATCTGTACATAAACCTGTTGAAGCAAATACTGCCTTTGTTATACACTACCAACATATCTCCTCTCTCATTGCTCAAGTTTATCCCCCTCACCATTTCTACTTCTCAACCTTTACTGCTTTGCATAAGGGTACCTCCAATCCAAGCTGTACCTTTCTTAACTCTCTCTCATTCTCTCTGGCTTTTCAGTTCAAGGGCGAGTTTGTTTAGAGGACAAGCGTCTGGCTGCTATTGGCTTTTCTTATTGGTTAGTTTAATAGGATCAGCTCTGAGCAAAAGAGATTATGACACCCAAGACATAATACTTCATATCATATTCCAGAGTCCTCATCAAAATGGCTGCAGAATTGTAGAAAGTGTGCTGTTTTCAGTCCCGAGTGAAGGACGCTAAACAGTCTTTGAAGGTAATCTATATATTTTCAAAGAAATAAAGTAGTCAGGTTCTGATTATTTATTTTTTAAATGAAATATTTTAGCAAACTAAAATAGAGCAGTTGATTTAAATTGGACCTTTTATACTTTTTTACACACAGTAGGTATAAAGATTACCCTTGATGCCGCAACTGGGGCAAATATTTATTCTTTAACATGCTAAAAGCTTAATCTTGGCTTTCTCTCATCCTCCCTGGAGTATTTTCAATATTTGTGATTTAGATACATTTGCAAAGGAATGTTTAATTTTGGTTTTGGCATTTATTCATCTCATGAACTTTAACTGATCTATATTTCCCCCTTCTCTTTCTTCTTTTTTAGCATGGCACTACTCAAGATTAAGTTTCCCTTCCAGAAGAGGGTACATTTGGCTCAGGGACTGTGGCTTCTATCATGGGTCGCCATGGTCTCGGGAACCACCACTTTTGCCATGGGAGTCTTCCTCAAGACTGAGCTTTTCCGCAGGGCCGAGGTACTAAGCTTTTATTAACCTACTTGTAATGTACAGTATATTAACACGTCCGTATGGCAACTTAGCTGTGCTCTATTTAATGGTGGACATTTATTTCAAGATATATTTAATGAACATATTGAGTCAAATGAATCCTATGTAAATGAACATGTAAATTAAATTATGTTTTAAGAAATGAATAAACTCTTATGTAATTTAACACTTTGCAGCTGCATATAGGATACAAATAATGAGTCCTACAGCTCATAAGACAACATGGCAAGTTTAGATCATATAGCTAATGCTTGCTTATCGCAATTTTAAATAGTTGTGAAAAAGTGACGGGCATTTTTAGTCAGCAGTATTATTAAACCAGAGTCAGGGTGTTCATGTCTTTGTTTTTGTGTAGTACATTACAAGAAGTGAGAGAACTAATGTGATGAGTGGAACTGATAAGATGTGCTATAAATCTTCTTCTTCTTCTTCTTATTATTATTATTATCAGGGCATAATTCAAAGTCTGTTGTATACTTACTCATTTGATAAGAAGTTAATTAATATTCTATAACAGCAGCTCTGACTGTAGTGACTGTATGTATGTGACACATTTAAATGTAACATGTACAGTATAGTAGACACACTATATAATCTAAGCCTAATAATAAAACAGTCTGTAAAAATCTATCATAATTTCCCTGGTAGGAATTTTTGTAAAGGGACAGTCATTTATGTAAGGATGTAATTTCCTGGGTCATTGCTTTGTATTGGTCAGTATATTTCCACAACAGAAAATCTTTAGGACTTCATGACTTCAGGGCATTACAGTAGGGATTTAATATATTACATATTCCTCATATATATTATAATAATCCCAGCAGGATCTTTGCTTATAATAATATAACACCGGAAAATAAAATCTCTGACAAGCTTCTATTCAAATATTGTGTAGCATGTATTTTAATTATGTATTCCATAGAGGCACTGCAATAATAGTTTCATTTTGTAGTCCAACCATGTCTGGTATTTGTCTTAAAAATGCATTTCGAGTAAAGTAGTGACCAAAGTCTGATTAATTCTTTGTACTCATTTTATTTCACACTCTGATTAAATTTCCTGGAAGGTGTCAAATGCACTGCATTATTAATGGGTTTCCAAACCTGCTAAATTTCTATCTCACTGTACATCCTAGGTGATGCATAACAATGACATCCATATCGTGCCCAATCTGCTCATGTTGGTGGGGGTGACATCTGTGGGCATCAACATCTGTGCTGGAAAAGTGTGTCAGGACTCCTTGGATGCTTCGCGGTTTCCACGCTGGAAAAACATTCTCACTCCTTTCTTCTGCATCTCTCTTTTCTTTACTTCTCTGCTGCTGGTTGCTATGATATTGAGCTATGCCCTGCAGCCCAGCCTGGAGGAGTCTCTCAAAGTGGGCTTGAAGAACGGCATCCGGTTCTATAAGGTGAAAGAATGCATTTAAACATGGATCAGTTGAGTTTTCCTATGATTTTTTTCTTTTGGTAAATCAACACACGGTCATGGTTTTGGTTGAATCATCATTTTGCGAGATCCTATAATAATAAAAAATACATATTTCTTAAATGCTATTCCCTGAATGATAAAGTAATGGCAAGTATTTTTCTTAATTTGTGTCCAAGTGTGCATGTATTCTCAGTAAAAAAAACAATTTACACTAGTTTGAAGTGTAAAGCAATTTCAGTGTTGGGTGTTGTGAGACAACTGCTAATAATAAGCATGCATTAGAAAAGAGCTAGATAGGCCCAATACTAATAAGAAAATTGTTAAGCTACACGTTAACTTAATATACTGATTACGTTACAGACTAACAAAATTCTTAACTTCAAGGCAATGTTTAATGCTTATTGTGCAAAAGCTAACTGTATGGTTGTAATCCATCACACAGGACACAGACACACCAGGTCGATGCTTCCAGAAGGAGACCATAGACCGTCTGCAGATAGAGTTCCAGTGCTGTGGGAACACCAATTACAGGGACTGGTTTGAAGTGCAGTGGGTCAACAACCGCTACCTGGATTTCACCTCTAAGGAAGTGAAAGAGTGAGTAAATACAGAGCTAAAAAGTAGAGACATATTTAACCTCCCCCTTAGCACATTTTTAAGGAAGAAGAATTGAGCTGTGAAAACGAAATTAGCGCCATGTGGTGTGAATTTGCTTCCTGTGTTTCTTACATCCACCACTGATAGTCCCAGATCCTTGCTTTTTAAACAAAGAATAGTTGGAATCTACAGAACATGGTTCATTTTCTTTCTTGTGATAATTTCATATTTGTACAAAATCACATTTGTATCAAAAAGCTTACGAGTGCCCCATTTTGAGTGACCACTTCAGTGTTACTTTATTATATTATATGTTCTGAATCCTCCTGGTACCTGAGTAGAAAGTTAATACATTGTAAAATTACTTTCAATGGCAATTATAAACCACATTCATATAAAAATAAAACAAAAAACATATAACTTTGCCCCCATGAACAATCTGCTTTTGTATAATGCAAAAAAGTTTATACTTTACAACTAATGTATCAACATACTGTTAAAAGTGAAAGAAATGCCTATGCACATATTGCACCCCATATACACCCCTTAATTTATGTTTCCTGTTGTGTTTCGTCTCTTGTCTAGCCGTGTAAAAAGTAATGTTGATGGGCGTTATCTAATGGACGGCGTCCCCTTCAGCTGCTGTAACCCATCTTCCCCAAGACCCTGCATCCAGTACAACCTCTTAGACAATACAGCGCATTACAACTATGAGTACCAGAGTGAAGAGCTAAATCTGTATAATCGTGGCTGCCGTCAGGCTCTGGTTAACTACTACATGGGTCTGATGAACACCACTGGGCCTGGAGTACTCTGTGTATTTCTAATTCAGGTACAGTTTAAAAGAAAACACCATTATTTCTTAACTAGTCACTATTCACTACATATACATGTATAATCAGTTCACAGCTAAAACAATTCCATGTTGATATTCTGTTTATGACCAACAGCTACTTTGTTGAACAAATTTCTGAAGTAATTAAAATGAACTATATAAAACTATTCATATAGATGTTTATTAACAGCTAAATAACTTCCCACATTTTATAAATGCTGTAGGAGGTTAATGGAACTAAAACTGAGATTATTGGAAAAACATTTTAATTCATATTTTTAGGAGTATTACAATACTTGGACCGCTAAAGGGAAAATGGCAAAGATTAGAATTTGATTGAGTTTGACGAGGGCCAAATTGTGATGTCTAGACGAATGTGTCAGAGCATCTCTAAAACTGCAGCTCTTGGGGGATGTTCCCAGTAACTATCAAAATTGCTCCAAGTAAGGAACTGTGGTAAACCGTAGACAGGCTCATCAATGCATGTAGGGAGTGAAGGCTGTCCTGCGTGGTTCAATCCATCAGATCAGCTACTGTAGCTGAAACTGCTGAATCAGTTCCATACAACTGTCTAGAGTTTCCATAGTTGGATGAAATATAAACTATAATGATATGCTGCTCTGAGACGTAGTACGGTACTATGACTAAATGTGAATCATAGTATACATCATATAGTATACATACATTACTATGTTTGTATACTATATTTATTTAAAACTAGAACTTTTTAAAAGGAATCTGTGGAACTCAATTACTTAAAAATCAGTATTGACAACCACGAGTGGCAGAGCTTAGGACATCCTATAATATCCTATAATATCAGAGTATGAGCCAACTAAAAAAAGTCATGTCTAACTTAGTTCTTATAAATTGCCAGATGATTGATTAACACCAGTGTGACCAAGACACCATAAACTACCAGCAAACCAAAGGCATACGAAAAACAGAAAAACAGGCCAGATATGCTTATTCATCACTTCCATGCCTGGAAGTCACACATTTATCATTCAGCACAATGCAAAATTTTCTTTACCCTCACATTGTAATCATAAGACCAACAAAATATTTGCTGTGAGTTCACTTTTACAGGTTTTAATTCACCTTTTCATTTTACAATTTTATAAAGATATTAATAGAGAACCAATCAATGTTATATTTCCGAATGTGAGGTAAATGTGGATTTTTCTCACTTTTTCTCACTTTTTCTCACTCACCTCTAAACACTTTTCTATACATGACTCTTTTATGCCTTTCGAATATCTATATTTATAGCAATTATTTTAATGTATTATCTATTTATTTCTAATAGATAGCTGCATTAAAAGCATTTTTATTCAGCTTAGAATAACATCAGTTGTGCATTATGCATTATGATTTAAAACCTGTATTCATTTTCATCTAAAAATAGTTCTGAGCCTGGAAGAACAGCAGAAACCTATATTACAGATATCATGTGCTTTCATATGCTGACAGTTGTGTTAACTAGATCATGCCAATTTTTTCCTGCTGTGTTCTTCACAATTCAGGAATTTTATTTTTGTAGACATTATCTACATCTTGAAACCAAAGAGATGCAAAGTATTGACTTGATTGTGTAATAGCGTAATATTAATAATAAATATAATACATATATAAATAAATATAAATAATAAATCACATTTCCACCCTACACAAACCCAGTGAGTTTCAGTTCACTCCTGCCCACTCACTCTGTTCCAGATAACTGTGTTGTTTGGGCTGCGCTACCTGCAGACCTCTATGCAAGCTGTGGAAGGCCAAGAGAATGTGGAGATCGAGACAGAAGGCTACATCCTGGAGAAAGGTGTGAAGGAGACAGCCACAGAGTTCAAAGAGAAGGTGATGAAGTTATTTCAACAGGCTCAAGTGGAAGCTGCTCCTCCAGCGGCCAATCCAGATGCAGCAGCACCAGAAGAGAAAGCAGACACGGCCTCCAGCTAAATAAAAGACCCGTGGGTTTCTCAGTGGAAAGAAATTTCTGACTTCTCTTTGATATTAATACATAATCCAGAGAAGGAAAAGCAAATATCTCCTACACTATATCTTTCAGTTGCTATATATACAGTGTTAAAATTATATGATCCATTTAGACCATAGTAACTTTTAACACTGATAATATTCCTCTGTTCTTCTTCTAATTTTACAATTATTTAAAAAAAATCTAATAACTGTGCAATGTGAAGGAAACCACAGTGCATGCTTCATTGTAGGCCATCGTTTCTGCATTATGCATGGCTATAAAGATATCATTATAGAGCAAATGAAAAAGATGCATGAGACAAATATATGAGTTTGTATCTGCCTTGTGCTGCTATTTGGCTGTTTTTAGTTTATGAATAAAAATAAATATGCTACTGTGTATACATACTCAAGAACATGTTTCTTTCTCAGCAGCTTTTAACATTTTTGGGTCAGTGGTAGAAAGCAGTGGTAGTTTAGTGGTTGTGGCATTGGGCTACTGATTAAAAGGAAAGTAAGTTCCAAACCTAGCCTGATCAAACTGCCACTGCTGGCTCTTACCTACTTTATTATGTAATGTAGAATTTTGGTGACTGACATATATCAAGTTCCCTGCCTATGCAGCTCCATATGTAACAAGCTGAAATACACTGTGTATTTCTGACTCCCTCCTATCAGAGACGGCATTAATGTATTCAGCAGTTTGTACTACGTTAGCTCTACTGTAGAATCAGAAATATAAAATAGAAATAGAAACAGATAAGCTAGCCTTTATACCTCAAACAAGTCAGTGAGCCTTAGGTGTCTATGACCTTATTTCCAGCTCACCGGTTATTCTTTCTTATAACACATTTTTAGTTACTCACTACTGCACACCACAAACACCAAACAGGCCTATTTCACATCACCTGTCATTGTTTTAATTTTATGACCATTCAGAGCATTTAATATACAATGCCTATATAAAGTCATCAAACCCTGTGAATATCTTGCCCTTTTTAAAACATTCTGGAGGAATATTTACAAATAATTAGTAAAATACCTGGTTTTGGTAAACTAATCAGCCTCTTAGAGTATACCATTATGACCTTTCTTAGGTGCAATCAATCAACTACCAGATCAAACACAAGGCTAATTTCCCCATCTGAAATCAATTGTAGTGGTTTTGAATTCTTCAGAATAAAACCAGCTAAACCTTGTAGATTTCTCAGTAAGTAGCACATGGTAGTGCAAAGATTTCACCATTATTGGAAAAATGCTTTCAGAAGGTCTTCAAGATAAAGTTGTAGAAAGGTAAGATAGAGAAGGCTACAAAAAGATTTTGAAGGCTTTTGCTATCCTTCTGAATACTGTTCAGCACATCATTAAGAAGTGGGAAGTGAATGGTACCACCAACACATTGGTGGTAAGGTTATTTTGAAAGATTCGCATGCCTGATGGCAGGGACTGGTTATCTCATAAGCTTTACACAAAGTTAGCATGTATGGCAGGATGGCAAGATAAAAGCCTTTCCTGAAACATTGTCACATTTAGTCTTGTTGCCATATGGCAAAAGGGTTGTACTACAGTCTGATAAGACCAAAATGTACCTATTTAGAAGCTCTATGCTTGGCAAAATGCAAACACAGCACACCACCCAAAACACACCATACTGTAAAGCATGGTGGTGGCAGCATAATGTTGTAGGGGTGTTTCTCTTTAGCTGCCAAGTGCATCCAAATCCTTGAGGAAAACCTGCATCGATCTGCCAGGCATCTAAAAAAATGAAAAGTCATTCACCTTCAACGTGACCATGATCCGATAGAATCCGATAGAAATATATTTGACTGAACTTGAAACGGCAAATATTGCTTAAACTTTATGTTGTGTGATGTCACTCTATGTTGTTTTATGTAGCACCAGGGTTTTGGAAAACCTTGTCTCATTTTACTGTGTACTGCATCAGCTATATATGGTTGAATTGACAATAAAAGCTTCTTGACCTGACTCGAATCTGATTGTCCAACACTAATACGGACATACCCAAAAAGACAAAAAGATCAACGGCTGTAATGAAAGCAAAAGATGACTTTACCAAGTATTAAATCAGTAGACTGATGACCTTTCGATTAGTTTGACGTAAGGTAAATTATTGTGAAAAATAAAAAAAGATTTGTTTTGGGGCATGGAATCTGTTTTGCTTTCAGGCTGTAGGACGAATTTCAAAGAAGTGTGATGACTCCCTATAGGCCCTGTATCATCTTCTTCAGCGGATCACAGCGGATCATCCGTCTCCATACCACCCCCTGTCCTCTACATCTGCCTCTTTCACCCCAACCACCTGCACGTTTTCTCTCACACGTCCATTTCTAAACATTCTCCTTGTTCTCCTTCTTTTCCTAGAGGCCCTGTATATTAGGACAAAAGTTTAACAGTGTATAGTGGTTTCACCTCGAGATGGCGCTGTTGAGTAAAAAGCGGACCAAGTCTCCAAACGGTCGCTATCCTACTGAATATACTGTAACAAGGTGTGAGAAGTTTAGACGATTTTTTTTCCGACAAGAGCAATGAAAAGTACATAGGGGTGTGGAAATTTCCTTTGAATGTTCACCTACGCACGGACACACACACCCATACACACACACACAGAGTTGCGGCGTTCTCTCCGTGCGACAGAAACCCAGTGTTCAGGAGGGGAACCGCGCTCTTGGTGTAACAGAGCACTTGATTCCGGGGTGGTTACACAATGTGTCACTAACATGAGAAAAAAGCAGAAGGGCAGTGGCAGGAAAAAAAAACATGAGCTAACGGGTTTATGTGAGCAGGCAGAAAGTGTAGTTTTATACAATGATTTCTTTAGGTTAGAACCTCCTCATGTCTGGTGGTTGAATCTGAAATGATCTGTACAGCACATCTATTTCTATATGAAGGATTCTTGGAGTGAGAAGTCACCTGGTGAGATGAACAAGATGGACGATAACTTCACGGAAACATTAGATGAGTTTATGGGAAGCGCACTTGTTACATGGGTGAGTTTATGGTTTTGTTTATAACGTATTCATTCCAAACCAACTTGTATTATCATCAAGTGAAGCCTTTGTTTTGTTTTTGTTTTTCTATGTATACAAGTAGAATTAGTGGATTTATGATTTGTTGCACGTGTTTTTTTCACGTGCAACAAATTATCAATTATATCCTTTTATCAATTCTCCTTTTCCCAAAAAAAAAAAAAAATGCACTTCCATCCAATTTAGATACAAATCTAGTTATAGTATTGTATAAAGCATTTTTATTATATTGATTGATTATGCATTTATATTACTAAAGCTGGACTACTACACCAAACCAAAAAACTCTCAATATACCAGATATACTACTACTACTACTACTAATAATAATATATATTAAATATTGTGTAATAATAAATATGTTACGAATGATAATTTACACCCCAAGGTGCATCTTTTTGAGGACATGGTTGGTGATGAGGGCCAGAACTACATGAAGGTTAACTCCAACTCCCAGAATGCACTGAATGCACAGTACCTGCAACTAACCAATGGCATCTACCTCAATGAAGTTATGAGAATCATGTAAGACCTACACTCACACTGATGAAATAACGTAATAAAAAAAAAATAAAAAAATACATCTTAGAGCTAACCTGCTATCAATTTGGATTTCTCAGTGATCCTAATCCCAATGTAGAGCAGATCTATCACAACGTGAGAGACGACAAGATTCTCCGGGTGCAGAACTTCTCCATCCTCAACCGGCACCTTAGGTCTTACTACCAGGTACCAGACCGAATGTGGCAATCAGCTCCATAAGTCTGAGCACTGAGCAGAGAGTCAGGCATATTTAAAGGTTGCCTCCTTCGCTGAAATCCTTTGCACTGAAAAAGTTTGCTCTCTAAACAGCGCATTATACAAACCAGGGAGCACCAAAGCCTAACTGGAAATGTCATCATATTTTTTAGACATCTGTCAGCTGCAATAAAATGGCAGGCAAATCCGTTTGTGTACAAATGCCACAAGCTTGTTTCCATCGTTGTAGCACTCAAATTATTAATTACACTGGCAAAACCTTTGTCTTTACTTGCACAAGCTTTATTCAGCTTTCTATATATCTGCCAGTTTGAGTGTTTTTTAAGGATCATAACAGAAATGTGTGTGATAAACAAACCAATACATCAGACAGAAAAAGAAAATGTAAAGTAGATGTTTGGGTTTTTAAAAGTGACTGATGAGGAATCTGACACGTAGTCATGTTGCTGGAAAATTTGCAGCTCATAAGTGTCCTTGTAACTGTAAAAACTATGCGGCTGCTTGTACATGTATTTGGAAACCTGGAATGACAGTGATGTGTATGATCTCATGTTTGGTGTTTTCATGCTTATGGAGTAATAATTCGTGATATTTACTTAAAAAGATCATTTAAAGGGAAGTATAAGAGGTTATAGCAAAGTTTTCAGTGACAGTAAAAGCAAAAAGTATTTAATACAGTTACAGTAACTAATTTACAGTACATACTATATATACAGCAACGTTATATTGTTATTTTCCCCTAATTTTACTTATTCTTTTTTTTCTACGATGCAATTCAGTTGCAGTTTAAGACAAACAGCTGTGGTCATTTTGGCTTTTTTGCTGCAAGTGTTTTCACTTCTTGTTTCAGGTTTCCTAACGACAACAGCAACATATCTCACACTCGTTATTACTGAAGGAAATAGTCTTTTTTTTACTCATTCTCTCTAGTGTTTTTTTTTTTTTTGCTGCCTTCCCTTTCACTTAAAAAAAAATTCAGCACTTTAAACTTCGTTTGTTAATCCTGCATAGTCTTTTTTTAAAACTGCAGGCAGTTTTGCTGCATCCTCTAAATAAAACAGTTAACCACATGGCCGTATTAGTCATGCATTGTGCAGTTTATTATGACACCCAATACCTATTAGATATAATATCTATCAGAGCATATTGAGAACATGATTTCACACATTCTCCTGCCCTCGCTGCTGCAGTTATCATTTATAAAATATTATCAACACAGGTATTCTCTGATTAGTTAGAAGCTAGCCAACATTTTCTGAAGGTCAAAATTGTCACATTAGTTTAATTAAAAGTTCAACAAGTTTAAAAATTCCAATGGACCTGAATTAAGGTTACTTTTAAGGAGATGCACAAAGAAAAATAAGAATGATTTTTGTTGTAAAAGTTTGAATTAAAACATATGGTGCTTTTTAAGAGATAGTGAAGTTTCAGTTTGAGTTGAGGGGCAAATGTTTATTTTGTTCCCACCCAATTGTGTGGTGGAGGAAATAATTGGTACTCAAAATCATATTTAGGTTTATCTTTGTAAAACCAGAATTAGATATCTGCAGATAAACCAGGCTGAGGAGAAAATATATCAAATTATATAGTGTACATATCTTTCTGTATATACTTATGCATTATTGTTCTCTATACCCACTTCAGTATATATATATATATATACAGTGCTCTCCACAATTATTGGCACCCCTGTTTAAGATGTAGTTGTGGACTTCTAAAAAATTCTCCTTTTTTTTAAAACAACATAGAACCCAAATGCAAAAAAAGAGAAAAATCCAACCTTTCATTTAAGTATATAACTTTGGTGGTAAAAAAAATCACACATTTAGAAAAAAAAAGAAAAACTTGAAATCATGTGTGCCACAATTATTGGCACCCCTAACAATTCCTCTGAAATTTTTTTTTATTTATTTTTTAATATTTTTCTGTAGTTGCTAAGGTTGGTCAGGGTATCTAGGGACATGATTTCCTGTTTCCCTGGGGTATACATATGACGTGACACAGAGGCCTAATTCTCTTACCCATTTGTCAACATGGCAAAGACAAGAGAACACACCATTCAAGTAAGGCAGAAGTGTGTAGACCTTCATAAGTCAGGCAATGGCTACAAGAAAATAGCCACTCGCCTTAACTTGCCGGTATCTACAGTCAGAGGAATCATTAAAATCTTAGTCTCATCTGACCAAAGCACACGATCCCAGTTGAAGTCCCAGTACCGCTTAGCAAACTCCAGACGTTTACGTTTGTGAGTGTTAGTGAGAAAAGGCTTTTTCCTTGCATGCCTCCCAAACAGCTTGTTGGCATGTAGAGAGCGTCTGATGGTTGTTTTGGAGACTTTGTGACCCCAAGATGCCACTCTTTGATGCAATTCTGTGACGGTGAGCTTGGGAAATTTTTTTACTTCTCTTACCATCCTCCTCACTGTGCGTTGTGGCAAGATAAACTTGGGACCTCTTCCAGCCTTGTTTGTCACTGTTCCAGTTGTTTTAAACTTCTTAATGACTCCTTTGACTGTAGATACCGGCAAGTTAAGGTGAGTGGCTATTTTCTTGTAGCCATTGCCTGACTTATGAAGGTCGACACACATCTGCCTTACTTGAATGGTGTGTTCTCTTGTCTTTGCCATGTTGACAAATGGGTAAGAGAATTAGGCCTCTGTGTCACGTCATATTTATACCCCAGGGAAACAGGAAATCATGAATTACTAATTAAAAGTCCCTAGATACCCTGACCAACCTTAGCAACTACAGAAAAATATATAAAAAAAAAATATATAAATTTTTCAGAGGAATTGTTAAGGGTGCCAATAATTGTGGGACACATGATTTCAGGTTTTTTTTTTCTTCAAATGTGTGATTTTTTTTTACCACCAAAGTAATGTACTTAAATGAAAGGTTGGATTTTTCTCTTTTTTTTGCATTTGGGTTCTATGTTGTTTTAAAAAAAAAGGAGAATTTTTAAAAGTCCATGACCACATCTTAAACAGGGGTGCCAATAATTGTGGAGGGCACTGTATATATATATTTTTTTATATATATCATTATTTATTTTATTTTATTTTTATATTTATTAAATTTTTTAATTTTTACTTTTAGCTAACTAAACTTAAAGAAAAAAGGAATAATAAATGGGACACCAGTAGGCATCTACCAGCTTATTTTTGGAGTTTGGAAGGTGGGAGAAAACAGGAAAACCAAGAGAAAGCACAAGTTTACATGAAAACAAATGTAAAATGCCACATAGGCCATGACCTGAGCTCCAGATCGAGCACAACCTATCACATCACCATCTTGTCTGAAAGCATTAACAGATCCACCAGTTAGGGTCTGTTTGCAGATTTAAAACCGTTCAATTACATATTTTGAACATTTGCTTAGAATTCATAAGCAATTTCTAGGGAATATTATTTAAATGGAAGAACCGTGTTCACTGGCAGCAGTAGTTAAAAAACCTCTTTAAGTGACATCACCAAATTTATTTGGGTGGCTGACACATAATAATACACTAGGGGCTTTCCAAAGTATAAACTGTAGGTAGACTAATTTCCAAGCCCAATTTATTAAAAGTAGATTCTTTAAGCAATAAAACAAACACTTAGCTTATCTGATAAACTAGCAAAACCATGTCGGTAGCTGGTTTTATAGTCCGTTTTCTTTATGCTGGTTTACGATGGTTTAATTGTAGATATGACAACCTGTGCTTTTTCATGCCACTACTGGTGATAGAGATCATTTCCTATAAAACAGGACAGAATTTATATTTAAGTAACTTGAGCGCTGTATATTTCGTTTCTATATCTGACCAGCTTCCTGTGTCAGCAAGAACGAGCCGAAATTTTTTTTATTATTAATAAATCATCTTAGCTGATGACTTTCAACCTATTAACCCCTGTTATCTATATCATGATAAAAAAGAGTGAAGGAATTTGAAACACAGATTTTGCTTCTTCTCTGTGACTCATAATTTCTTTAGGAAAATCTTCAGCAGTTGGTTTTGATGCCTCTTCCTAATGTTGCGGTGTTGGGGCGAGATCCACTCACGGGTAAGCTTTCCAGGTTTTTTGCTTTTGGTATATATATTTTTTAAATGTAGATTTCACTTAATAACAGCCACACGTCTGCTTTTAAAAGTAAGTAAGTTTAATTAAAATTGCATTTATTGTGTAATTAACCTGCTTATATGGTCAACAGAGGGGGCTCTGGAAGAGCTAAGAAGGTTGCTGCTGCTTTTATTGGGATGTGCAGTTCAGGTAAGCTATTTGTATACATACAAAGATAGTAAGAGTTCACAGTTCATTTATAGATAAAACAGGTGAACTGATGTTTGTGTTTATTGTGCCCAGTGTGAGACGAAGCAAACGTTCATTCAGCAGATACAGTCCCTCAACATCGAGACTCAGGCAGAACTTGCTCTCTGTATACAGGAGGTCAGTCTTCCATAACAACAGATTTTTATCATACTAGAGCCCATATTTTTTGCATGCTTTGTAAGCATATCATTTGTCAGTGAAATGGGCAGAGTTAACCTGTTTAAATATGAATAATGTTCCAGCGATGGAAACACGTACGTGTTTTTTTTGCTCGGTTTGAAATACCATCAAAAAATAAGAACGTTAAATAATACAGTTACGGTTAAATAAATAATAATACGGTTTCACCTTTATTCCCTGCATACAAAACTTTTTAAGAGATTGTTAATATTTTAGCATGTGAAAGTTTCCCTTTGCACTTATAAAGGTCACATTAAACATAAATCTTGCTGGACATTTATTTTTGGATTTCATAAAAAAAGAAAAAAAAAGAAAAGACAAACAATAAAAAAAACACCATAAAGATTTATGTAAGATTTAGCAAATTGAAGAGACACTTGGCTGTTCAGCATCTGTCAATTCACCTACCTTATTTACTATCGCTAATCCTATAATGTTTTATATCAAATTTGATGATCTGCAGGTGACTCAAGACCCGAGTGCGGTCCTGCCACTGCATTATGGAGAGATGTGCGCATTGGATGGGTTGGAATTACAGACACTGCTCGGCTCTCTTGCTCGGCAGATCCAGAGCCTTTTGGCTCAGCGAGACATGCATCTAGAGGTGAGAGGGGGAAAAAAAAACACAGCTTAATCTCCAAAAGAATGGATTGCCTGACCTTAATCTCATACATAGTGACTGACAATGTAATTTAGGTCAGGAAAACTGGTTATATCTCTTTTGCAAACATTTGAATGCACTTAAGGTTTGGAAGTCACCCTTAAATAAGTCGAATAGTCTCTGCTGAGGTTGACGAAGTACATACGTGGCCATTTTCAATTAAACTGTGATGCTAGGGATGGGATATGCCTCTAAACCTTTTATCATTTTTTTTAACCTTTTAACAATTAGGAGAAATATAAATTGCGGATAAATAACAATCAGAAATGTCCAAATGTATTATTATATTTTGTTGTTTAAATATTTGATGTCCAGCTAGCTGTCATAAAACACAACATCGCATGTAGAAAAGACAAATGGACATCTTTTCCATTATTAGAATAGCAATAGGCATATTCATTCTTGACCTCATTGACCATCTTTGTAACACTGTGTCATTTTCAGAGAATAGCAGAGCTGAGTGTGCAGTGCGAGTCCGTTTCGTCCCCCACAACGCCCCCTACGGGCCCCTGGCACAATGCTCCTGATGGACTGTCCATCCAACTGGCAGATAGCAAAGCCAAACTACGGCGACTTAAACAGGAACTGTGAGTGCATCGGTGTGCATGGTTTCGGTTAAGGTTTTTGATTGCGAGAAAATGAATTTATTTTACGCTCAGTTGGTGTGTGAATGTGATAATGAGTTATTATTTGCAACAGTTTAATTTACGAGGGGAAAAAATAAAAAAATCAATGTTGCTTAGTAACATCCTGTAATAATTCTCAGGGAGGATAAAGAAGATCAATTAATCGATTACAAGCGAGAAATACAAACTATGGAGGTGGAATTAAAGAAACTGCAGTGTGAGGTGAGCACTCTGTACTACTAACAGACTTGTGTCATTTTTCACTGAGCACTGTAAGTGATTATTTTCCCATTATAGCACATCCTGTCATTTTCTTTTATTTTAACTTATACCACAGCAATTTCTCAAGGACTACAATGTTTAATCCATTAAAGAGAATAGAACTTCCATTCCCTTTGTAGTTACATGAAGTGTGGAACATCCACAAAACAAGTTAGTTCCTGTTAACACTTATGTTATAATAGCTATACACAGTCATTAACTTTATGTCCTGAAGTTTTCCAGCTTTACCACTGATTAATCAACACATTGTGGTGTTTTCCCTGTGTGTGCCGGGTCAGAACCGTGCACTGCAGGGCGAGGTTCGTGTCAGTCGGAGTCTGCGAGACGAAGTGGACTGTTTGCGTGAGCGTGCAAACAAAGCAGACCAGCTACAGACAGAGCTGAAGACCTGCACACATCGTCTGCGGAGCATGGAGCTCTACCGCACTCAACTGAAGGTAAACACGCCGGCAGCAAAACGGTGGCTAAAGTTCATAAAGGCTGAATATGCCGATTAGGAACAGCAAAATAATGACATCCTGTCATCCACGGGACTATTAACAAATTTGGCGAAGATTGCAGGTTGATTAAAAAAATGTAATCAGCCACAATGACTTTTGGCAGCAGCTGTCCAACACAAAACTTGCTGCACTTTTTATGAGTCATTCGGCCTCAGCCATCTGGGTCCCCTGCCCGAATTGTACCACACATGCCAGAAAACATCAAAATTTTCAGCACCTCTAAATCTGTACAGCTCATGCGTGAACACATTACCAGTGTGTTGAAGTCATTAAATTGATTGCCCATTTAACTCTACTTATTATGAAACGTACTGATCAATTTCCATAAATTTTATGTTTAATCAGATTTACTTTAAAAGTATAAATTAAAGTTAAAAAAGAAATCTTAGTACGTCTAGTTACCTACTGAGCTTTTCCTGAATTTGTTGGAGAAACTACAGAGCTGTAACTATATTCGACAATTTCTGACAAAACGGAGGAGAAATTCATAGATAAAAGATTCATTCTGTCAGAGGCTTAACATTAGCGTGCTGTTATTTTAATAATAGCAGTGCACAGTGTAATACACGGCATAGTCTCGAATTACATGAAAGCCAACCAAAACCTAGTTTTCTTGAATTTACATTTTTGGAATTTGGCACACGCCCTTATCCAGAACTACTTATAGCTGAGAAGTTGAGGGTTAAGGGCCTTTCTCAAGGGGCCAGCAGTGGCAACTTGTGACCTTCTGATCCAAAGTTCAATCCATTAAGTTCAATCCATTAACCATTGAGCTACCACCTCCCATCTCATGATTTGCAGCTCATGGGTAACAAAAGTAAATGTAGACCTACTTTTAGGTAGCTAGTGCGACTAAGCCTCTCCATTGTCTCCAACAGGAGCAGCAGCAATACTGTGCTTCACTGCAGGAGAACAAGGCCCTGCTGGAAGAGCAACTGGATGACACACGAGTTCGCTGTTCTGCCTTACGGGAACTGGAAAAAGACAATCTATTGCTCAGACAGAAACTCATGGATTTGGAGGCGGTAAGAGAGAGCTGCTAAACTCTTTAATCAGATGTTGATTGAATAGAAAAGTTTAAATATAGTAATGAATAAGCAGCACCATAATAAATAGCTTCAGTAGGAAGAAGGAAGCTCTGGTGTGTGAGTGTTTATTCATGACTCTATGTGTGTGTGTGTGTATGCGTAGGAGAGGGATGTGGAGAGGCAGAGGGTCGATGAACTGTTAGAGATGAATATGAGACTGCAGATGGATCTGAAGCGCCCATCTCTTTCTGTTGATGTCACACAGCGAGTGACTCATCCTCATGTCCTCTACTCAGAGCTGGAATCTGATGAAGAGCTTCAGGAACCCAAAACCCCTGAGCATCATGGTGACTACAGTATATAGCACGTGGCACTTACTCACCTTGTCGCTTTCTGATTTAGTGCCGTGACTTCATGCCAAATATCATTTCCTCGCGTATATCAGATTGTATTTTTTTATTGCACCCACATAATTTCTTTTTTTTCTCATTTAATTCTACTTAGAAGGTGAACACAAGCCACTGAGTGTTGAGGTGAATGAAGCGTCTTCGCTAAGGCTTCTGGGAGCTGAGAATGAAAACGCCGAACTGAGAAGACGACTCGAGCGCCTTCAAGCCGAGCAAGAGGTTAGAGGCTTCGTCAAATTAACTGTCTTTAATTCAACAGTCCGATTTAATGATCAGTAAGTTTATAATTACATGGATATAAACTGAATTATAGAATTTGGGAGTTACAGATTTACCGTAATGACTACGAATTGACGATTGATAAAATAAAATCAGCACCACATTCAAACATGTATGATTGATTTTGACAAGAATTTAACTCCATAACAGCTTTTTCATTTAAAACCTCGGTGCCAGTTTGTCTCTTTGACAGACATTTGAATTGCAAATATTTAATTACAGACCATGCTGTAATCGCGGGTTGTCAGCAATTATTTGCCTCCAGATGACGATGTCACTATTAAACACTCAGGCTCTAAATGCCAAAAAAACTCTGTAATATAATTTAAAACATTTGTAATGTTTAAAAAAAAAACAACAACATAAAAACATTATTAATATGTGTAACAGGAAGCATGATCAGATTGTTCCTTCATTCACAAACATACCTTTTATCACTCAGTACACCAGTTATAATCCTTGACCATTGTATCAATACAAGATTCAAACTCACTGTCTGTGCGAAGAAAAGTCTGGCAGGGTTAATGCACACGTGTGCGAGTCCTCAGTGTGACAGATAATGAACTAAGGCTCATAAAAGATAATTGGCAATTTGTTCTGCGCTGGGAAATGCAATTATTTTTTCATGGACAGTTATTGACAATAACTTTTTTGTAAGTATCAGATGAGTTTGCCGAACTACCAAAGGCAGTTGATCTTTGAGAGTTGATCGATAGCATAAGTAGCAAAATGCATAATTGGCTTTGATTCCAATCTGACCACTAACTCTGGTTTCCTCTCTCTGGTGGTGATAATGAGATGCTGAACTTGTTTTGCTTAGGCTCTGCAGACACAATCTCCTGAGGTGACGGAGACTCTTCAGAGACAGACAGACAAACTCAAACAACTGGAAGAAGAGCACCAGAATACCCTCAAAGAGGTAAAACACTTCACATGCACACTCTCAACAAACAATAAAGAAACTGCCCACAATACTGAGTTTGTTTATGGGTTTCTTTGATCTGCTTTAGGGCTTCAGGTCTTAGTTTTTTTTTCATATCTTTTTTACCTTACTGGCTGTCAGTTTCAGAACCTGAAGAATGAAAATTCCAGTCTAAAGAGAAGCCTTGAAGAGCTGGAGAAAATCAGACTCCAAGAAAAGCAGGAGAGGTCACCTGGAGAGGTTGAGAAAGAGATCCCAAGAGGCGAGTGCGAAGGAAAAGACATGGGAAAAGAGGAGGCGGCAGACAAAAGGGAGAAGAGAAAGCAGGAGATGATAAGAGCACAAAGGGAGGATGGAGAAGGAGAAGAAGTCCTCCTAAAAGAGAGAAAAGAGGAGACCGAAAATGATCCAGAGACAAAAGAACGAGGAGAAGCAGAAGGACAGAAATGGACTGGGACAGGTAAAGATAAACCCGAAAGCATGACAACAAAGGAGGAGAGCAAATTAGATGACGAGATGCCCATGCAAAAAGGAAAACAAGAGGAAAAAGCACGAGAGATAGAGACAGAGGTGAATGAGCTCCACAGGGAAATTCATGCTCTAACCACTCAGCTGCAGCAGGCAGTAGAGGAGGCAGATCAGCAGACAAGTCTGGTTCAAGAGCTACACTCCAAACTGGGTGAGCAGACTAAGAAGACCCGGGAGACAGAGCAGAAACTGGCTCTTATAGAAGCTGAGAGCCAGAGACTGAAGAAAGCAGCAGAGAGCCTTACAGAGACCAGGAAACAGATAGAGGTACCAAAGACTTTAACATTAGACAAAATAGGATCATGACTAACTGTGCTGGGCAGAGAACCAATATCCAAAAATGAAAAGAAACAAAGCTACACATGAATATTGACATGTTGGAAACATTTCAAATGCAAAATGTCAGACATAACATAACGGTGCTCAAACACATACAAAAACCCATATCAGTCCCCCAAGCCATTACAGACAATGAGTGAAATCCAGAACAAAGAAATAAATGATATTGGCATGTGAGTCACAGAATTTATAATAACCTCTTCATCAAATAAAATGCAAAATGAAAAGCCCACCCTGAAAGACATTAGATGTTTATATTAATATATCTGTGATGGTGTTATTATAGTAACTCGGCTCTGTTAATTATATATGAGATGATAAGCAAATTTGAAGCTGTTTCTCTAGAGAGTACAGATAGAAGAGAGAGAGATAAATAGATAAAAAAAAATAATGTGGTGCTCCATTGCTCTTTTTTTAGTAGTGATAACGCAAAGGCTGAATCAATAGCCACCACTATGAGCAGGTCTTTTATTGGCACTGCAAGTCTTTTGGGAAACAACGACTTTAACAATGAAAATAACTTTCTGAAAGATGTTTAAGCCAAAAAAAAAAAAAAACTAGTTATTTAAAATGCATTGAATTAACAGTTACATAGCTGTGTTTGTTTGCTAGATTTTGCAGTGCGAATCCATGCACCAGGAGGAGGAGCTGATGCGCCTGCGCAGTCAAGCAGAGCTGCAGAAGATGGAGGCTGCAGTTATTCCTCAGCTAGAGGGAGAGAGAGCTGCACTGGAAAGGGAGAGAGAAACCCTCAAGGCTACCATAGATTCTCTTCGAGCTTCAGTGCGCAAGGTGAGAAAATGCACACCAATAAAATTTTCATCAGGGTCATTTTAAAGCTGTAAGAACCATGTTTATAGCTACATTTATACCTAATCCAAAGGAGATTAGATGAGTAAAAAAAAGTTGCTTACTGGTGGCTAATCAAACATGTAGTGACAATTTCTGCATGGTGACAGAGTTTTTATGTTTTATAAAGTGTGGTTGACTTGCTTACCTGTAATAAATTGAGTTATTTACTTACGTTTGTAAAGGGTGATCAGGTTGAGTTGAACAATCAAACTCTTAAGGCGGAGTTGGAACGTTTAGGCCGGAGTTTGGACTCTGCTCGTCGACGAGAGGAAGAACTAGAAGCTGAGCTGAAGGAGTCTAGCTTTGAGATCGACTCTTTGAGCAAAAGGCGGGATGAAGCCATGCTGGAGGTTTCACGGCTGGAGCAGGAGAAGGAGGCCTGTCAGTCTGAGCTCGACTGTCAACGTCGTGAGCAGAGACAGAAGGAGCGTGAGATGGCCAGACTTCGGCAGCAGCTAGAAAGCACCACCTCGGCCCTGGAACATGCCAACCAGAGGGCCTGCAGCCTGGAGCTCCAGCACAGGTTCTAATTAATATAGCACTACTATTACTACTAATGATGAAAAGTTTTTTATTAATAGATTTGCCTTATTTAAATTCAGAGATACTTTAGAACAGGACATTTTTATGAATATAGCAGAACTGCCAGCCTTTACAAATTACTCAGCATTTTTAAAATCACCCAAATACAGGCAAAACAACAATCTTCTCAACAATTAAATGGAAATTTTAGTAAAAACTAAGACCAAGAATAAACAGGCTCACAAAAATTCAAACTGAAATGGAAGTTGAACACACAAATAATTACTATTAGACATTCACACTTTTATTTGAAATATACCTATACCTTAACATTGTTTAGAACCTTTTCTGTGGTAACATTTTTGGTGTCTATAGTGTCGATAGTGTCTTTCTTCCCCTTAAAGGACATGAATATTATCCTGCTATAACCCTGCATTGGGTAGATTTATTTCTATAGGCTTATTATTTATTGTTGTTATTTTTTTCTGGCCCAAATGATCTCCTTCCCAGCCATAACAGTGGCTCACAAGGGTGACTGAGAATGACTTGTTTTCAAGCATTTGCATTTTGCCTCATAGGTAGTAAATTGTGTGCTATGTTCATTAACAAGTTTTATATATAACGTTTTATCGCACCACTGTATGACAAAAACGCAGTTACAAGTTTGTCCTCATCCCATATTTCTTTAGACGGGTGTGTCAGGAACTTAAAGAGCTTAAAGAGACCGTGATTCAACTAGAGGAACTACAAAAAGAGAACCAACAAATGAATGTACAAAATGCTGAAAACAGCACACAGATCACTTCTCTAACACAGGTCCGAGATATTTCTCATTTCAAATATTTTACTCACGTTTGTGGTGTGTTGCTATGGGTGTAGAAATAGAAGGTTTTTTTAGATCAAACTTATTTGTTTTCCCTTTTAGGAGTTAGCCAGCGAGAGAGTACAATCTCAGAAGCTGACCACTCAGGTTGCTGAGTTAAACCAGTCACTTGAAGAATTGGATGGCAAGCTTAAAATGGCCAACTCACAACTCACACAGTTGCAAACTGAGCATGCCAGAGTGGTGTCAGAGGTCGCTGCCTTATCCTGCAATTCAGGCACTGAGGTTGCTGAAGATTCAAAATCAAACAGACAAAGTCCAAAGCAGAGAGAAAATCAAAAAGATCAGCATATCATCTCTAAGGATCGGATTGCAGAAAGCCAGACGTCAGAAAATGCTTCCTCTGAGGACACACAATCCCTAGAAGACAATAAAAAACAGTATCCTAAAATCAACAGTGAGAGCCAGCACCATGCCAGTGTGAAACTGCTCAGTATGGAGAAAGAGGTTTGTACATGTGTGTGTATGATTGTAAAAGTGTTTGTACTACTAATAATATAATCTTTATTTGATTTCAGCAATGACCACATTTTCAGTGATCATATAAACATTAAAGTACAATGTATTATCTCATTAAAGATGTTTTCAGACAGCATTTATTTCAAAACAAATTGGATTACTAAGAGACTTGTGCACATTTCCCATTATCAGATTACTGTCCCTATAAACGTATATATATATGAGAAACCTAAAGGTTTATTGAGCTTATGTTTGTTGTATTAGCCAATCTATACAACTCTATCACAGCAACAATAATATAATATTAGGATTTCTCAGATGATGTGCCCCTTTTGTTGTATTTCAGAATGCCATGCTGCAGCAGGAACGGCAGACATTGCTGTCACAACTGGCGCAGTCACAGACAGTCTGTACTCATCTGCGAGAACAGCTGGACTCGCTGCAACGTCACTCTATCAGCCTGCAGGAGAGCTGCTCTAAACTGCAGGACCTTAACACCAAACTACAGGTGCTTATGTGTGTGTGTAATTAATAGCTTTTTTTTTCTTCGGATGCCAAACATACTCAGTGTGACAGCTACCAGTGTGATGGCAGTCATGTCCCCATCACGTCTCTAGTATGCCCTCATCAAATCCCCATCATGGCCCCAACATGTCTCCAATGCATTCCTATTAAGTTCCCATCACAAACCTATCATGACCCCATCACATCTCCTTAACAGGATACTAATCAGAATAGAAAAGTGATATAAAATTTTTTTGGCAGTTGTTACTTTGTTTTTAAAAGAGGGTATACATCACTGCAACTAACGATTATTTTGATAATTGATTAATCAGACGAAGAGGTTCCCTGGTGGTCTAGTGGTTAGGATGCGGCGCTCTCACCGCTGCGGCCCGGGTTCGATCGCCGGTCAGGGAACCAACCCCAGCCATTAGGGTTGCACAAGCCAGTGCCCTCTTAGTGCCGGTCCCAAGCCCGGATAAATGGGTGAGGTTTCGTTAGGAAGGGCATCCAGCGTAAAAACGTGCCAAATCAAACATGCGGATCATGAATACGGAAGATCTGCTGTGGCGACCCCTAATGGGAGAAGCCGAATGAAAGACATTTTGTTCAGTTGTAAAGATATAAGCATTAAGAATACATAATCAGTTTCATTTTGTATATTAATTAAATGATACATGCATAAATTTAATATACAAATTAAGTATAAAAATACAAATTGTGTAAAGCCTCAGTAAATCACGTTTGAAAACTGATGTTACTGTTACAAATGCTATAAAAAGAGAATGGAATGGAGAAACGCAGCAAATGAACAGGCTTGTTTTAAAAAAAAAAGGAAAACAATATGCATTGGTGTACAAATGCATAATCATTCACTGAAAACCACAACAGTGACTAAAATGTGATCGTTTACTGCTGCTGTTATTTGCTGCTTTTAGATTTAGTGTTTGTTTCGCACCATTTTAATTAAATCCATCACTATGCCGCTCGTGAGCTGATTGCGCAACCTGATGCTCACGAGTCACGACAGAACAGATCCAGTGCGACTGTCCTGAAGTTAGCAAACAAACACTTTACACAATAGATTATACAGTTTTTATTTACAGTGCTGATGTTTCCATGACAACAGTGTGTTTTCTTTTCATGTGCTCGTGCATCACTGTGGTACTTCCATCTCACACAAGCTCAGCTTTGTATAACTTGTGGGTTGGTCTTATTTGTTGAGTTTATGATAAAATGCTCCCGTGCCTTGGATGACTTGGGATGCACACTTCCTGCTGCTCGTTGAACTATACACTCCCCTATTTTACACGCGACTGGTATATCTTAATAACTGTGATATGACCTGTAAGATAACTGTGTTATCTTACATAAACTTTAATAATTATAATAATAAAAAAGGTATATTGTGCTTGTGGACAGTAAAGGGCCTTAACCTTGAAATTGATTTATAATTGTAATACTTACTTATTAATTGAGTTAAAAAACTTATCATTTGTTTCAGTGCCATCTTGTTTCTTGAGTGCTTGTGATTGCTGGATAGACATGTGACATGCAGACTTCCAAAAGTGTGACTGTATTTATAAAGATTGAAGCACTTTTGTGATCTCATTCAAGCTAATTTTGGAACCAAGGTCAAAATATTGCAAGATGACAAATTTGGAAAAAAGTTCACTTACTTTGATGACAATTTTGGAACTGATCTCACATTTTCTGGAAGGAAATATGGAATCGATACCAAGTACATTTATTTATCATTGATTGACACATTATACTTGTTTTTCTGTATAGTTTTAGTTGCTTTTTTCTTTTTCTTTTTCGGAACCGGGTGGTCTAGTGGTTAGGATGCGGCGCTCTCACCGCTGCGGCCCGAATCCGATCCCCGGTCAGGGAACCAACCCCAGCCACTCTTAGTGCCGGTCCCAAGCCCGGATAAATGGGGAGGGTTGCGTTAGGAAGGGCATCCAGCGTAAAAACGTGCCACATCAAACATGCGGATGATCCGCTGTAGCGACCCCTAATGGGAGAAGCCGAAAGAAAGAACGTTTTTAGTTTCAGTTGCTTTTTTCAAAATAGATTTAAGATTGAAGTACTACAAGTTAATTTGGTTCTTGTTAGCAATTTTTACAGTTAGAAATAGTTAATAGTTAAATGGTAGATTGTAGGATTCCCCTGTGATGGAAAGCTTGCTGACACACACCTTGACAAAAAACTTTGTCAATTAAGATGTTTTAAACCATTTTGTATTAGGCTTAGTTTATGATTAGTGTCTTTCAGGCAAATTCTTTTGAATTCTTTATTACAGCACACATGACTGAGTGAGTGCATGAATATAAACTGGAATTACTGCCTGCACTACTAGCAGAGCTTCTGATGCAGAAATTTAATTAACGAGCTTGAATTTGACAAAACTGTGGCATAAACTATTAAAGTAATATTCTTTTGCTATTGGTTTGTCTTTCTTACTTAGGTGGAGCAGACTTCTTTAAGCTCCCAGAATGCCTCTGTGTTGGCACGGTGCAGAGAGATCGAGGTGCGCTGCGCTACTCTAGAGGCTGATTCTAAGGTGTGGCAGAAGGAGAAAGAAGAATCAGCAGTGCGTTGCGAATCATTGAGACGGGACCACGAGAGGCTGACAGCTTTACAGCAGAGGCAGGAGGCAGAGCTAGAAGAGCTACTGGCCAAACACAGTCAGCTAAAGAGCAATGGTCGAGGTTTAGAGGCTCAATACAGAGAACTAGAGGCCAGGTAAGGTTCATGACACCATGGGGAAATATTCTGTGACCCAAACCCATACACCCAGGCACTGATGATAGGTCAGTTGGCCAGGTGCAAAGTCAGCTTTCCAGTTTATCCCTAAGGTGTTCAGTGGGGTTGCAGTCATGGCTCTCTGCAGGACACTTAACTTTTTCCACTGCAACAAACTGCAGCTTCCAGCATCTGAAACGTCTTGACTATTGCGTTCTTCCAAAATTTTGGCAGTATTTTTTGGGAAGCTCCACATATATATATCACATCCATATATTGAGCTTCCCAAAATTTCTTACTTTAAGAAATACTTGAAAAATACTTGCAATATGTATAGGCATGACCAATAAACACACCCCATCTTTGCCCAGGTGTCACTTAAACTGCTTAATCAAATCTCTTTGTCCTTTATAATTGACAAAAGAGACTATACTTTGTATTGTTTAGTTCCAATTATGTTTGGAACTGACATTACAGAACACTCTCTGGCATTGTGCCTGCTGTAAAAGCTACCTATTTCTTTTTTTTATTTTACTATATGTCTGTATTAATTTGGAAAATTTTTCATATACAAAATAAATTTGCTTTTAATATGCAATATTGCTCAAAAAAGAATGTCCACTTTGTTTGCACCATTTATCTCCAGGCATAAAGAGCTGATGAAGAGCAAAGCTAAGCTGGAGGAGGCTGAGGAAGAGATACGAGCAGAGAGAGAGAGAATGGAGCGGGCCGTACAGGAGCAGACTGAAAGAGCAAAAGAGCTGGAAAGGCTAAGAATGGAGAATGAGAGGCAAGTCTAAAATTCTGTTCTTCCGTTTTTTAGTTTTTCCATTTTCAGGTGTAGATAAAGACAGGAAGTGATGCAGACACCCACAGACAAAACCAAAAACTCAGACGAGTAAGTCAGAGAAATGCACAGTTTAATGTGAGTCATGGCCTAGTTTCTATATGATTTTGTGTTGCATAGCATGATTAATGCATGATTTGGCCTATAACCAACTGTGCAGGACTAAATCACAGATTTTTTGCGTCGCCATTTTTGGATTATTGGCAATAGTGTATCTTAAAGTTAAAAATTGTTAGTTTATATAAAAAATGTATAAATAAACTATATGTAATGGTAAAAGCTGCTGGAACAAATAACAAACAATTTCAAAATTTTACACACGGCCCACAGAAACTTTGATACATTTCTCCTACTATGCAGGTGCTGTGGTCTAACTGTTCGCGTTCACATATTTGATGAGTACACAGTGCAATCTGATATTTGTGAGCCAGCCCCAGCTCGATAGATAAATCACATGGCCTTGCTGAAAGGGAAAGCCTTCTGTTTGTTATGCGCCATCACAGCGTTAGTGATACAGATTTGTAGACTGAATGTGCAAGTTTTCCGCATGCCTCAGAGTGTCTCTGAATCTGATTATTGCAGCTTCTCTCTATTTTCCTGGGTTCAAATATTTTTCTTTTCAGCCAGAAGCAGCTCGACTTAAATAGATATTTTCTTTCCCATATAATCAAATTATTTTCTTGAATCCTTGATATCTGAAGTGTACCAACTTTCCATTTACTGGATGATTATCGCATCTCATACATGAATTAGGGTGTGTTTACTATCGTTTAATGTGTATTATATAATCGGGGTGCTTATTTGCATATAACATTTACATAAAGTGCCAATGAAGCTGAATGCTCGGATTGATTCCAATCATAGATTCATTCTAATACCATTCCATGCGCTTTAAAAAGGCCCCTTTTTTTCGCAGTCTGTTTTTCCTCCCCTGATAAAGCATAGTTTTTTCTTTCATTGTTCACTAAAATCCTACACACTGTCACTTTAACAAATTAATTAACACCTGTATTGTGAGATCTCTGAGTTTTGAGGTTTTTAAATGAAGTTGTGGTACGCCTATTATCAGCGCGTAGGATGTCATTTCAATAGTGTTAATTAACCCGATATTCATCCATTATTTAGTTAAGTGATATTAGTTTTGCCTGGTCTTTATATTTGTTGTAAATGTGATTTTCCTTAGAGTGATTATTCCTTAGACTGACAGTTTTCTCAACTGACTTGACTGATACGCAGGTATGTGAACCAGCAAAAAGAGTGGGTCCAGGTGCAGTCGGAGCTACTGGCCCAGGTTTCTGTTCTGCGTAGTGAAATGAGCACGGCCCAGATAGAGCGAACCAAACTGGAGGGAGAACTCAACATGCTCAAAGAACAGAACCAACAACTTGATCTCAACAATGTCCGCCTCAACAGCCAGCACCAGGTCCAGCAAAGCAACACACACTGATGCTGCTAGATGATTACAAACTATGGGTGCAAAAAAGAAATTATATTAAGCTGTTTTAACACCCTGGAAGAGTTCTTTTAAAAGTGCTAATGCTTTTTGTAATGAATAGTCATGACAGATGTGAAGAAGAGCGACATTAAGAATGCCACAATATTGTGACACCTGGATTATAGCATGCATTATGTTAATAACACCAGGACATTATGCACATTATGGTAATAATTATGTTCAGCCACCTTTTTTTTTTTTTTTTTTAAATATGTGTGTTTTGCTTTTAGCTTCTTACTCAGTTGAAAGGGAATATGGAGGAGGAAAACAGGCACCTGGTAGCGCAGAACCAGAGTCTAGCCAAAGAGAACCGAGCCCTTCTGGAGCGCAGCCTGGAGAGCCGAGACCAGCACCACAACCAGCAGAGAGAATACCTGTGAGTATTACATACACACACACACACACACACACACACACACACACACACACACATATTTCCATCTTTATTATTGTCTTTTTATATCAGATTGCAAATTAAAGAGCAAATGGAGTACATAACATCTCTCCCTCTTCCTCTGCCTTTCGTCTTACAGCGATAAACTGAACGAGCTACGCAGAGAGAAGCAGAAACTGGTGGAGAAGATAATGGATCAATATCGTGTTCTGGAGCCTGGCATGTCTGCAACCAAACAACCCAAGTCAGTAAGATTTAAAGGAAGATTTTAGACATTAAATATACACAATTTTCCTCTTGCCACAGATGCTGTCTGTCAGCTACGGCATGATTGATGGCATAAAAACCTTGTTTTAGTTTTGCACCAGAGAGAGTAAAGTAATAAAAGAAAAATCTATATCAATATTTTTCCATAAATATCTCCCTCAGCTTATACTTAGTTCCTGATGTCATTTATGTGCTGTAATACATAGTTTAACATTTATCTGATTGTTTGTAGTATGGCGTTTGCGCATGTATTTATAAAATAAGATTTATATTATAAAATATTATAAAGAATTATATTATTAATATTATACAAAAAAAAGGATTAATGCCTATTGCTTTTGAAACCGTATCAGAAACTCTCAGACACCAAACTTCGAGGCCAATTTTGTACACTTTTTGAACTCTGCCTCTGGTGGACATGTGTCCTGAGGGCATTTTAAGTAAACTTCTATTTTGTAACTTGTTTTTTACTTTGTTTCATTCCTCTACAAGCTGCCTACCTACATTGCTGTTCTCCATTTTCAATGCCTATACACCTATTTCTTGACTCCACAGGAAGTCTAATTGGATCGCGGACCGAATGAAGAAGCTGATAAAGCCTAAAGGAGGCAAGGAAGGTCGAGCTCACTTTATCACCATAGGCAGCATAGACATCCTGGAAGAGCCTGGAGACTCGGTGCCGTCGTCCCCCCTTACATCAGCTCAAAGTAAGAGACGCCAGAGTTAATGCAGTTCGGAATTTGCACAGAACAGACACACACCCACACACACACACACACACACACACACACACACACACACACACACACACACACACACACACACCAAATACACACCAATGGGCTGCTGTTAAACTCTGTCCTACAAAGCCCATTACAATAAGAGGCTTGCACTCTAAAGCAGTCTTGCTATAATTCTCAGTCTTGGACCTCTACCAGAGGTGTTTGCTTTAGCCCACCTTCGAGAGCCGTAACTCTTTATAGACCTCTGGAAGTCTGTTCCGCACATCCTCACAGGATCAGCAAATATCTCACAAGTGATCACTAATAATTTATCAGTTTGTCTGCCAACAATATTCCTGAGCGCTGTTATTGGAATATGATCTGTAATTAAGCATGTATGTACAGGTCAGGAGCAAGACCCCAGCAGTGCCCCGGCGTCTCCGTCGACCTTAAGGAGAGTGTCCTCTCAGGGAGATCCAGACGAGCCATCCAAAGTGGTTCTGAGGTCAGCACGGCGTAAACTGGGCTCCTCCAGACATGGCTGGGGTTTAGGCAAGGGTCGAGAGGGAGGCGTGTCCCAATCGTTCAGTCCTGGAGATCGTCGCTCACGACCACTTCAGCGCTTAAACCCGCCATCCAGTGCCTTGTGGGAAAAAGACCACGACGGAAGTCCAACACCTAGCGAGGAGGGAAGAGGTAATAGCAAAAAGGGATCTTGAAGACAGAAAGAGAGAGAGAGAGAGAGAGAGAGAGAGAGAGAGAGAGAAATATAGTAAACTGAGAGCAAAGAGAGGAAAAGCAAGAGATGAGTTGTGAGAGTAAAGACAGAGTGCAGCACTCATTTACAGTTAGTTACCGTGCACTGCGTTACCATGGTAATGTAAAATTATATTTTCTTTAATGATAAAAACAAACATTTTATAAAAGGTAATTGATTGATTTTAAACGAAGCTAAAACAATATTACTGTTCTACTCGCACCATATACACACTATAAAAAATTATTTAACTTGTGACGTATAAATAATAGAAATGTTACTGCACTTTAAAAGGCATAATTCAATTTTTTTTTTATTATTTGACCCTAGTTTAGTCAGTATCAATGCCCAAATTGTGCAAACACCCAGGAGTCATTATGTGATTTTAAAAACCATAAATTTAAGTATTAAAGTGTAAAAGGAATAAGTGAAAAAATAAAGTTGAAGAGCAGAGTAGATTAACCTATGATATTTTTATAGAATTTGGACCCTAAAGTGATTATGAAATGTGTGTGTTTGTGTGTGTTTAAGTTGAGAGTGAAGAGAACACCACTTCTGAGCACTCAGATAGTCGCGTCTCCTCCGGAGCTGAAGGTCAGTAGATTAAAACGAGCTGCACACTGCTGGTCATTAATGACTTATCTCTCATGGCCAGCTTTCAGAAATTTCAGAAAAAGTAATGTCCATTTCCTTCTCTCTACTTCAGATTTTCATTCCAGTTTTGACAAACCCCAGGACTAGAAACGGCAGCAGGTTTCAAGAAAATGTTGGACGTGATCAATTTTTTATTTAGTTTTTTCAAATTGAACATTATTATGATATTTCGTATGTATTTTGTGATTTGCAGCTGAATGACTTTGCACTATTATTTAAAACGAAATGTATTTTTCGATACAGCTTGAATAAATTCCTTAGTTTTTTGTACTTTGAATACACAGTTTTTCAGACGAATCTGAATCAAACCATTTTCGAGCAGTAATAAAACATTATGACAGTTATATTCCCTTTCATCACCACTCGGTGGCAGCAATGATGCTCAGGAACTCTGGAACACGACGTCTCTGCCAGTAGGATAAATACGCGTGTCTCTCACACAAAGTGATGCTAACAAGATATTTATGAGGGCAGATTAATTCAGCCTGCATCACGTTACACCAGCTGACGCTAACATTTGGGTGGAGGTGGAAGTGATGGGTAGGGTGTTGGGGGTGTCAGGGTGTTAGTAGGGATCTTAGAACATTGTGGGTGCAAGCAAAGAGGTTTTTTGACACTCCCTTGGGTGAATCATAAGTCAAAAATGACAAATGCAGCACTAATACAATTCATGAATTATGCAGTTGTCATGACGACATTCATCAAAATGCATCAATCCGCCAAGCATTTTGTTTATGAAATCATGATATACCATGTCTGAGTCTTCGCTGACAATCGGGCCTTGCAGTTTTATGCTGGCTGCGGTTCACGATATGTCAGAAATATTTCGCTAAAAAGTTTTCACCTACTGATTTGTAGGCATGCGTATAAATAAAAGTGTAAGGAAAGGGCACGGGACCTTATAGAAATGAATCTGCATTAGCGTTTCTGCTGCTTTGCCAGAAGCGTAGAGTAAAATATCAGCAAAGCTACAACAATCTTGGCCACCCAATCACTCTTATGTGCTTTAAGAGGGAGACTTGCAGTCTTTGTGGCTCCAGGGCTGAACCTGAGGGGAACAGAGACATGACAGTTTACAGGGCATGATAAATTCTGACCTTTTAACCTCACACACTTTCATTATGAATGTATGGTCTAGGGGGCATGCTCTTATACATAGTCACCAATAATATCCATCTCAACCACTCTCATCTATCCTCCTCTCCTTTGGTTTGTCTTTCTCTCTTTCTCCCTCTCTTTCTCTCTCTCTCTCTTCCCTCCATCACCAGCTCTTGTCAGCCAGCCTCCCTCCTCCTCTTCCTCCTCCTCCTCCTCTCCCTCCGCCATCTCGCCCCCTAGTGTATTAAAGGCTTTGACGCTCTCAGTAAAAAGCTGATTTATTTTGTGGATGTATCGATCGGTCGCTGCATTAAAGATTATAATTCATTACCACAGCCCTTTTAATACATTAAACGCTCAAAATAAAAATAAAATAAAATGGCTGAGGGAGAGAGAGCTCTCAAGTACTGTCTGCGAAAGAGCTCTCTCTCCCTTTCTCTCACAAACACACACCTGTGCTTTTCAATTATTATTTTTTTTTTCCCAAACACACAGACATACACACAAACACACACACAAACAAACTACAAGTGCATTAAGAAACCAGTGTAAACCCCCTGACATTTACATTCATGAAGCAAAAATGTATTAGATTTGTAAAAAAAAAAAAAATAACAACCCCAGACCAAGCTCTCAGAGACACACAGACACACACACATTTTCGCATTCAGGCATGCATTAGTGAGGATGGACACTTGTGATAAATGCACATGTCCTCAGGGCTCTTAGTAACTCAGCCACTTAAAGAAAAGCACAAGGAGACGGGGGCGGAAAACAAAGCACATCAGTTTTGCGCTGTGTGTGAAATATGTTTCCGTTTATATGAATAATACATGTGTGTTGCAAGCATAGTGCATCTGTATGTGTCAAATGAGTCTTGTTAATTAGCAAATCACACACACACACACACACACACACACACCTACCTCTGCAGCCTTCATTCACTATCTGAAATGCTCCATTTATTTTTGAACCCCACTATCACAGCTCTCAGCTCTTACACAGCGAGAGCTCGTGTGGAAGTGGTTCAGATCTGCTTTGTGAAAATGCAAATGAGCTTCACCTCTCTTAATCCTACATTTCAACAGGAAAATTATTAATGGATTTATAATTACAGAGGAAAGTGAAACCCAAAGCAACACTATTTGTATGAAGACCATCTGTTGTGCTTGAGTGTGAACAGAGAAAGAAAAGAATACTGGCTGAACACAAGAGCTACACTTCAACTATTAATACACTAACATACCAGGACATGAACAAGAACAGCAGGCTAATGATGTACAGTTAAAAGACTATTATTATTGTTAACATTATTGTTATAAGTAGTAACATGACTGTCATTATTATGATTAGTTTTCATATTATGATCTACTATAAGCTGATCAAATATCAGCAGTATAACCCCACCAGCCCCCTACCTGTTTTATATTAGCAATACTTTTTCTGTGTTATGCAATACTTGTGCTAAATAGATAGGATGCCATTAGACATAAAACAGAAAATAAAGAGAAATACTGGTTAATTGCTGTAACATGAGCCTCATTTGCATATTGCAATGTGATTGGCTCTTATATTTTATGACAAAAGAATATTTCTGTCGTGATTAATATGAATGTTTTTTTTTAAAGAATGTCTACTATAAACAACATAAATGATTCTATTACATAAATATAAATGATTCGTCCAAAATATTGAATAATAAATATATATATATATATAAGTAGACAGAGAGGCTCTGTTATGACATTAGGTTACATTTTAGGTAATAATTGAAAATAAGCAAAGACAGATAATAAAAAGTTGTCACACAAACTAGGTAAATTGCTCATATTAGAATAACTTGAATAAGTGATTTAGAATATTACTGAACACAGTGGGATGTTATATCTGGAAATGATTTCCTTACTCAGAATTTTCACTACTGTTGGCATTTTTCTTAGGACATGGAAAAGCTTCTACCCATTTAGAAAATCGATCCACTACAACCGGTAGATATTCTAATAAGCCTATGACAGGCATGTGTGTAAAATCAACCTGGCCATTAATAATAATAATAATAATCATTATCATCATCATCATCATCATCATTTTGATCAAATGTCCAATGTTTGCATTTATTTATATTAAGAGGAAGTCTCTTAATATAAATATTCATTACATATTCAATTAAAAAGTATGCATATATAGTTATTATTAATAATATTTTTAGTTACTCTCAACATTTTGATTACATTGAGTTACATCTGTTTGTTAAATGAATGCTCTTTTCAATACAGTGCAAAAAATACAAATGTGAAGAACTCCTTTTTTTTTTGCTCCAGTGGATTTTTTTTTTATACAGTAATCAATTAATAATTCAATCATTTGCAAACAAATTAATGTAATCACTCTACATGAATATAATTTTCTAATCAGAGTCAGTTTAAATGTAATCCATTCGAATGTAGTTCTGTTGAAACATTTATTTATTAGGAAGAAGCGTAAAAACACTCAAAAGGGTTCTGTGAAAGAGATCATTCAGTGCTTTTAAAAAGAGCGCTTGATTCGGATTGAGACGAACACGTGCATTTGGGTGAAAGACAGAACGGGAAAGTATTTCATACACAAGTCTCCTCCTCCAAGACACTCCAGAACCATCAAGTAAACACGATTAATATTTTATTAGACACAATTCAGGGCGAGAAACACGGCAGGTAGACGTCACAGAGGCCTTTTAGGAAGACAGGAATGCTTCTGAAACAGAAAACGAATTTATCTCAAGCCTATCATAGCGTACAGCCTAGACATAGATATATAACCCACTTAATAAGAAACCGCTAAAGGAAAAGCAAGAAAAACGAGTGGAGTTTTTTGGTTTCTTTTCCACTGCCCCTTGAATTCATGAAATTCTTGCATAAACTGGGCTGTGAAATCTCATATTAGAAAAATTGTTCTTTTCATAACTTCTAAATAGCATTCTAAAGCAAACCTCGATCTACTCCCACCTTGTTGAACTCCTTGTCACCCTAAATTGACACACACACACACACACACACACACACACACACACACACACACACACACACACACACACACACACATAGACTTCTCTCTTGGTTTGACAGGCTTTCAGCTAGTAAATCAACACATTGATTGTGGGGGCAGCGGCGTGTCCTGGCTTCTGCTAAAGAGCCATTTTCATTTCACTAGCGGTTTACAACCCCCTCACACACAACCTTTCTGCCCTCTCCATCAGCATCCATAAACATCAACCCTCAACTTCACCTACAACACCAAGCACTGCTTGTCCACATGCACACACAACTGCCATGAGCGTGACTCTCTCTCCAACTAGCTCACAAGGTCCATTTAGTTTTTTCCCCCCACTTTTTGTGATTGCACTGTGGGCCTCAGGTCAAATTTGTCTTAAAAAAAAAAACACAACCCCTCACACTGATGTCCAGCATTAAATGGCTTTCCTGCTCCACACACCTGATGTCAGGGAATTATCTACGCTTTCTTTAGTTCAGTCAGGTGGACAGCGTGGTGGCTCACTAGTGAAGCTTACAAGGCACAAGCTGCATTCAGAATAACATACTGTTCATATAAACCAAGTGAAAGCATATGCAATGTTTATTAATGCATTCAGCAAACAGGAACATTCGCAGCGTGTACAAATGTTCTGCTGGTGACTTACTTGTAAATATAAAATTTTCCTGATAGCTGTAAGAAATCTAGTAGTTAAACCATTTTGTTGTATATCATTTGAACACAAAAATAACTTCAGAAAACAGTCATAAATATTACACAAAAACTGTAATATATAATGAAATATTCATTCTTTTTCTCTGTAACATTTCCTTAAAATTGTTTGAATTAAAAAACAAAAAAAAAAAACCTATTGGCTTTGTGCTAGGTAGCTAAACCAACAGCTTCAAATCATGTGAACCCCAAAGAGAAATAATACATAGTAGGGATGGTAAGATTCACTAATTCGCATCAGTGCATTGGCATAACATTTAACGATGTGATGCATTGATTTTCAAAATTCTGCATCGAATAGAATTTGGCATTTGTATCACGATACATCATTTTTAACATATTTGCTTCAGTGAAATTAGATTTATATATACAGTCAGACCCCGACCCATGACCACTCGACTTTTCAGAGAAATCACACACACACACACACACACACACACACACACACACACATATATATATATATATTTACATTTACTTTATTTGTTTACAGTGGCTCTTTACGTCTGCGTCCAAATGCATCATAGAATAGTCACTCTTCCCGAATTACAACCTGAAGGACTTACGACCGGTTTATCGGCCCCTATCTACATCGAAAGTTGGGGTCTACCTGTATAATCATTAGTAGATATGCTATATGTTTTTTATTTAGAAAGTGAGCAATAAGTTATATTTCGATTGATTTCCCCTTGCTAAACTGTTTCTCAAGTGCTTTCTCTCAGCACCACTACTCCTATGTAAAAATGACGCATCACAAAACTACAGAGACCGAGCCGTGTCTTGAGAGTCACATAGAATACAGATTAACATGGCAGAGGTAGAGCTGCATCTTCCTGGAGAACAAACAGGAAAAGAATGTCTGATTTTATTTAGTCTTTTTTTCTGCACTACAAAGACCTGTTTGTGAAAGCGCCATCCTTTAGAAGTCAGAAGGCACCTAAGTAAATTTATGATTTGCTGTCTGCTGTCGTCGCCCCCCCCCCCCCC
>MU551599.1:346046-373156 GCA_024362625.1 Silurus asotus | reverse complement strand
CCCCAAAAAAAAAAGCACTGTATTGCATTAAATTGTATTGTGTTGTGTTGAATGGAACCGGAATGGGATCGCACTGCATCATAATCAGGGTGCATATCATGTCGTAGCCGCTTCATACACCCATATGTATCTTTAAAATATAGTATCAATGGCTATGAATCGCATCGGCCTCAGTTATAGAGAGGCACATCCCTAATACATAATAATGCCTAAGAAGGTTGGGTGGGTAATGGATTGCTTTTAATATTTTCTAATATTATTTAACAATAAACTTGTCTAATGTTAGTGAAATTAAACATATATTAATAGATTTTATTTCACTCTAACAAACTCAAAACATTGTCTGTTTGCAGTCTGCAAACCCGGGGTATCAAATCAAATGGTGACAGGAGCCCCAGCTGGAACATGACTTATTGTATGTGAGATGGTGGAAAAGGGCAAAGCTTCCTCACTTTTTAAGTTTTTATTAAATAGTTGAATACTGTCAATACATTGATTTCTTTTTCTGCCATTTTTATTAGACGGATTAAAAAAAACATATCTTTCGGTATATGTTTAATTGAGCACTTACAATGTACCAGGCCACTGCTGCATTAAAATGCAGATCTCCTGCACAAAATGCATATGGGTTGGCAGGCCTGTCAGTCACGGGCTAGCTAATGCTCAGTGTCCATAATTTTCAGTTGTCCAGCAAAGGATATATAGTGTGTTCATGTTAGAAGATGGGAATTTACAAGGAACACAACATCTTACCACATCGGCTTTCAGGTCATCGACACTCCTACATTTTCACCACTGTTTTTTTTAAACTAAAATCTTTGAACAGCACCGAGTTTACAGGCTGTTACAGTGTAATTACTTAAAATACTAATAATTTACTAACACTACGGAAATCTTTCTGGATGTTACTGAATAATCCTGCGTTTGCAGCCTCCATGCTTTTACACTGTCCAAATACAAATGTACATGTTATCCAAATTATTATGCTTTAACTAATGGTCAGGTTGTATACTTAGAATACATATTTACATAACATACACACATTCCCCAGCCAGCAATGACCTTTTTTTTGTGTTTTTGTCATCAGTTCTATTTGAAGGCACAATGTCAGTAGTGTACTGAATGCCACAGCGCAATGCCGTCCTTTCACTGTCAAAATGTACGCTGGAAAATTGTGATCAAAATAACCATAACATTAGCACAGCTGGAATTGTAAAGTAAATGGTTACTTTGTTGTATATTTAAACTCTTTTTTTTCTGTATACAGATCTGAAAACATGCCTAATGTAGCTATTGTATTGCACATTAAAATAATCCTTTGGGGATTTTCTTAATGCTATTAATAATTTAATATATTTTATAAATATTAAACTATTAATTCTTGAAAAGGGTGATTAAATTCATGCGAATTTTAATGCTAAATGTATGCTATCAGGCTAATTAGGTTAGTGCATTTTTGGCCTTAGCACGCCTGTTTGTACATGAATGTTAAAGTCTTTCTGTGTTAAGTACACAGTAAGCAAGTGTTTGCTCGGTTATAACATGCATAGCATATCGAATATTAATTCTTACATACTGTACAATGTATCGTAGAATATAAAAGATGCTGAATAGAAGTATATTATTTCACAAAAAACACAGAAAGAGGACCAAAAACAAGACAATGATAAGCTTTGCATCATCCAAGTGATATACTTGCATGACCACACACAGCTGGAGGGAGAACAAAAACATGAAGAGAGAGAGAGAGAGAGGGAGAAAGAGAGATAGACTGACAGAAAGAGGAACCAAAAAGTTGAAAGATGACATCATTCAGAACGGGGAGTGAAAACGGGGCAGAGCCAAAGAGATAAGGTTTAAAAAAAATAAAAAAGAGGGCAAGAGAAGTCCTCTTATCTCTATCCATGGCCGTGTTCTTGACATGAAGCAAACACTTCAGAGCATCTCAGCGCCAACGAGGAGATACTTTGTCAGCAGCTCTACATCCTGCATTTAGCACACCAGTAGTGCAAATTAAATAACACTTCAGTAAGCAGGACAGAGACTGAGCATGAGAAGAAGGGAAAAAGAGAGATAAAGTGCTGATGGGACAGCAACCAAGGCTCGATTTAGGATAATTACTCTCCTGCGCTTTCTCTCCTTTCATTCCCTCCTGCCTTCCCTTTTCTTTCCTCTCCTCAGTTCTAGATTACACACGGCTCATCTGATGACAGTACCTGAGCTGCCCACTGCTTATTAAAAAATGAACACGGCTTCAGACAAGTTCATCAAACCCTCCTTTACACTCTCTCTCTCTCTCTCTCTCTCTCTCTCTCTCTTAGGCTCTTAGTCGCTGTCCTCCTCCAGGGAAAGAACAGAGTTGATATAGATGAAGAAGAATGTGACACAGTGCAAACTCAGGGTGGAGAAAATGTTGTGGAAACAAAAAAGCCCTGCATTAAAAGAATGACTCTCTTGTGACTGCTGGTTTGGCTAATGTACACTTGATTTAAAATCAATATTTCAAAATGTTTGCTCTGTTTGTGAAGCATTCTGCTCCCGCTGCTGCTCTATCGTCTCTCGCTACCACTGAGGCACAGGGTGTAATTAATTAAGAGAAGAACCAGCCATTCATTCAGTGGAAGGAACGGGTTTTAATGAGAATCCTTCATCATAGCGACCTACATAAACTACACAGCAAAGAAAGAAAAAGTGCATTTTCATTGAAGGTTAAATGTTATGAGCACTGGGCCATGAGAACCGCTGTGAATAGGTTGCATTGTGCACGATTCCTTTTTTTACACCAAAATATTTTTATATATAAACGATAACCAACGATACGATACATTAAAGATATATGAAGCAGCTACCGATGTGACGTGATACGACTCGCCCCTATTATAGTGCAGTGTCATCTGATTTCGATTTGATATAACATGATGTGGTTTAACGCTATACAATGCAATGGAAAAACACGGTGCTATGCAATTCGATATACAGATAGTTCAGATACTTTTCTTCAGACAGACAGCAAATCATACATTTAATTAAGCGCCTTCTAACGCAGGGCTTTTTCACAAACTTTGCATTTTAAATGCAAAAAAAAAAAGAAAATGAAAAAGATTTAATAAAAATCTTTTTTACTGTTCGGTTCCAAAAAAGATGCAGCTCTACTTCTGCTAATCTATATTCTATGTGGCTCTCAGGACACTCTCAGGACATGCCTGTGTCTCTGTTGTGATATGTCATATTCACATAAGAGGAATGGTGATGAGAGAAGGCGCCTGAGAAACAGTTTAGTGAGGAGAAATCCATCTACATATAAAATATTGGTCACAAATTATTGGTCCCATTCTAAATAATACATTTTGTGCATCTACTAATAATTCAACATAAATAGATTAGTTTTCACTAATGCCAACTTGTATCCAATGCACATTTAAAAGAAATGTATGCATCACAATGTGAACTTTTATGCTGATGCACCAATATATATACATTATCTATCTATCTATCTATCTATCTATCTATCTATCTATCTATCTATCTATCTATCTATCTACACGCACACACAGAGTTTTCCTAATTAAATTTATTACAATTTTCTTGCAGTTTTTACCCTCCACTTCATTAAAAACTGGAAATGTAATCTAGACTATTAATGCCTTAATACAATTCATTTCAGAACCTTGGAAAGCAATCTCATATGAACAGCCCACTCTTGTATTTACTTCTTCAGTACTCTTAAAGACGATATTTTACAATGCGTGATGCAATGTTTAGGTTTCTCAGGGAAACAAAGGAAGAGCAATTATTAAGGAAAATAATAAGGGATAGAGAGTAAATGCAATAACAGTCAATATTTTTTCATTCTAATTTTAACTACAGTTTTGTTTCATTTGTACTATAACAATAACACATAAAACCATGGATGAGGAATGTGTATCAATTTCATTTGTGCCGACTGTTAAAATATGCTGTTTAAAGTTTCAACTTAAGATTAAAAATAATATTTTTTTTTTAATGTATTTATTAGAAGGACAGCGCATGAAGGATGTTTTGGAGACAAGGTGAGGGAGGTGAGATTGAGATGATTTGGAGAAAAATGCTGAGGATGGAACCAAGAAGGTTTATGGATGTGATGAGGGAAGACATGCAGGTAGTTGGTGTGACAGAGGCAGATGTAGAGGACAGGGGGGTATGGAGACAGATGATCCACTTTGGCGACCACTAATGGGAGCAGCCGAAAGAAGATGATGATGATGTATTTCTGTAGTTTTTTAGGTTTTAATGTGATGTCGATGTTATAATATGTTCTATTATACTTTATGGAAGCAAATTTCCACTTTATGGATAATAAAACACAACTAACTAATTACTAAATTAAATTATTAGAATGAAGACAATAGATATGCAAAAGAAAACTGAAATGTGATCTGCACCAGATAGTACCTAATTTTAGCTTTATTTTTCCCAATTGTTAAAAAGCACAAACAAGTTCACATGTTTTATTCAAGCCTTCTTTTTTTAATCATACTGTTTCCAAAATATTTTATTAAGGTGCATGCTTACAAATGCTTTAATGATTGATTGAAATGGCTTACAAGATTATAGGCTTAAGCAAAACACTTAATTCCAATTATACAATAAATTGATAGCTTTTAAGAATTAGTGAACTTTATATTACTTTTTTGAACTAACTACTAGTCATATTAGGTGTAACTGCTGCATAATCTCAACAAAAACAGAATGGCATTGAAGATCAGATAGATATAGAACATTCTAGAAAAATCAAAATCAATGTATCAAAAATGTGTATGGACAGACTTCCTGATTGCAACAGTATTGAATAGAAAAACATTGCATCACTTGATGTGCTGTTTGATTGTAATCCTATTTAGTGCAACTCCAAAAAAGCCTTTCTTTGATCATCAAACTGTAATTTGGTGAAAACTGGATTGAGCGGCAAGAAATTACGGAATAAAAATCAGCTAATTCAAAAATAATCAGTAGGTGTTGCTTGCAGGGCAGACGCTGGGGAAGCAGGAGCCGGCGAAGAGCGAGGGATCCGACACGACTCCATCCACTCATAATTTGCTTTTCGGAAATTCATCTGTAAGTGAAGAAAAAAAAACGTGTTCGGCTGAGATGCTTCGCACAAAGATTTCACAAAGATCGTCACACATAGGTGTCACACTTGCGCTGACAGGTAGCAACACTAACACAGAGCAGGGTTACACTCACACCACCTGTCAATTAAACCACTGACAGAATAGATATAGGAAGAGATGAAGGTATCTTGTACATCTTATGAAGAAAGGAGGAAATGAAGAACAATGCTAGCTGAGTTAAAGTTAGTACAATATGCAGTGCCATGGTCAGTTTTAAAAACTAATGATTTATACTCAAAGCACAGAGAAAATAAAACCTGTCCCCTCTCCCTCTCTTTCAAAATTTTCTCTTTTTGCAAGAACAATAAAAAACATTATAAAAATGTTAATATATTCAGTGTTAGTTTGTTAGCACTGCAAACCATTAACATATGCTTATCTGTAAACATTACAACTAAACTACTGACACTGATGAGCTTTTCTCTCAAACACTACATTCTTTTGCATTTTAATGTCCCAGACGAACACACTGAAACAATGCAGGAGCATAGGTTAGTGCACATCATACTGGTTACCTGTACTCACACTGGGCGCTCGGATTGGTCAGCAGGCTGAAGGGGGTGGGGACAGACAATTTTTGAGAAAATAAAATTAACGATCGACTCAAGTCTTTTCTCTCTTTAGGCCTGAATAAGTTGCTTGCTGGCTCTGAAGCACTGAACGCTGTTCTTTTCTACACCACGGACAGTGCGTTGTTTGTTTAGAAAGGCAAAATAACATTACAGATGATTGAAAGTGACAGCCCAGTCCCATGGCGTGTACTATGCTTGATCAAACTAGATTAATGTTGACAACAATTGAAGGGGAAAAAAAATGATGCGGAAAATAAAAAGCCAGGCCGCAGAATTTAATGCAATCTAATGGATGCAGGGCTTACAGTGACTTTTGGCTGGTGTCATTGAAAAAAAAACCTTAAGCAAAGAGGGCAACGAGGACCACTGTGTGTTTTGTTCATGTGTCCATGATTGAGGATATAATGGTGAGAATATATATGCGCCAGGGTGGTGATATATTTTTTTCTCCAAAATAGATAAAATGATAACATTCAAGAAAAAGGAAAGTAGGATCGAAACAGACCTTTCGGAAAGTAGGCAGGAAGGTGGCTGTTGTATAGATCCTCATCTGACTTGAGGAAAACGCAGAAGATGACCCGGTCCAGCTGATGAGACAGAAAAACAAATCGGCACTCAAGTTAGGGCGAGAGCACGAGACGGCAAGAACAGGAAAATGCTTAAGAGAGATTTAAAAATTGTCACACTCTTAGTATGCAAATGTCATTATCAGTATTATCCCAGTTCAAACAAATATTTACATCTCTAATGAGCACTTCAGTTTTACTGCAGAAATAAAGTGTATTCAAGCGTGGCTAGAATCTCCTCTACAAACTCATTAAAGTCATTAATCTCCTCTACAAACTCATTACAAAATTCATTCTGTTCCTCTATAACCTCATCTACAAACTCATGCAACCATCTCCTTTTTTTATGATTCTATTCAATTTTATTATATTGTAAATGATATCTTCCTCTATTCTATTCATATATACATACAGTTAACTCTATACAGTCATGTAAAAAGAAAAGTACACCCTTTTTGAATTCTCTGGTTTTATGTATTACTGCATAATAAAAACCATCTTGTAAATACAAACTTAAATTTTAAACACTGCCATAATATATTTTACAAAAAGAAAGAGAAATCATGTGTGAAAAACTAAGCATGATTCAATAGTTTGTAGAATTGAAGTTTAAAGAATTTTGGCTCACTCGCTTCAGTTTATTGAGGTTTGTGGGCATTTGTTTATGCACAGTGCACTTAAAGCCTTTAAGAAATTACAGAAAAACCCCAAAAATAACAAGATTTACATAGACACAGAATTTATGTCAATCTTGTATTTCTTTGTTTGGTTTTTCTCTGAGCACTGCACGGTCTGAGCTTGGAGGTAATTTGCTGGGAGGATCTGTTTTGGACTGTCCTGAATGTTTTCCACTTGTGAATAATTTTCCTCACTGTAAAATAATGAGCTTAAAATTGTTTGAAAATGGCCTTATAACCCCCTTTACAGATTGATGTGCAGCAATAATTGCTTCTTTAAGTTCATTGCTGATGACTTTTCCCCTTGACACACATGAATGCTCAAGACCAGCAAACTGCTAAAACGTTTTATAGAGCGTTTAGAGGTGGTGACACTTGCTGATGATTAATTAATCAAGGGCATTTAATTAGCAGCACTTGACTACTACTTTCCTATAGAATTACTATGGAAGCATTAAGAGTATGCTACATTTTTACACATGGTGTCTCTATTTCGACTTGATTTTTCTAAAAAAGAAGTAATGACGGTGTAATATGTCGTGTGGTATTATTTATCTGGTCTTAATATAATTGTTAGAACTGATAAGGACCAGATGATTTTTATTATGTTCTTATACATAAAACCACAGAATTCGAAGAGGGTGTACTTTCTTTATTATATGTCTATAAAAAAACACGTCATACTCGGCTCGACTCAACACACTCCAGCTACAGCACTCAAAGACACTGAGCAGTGCTGCACAATTAAGCGTCATTTAATCCTGATTACAATTTCTGCCTCTCATTTAATTACAGGGTGTATACAGATACAGTTATACTTCATTTAAAATGCTCATTTCCTCCAAGATTTGGGTCTCTAGAGCTCACATGTCTGTGATACTGTATTCTCAATGCAGTATGTGAAATAATGTCCAATATAAATATATAACTTTGTTTTAAAACAACAACAAAACTAAAGCAACAATAGGAGGTTACACAACTAGCCGATTAAAATAGAGATAAAATTAATTAATTAAAGTGACCTGTAGGTCCTGGTCATCTTATCTATCAAACCATCAGCACATTCTCGTTACACGAGGACATGCCCAATTAACATAAAACTTTGTCAGTTAAAAGCTTGAAAAAGCTTACACACCACACACAGTTTAAAATTTTCTGACCTTGTTGTGGTATCTCATGTGCCGTTTCACAAGCTTTTGCAATAACAATGTAATATTTGTAAATAAATCCAATTTGCAGTAATATATTTTCAGTAAAGGTGGTACAGTTTTAAAAATTTTATCCAAGGATTATTCAGTGCTTCACATTTGATATCTTTTTTAACTATGGACTTCTGTAACCTGCTCTGAATACGGCCCATAGTGACTATCCTTACACTTGATTATACACTAAACTTATAACGCATAATCCGCCGCATAAGAAATTCAAGATTAAAATAATAAAATCCAATAAGCCTTTTGATTCCTAAAAAAAAAAAAAAAAAAAAAAAAAAAACCTTTTTTTACCAAAAAAAAAAAAAAAAAAAAAAAAAAAAAAAAAGATTTAATTTGTCAGTCTGTGCACGTAACCACCACATTTCTCTTGTTCCTGTTTCCTCTATCTAACAGCCCTCCCTGCTCTTCTCTCCCCTTCCTTCCACCTGTTTTGTCCTCTTTCCTTCACTTTTTTCCTTCTCTTCAGCAAATATCTCTCGTCTCTGCCTCTCTCTCAGTTCGCTCCTTGCCCATGCTCGCTAATTTGGTGTGTGTTGATGGTAAAGTGTGGCTGGGGGGAGGAGAGGGCTTGTTAATTAGGACTCTCTAATTAGCTCGTTTCTGTCACTGCACTGAACTGTAGAGGCAGAGGAACTGTCAGCAAGTCAGCACGCAGCTCAGGACCGGATGGACAGAGTGACACAGAGAGAAGGTGTGTAAAAGAGAGAGAGAGAGAGAGCGAGAGAGAGAGAGAGAGGGAAAGATAGAGGCAGAGATAGAAAAGGCAGGCACAGTTTACCTGATGCTTCATTATGTGTTAAATCTACCATGGGCTTTCTTTTTTCACCCACGCATACATGATTGGCTCCTGTGTGGGTGTGTGTGTGGGTGTGTGTGTGTGTGTGTGTGTGTGTGTGTGTGCGTGCGTGCGTGTGCGTGCATGAGCATAATGAAGGTAAGAACCGGGAGAATGAACTTGTCTGACTAGATTAGTGAAAAGTGCCTGAAGAAAATGTATTATACTACTTTTTTTTTGAAGTGTGAACCCAACAGAAAGTCGAGTATACTAAAACACAACATCCTTAGAATAGTACATATGCATGTGATTAAAACGAGACAGAGCTTGCGTCCCCCCTTGTGACCGCCATGACAACATGATGCACTATTCAGCAGAGCACAATAACAGCAGCAGCTAAAAAAGAACACCAACAGGGAGTTTTGTCCCGCTCACACACACCTGCGCAGGGTTGTCCTTCAGGTATTTTCTTACTGTATTCAGAGCCACTTTCACTGCCTCCTCAGGTGGGTATCCTTCATCAAACATACATAAAACATAGGATGTGTATAAGCATTACTAGATTCACAATGATGACATTAAACATATATTCCAAATAAGCTGTATGTTAGAGGGCAACACAATACATCTACAAACAAGTTATATTTAGTTTTTTTACATGTACATCACGGGCTTGACCACAGATCAACACAAAGCTTCAATTTTCACTCCACAAACTCAATTTTCACCAACACACAACAGCTACCCAGAGGAGAGGACACTGAAACTGCGGCTTGTGCACAGTGGAAAGATCTACACTATTAGCCTCCATGAACATGAGCACACAATCTACAAACAACCTTTTAAGCTGTGTGGGAGTTGATATTGTCCTATAATAAATTTTAAATTTAAATTTCAAAACAGTAAAGCAGAAAGGGGTTGGGGAAATTACACAGGTCTTGATTTCTAACTTAAAACTTTAATATAATTTTTATTTTTAAGCTGCAAAACCTTTATCAGCATCTCCCTCTGTGAGCAGACCTTCAATCTGATGAACTTGAACAAGTGTAAACTGACGTTAAACTGATTGACCTACATAATATCCTGACTTTGTGTCTCTCATTGATATAACAAGCATATAGCTGTATTGCTTATAGCTTAAATAGCTGTATTAAGAATTTAACTCTTTTGTTTTGTTTCTATGTTTTTACTGTACTTTATATTTCACTAAACTGGAAAACATTTAAACTAGATTAGTTAGACAGATGACATAATGACGTAATGTTTTCTATTTATTTACTTCTAAATTCTGAAACCATAAATGAGGGGAACCATAGACATTTTATTTAAGTATCATAATCAACATTTCCTTTCAACCCTCAATCAAGATTTCTGGCCCTTCATAGGAAACAGTACAAAAGACCTCTGCATTAAGGACTATGTACATTTTTGTCACCTGCAAATTTCCATGAAGATATGGTTTACAGATATGGCCTCCTTACCCTACATTAGAACCTGACTTTTCTAAACACCTTATGGCTGAATGAGCACAAACCTCCACAAGCACACTGTGAAATCTAGTAGAACATCTTCCCAGAAGAGTGGATATTATTATAACAGCTAATAGGGACTAAGTCTTGACTGGGATGTTGAAAAAACACATAAGAATCTTATGGTCAGGTGTCCCCAATCTTTTGTTTTTAATTGTGCATGCATACAGTGATTTCTCCAGCTACAGCACTCAAAGACACAAAGCAGTGCTGCACAATTAAGCATGATTTAATCCTGATTACAATGACTGCCTCTCATTTAATTACAGGGTGTATACAGATACAGTTAACGGTTATTTAAAATGCACGTTTACACCGAGATGAAGGTCTTTTTACATGCAGCTCATGTGGCTGTGACACTAGTGTATTCTTAATGATGTCAAATATTTGAAATATCCTTTGGAAGAAAGAAAAAAAAAGCAACAACAGGAGATTAAAACATAGAATGGAACGTTCAAAAAGCACACATGACTCTTATGGTCATGTGTCCACAAATGTTTGTCCTTGCATTGTCTCACACTTGTCTTTCCAAGGCTGCTGTTCTTTTCCACAGGCCTTGTGCATGGCAACCTGACTAATACAGTATATATTATACATATACAGGGCTTAAGGTTGCAATTCTTTTTAAGTGCAGCCGAAATGGTTTAAGTGGTGGACATACACAACAATGAAAGCGTTATAAAATATATATATGTGGCTACTCAATCCATACCATAAATTAGATCCGTTCTGCTGATCCATTAAGAATCCATAGCACTAACTTTAACTACTAATCTGGAAGTGGTTAGCGGCTAACGCTAGCTCTATGATTTCTTAACCGTTTTATATCCAGCATCAAAATATTTTCTTAAAATTCAAGACAATTCCACATATTGAGGGAGTTAATTATTGAATGATAGAAGGAATGAAGATGTTTGTTAAAGTATGCTGAAATAAGTAGAACAGTTAAGTCTAATATATATTTAGAAAATGAAATATTAAAGATAAAACACACACACAAAAAATATGTTTAACCAACATGGGGTGTAACAAATGTTAACTAGTAAAATGTTTCCATTTATTTAATCAATTTAATTTGTGCCAATTTAACTGATTACTTAATAAAAAATATATAAATCTAAATATTAATTAACCAAACACATTTGAAAAATATAAACTGTTGATATAATAAAATTTATAATAAAATTAGTTAATAAAAATACAACAAGCGATTTTACGTTTTTATTTCTTCCCCCTAACTGTACTGTGATTGTAGCGAACCGTTAATGTATATATTCCTACACACCTACAGAACAAGGCACAGTCTCATGCAATTAATGGAGGCTGATGTAATTAAAAAGGCTTTTTCGTGTTAAATAGAAAAGAAGTGTGTGTTCTGAGTGCTGGATCTTTCTTTAATCAGGGCATACAGATTAATCTGCCTGACATACATATTCACCCAATCTCTTTTAATCTCGACATCTACACTCTGTGTTAATCTAAATAATCCCACATGCTACTGCAACTGATATCCACTGACAGAGTTCCAGAAAGAAATGTGCTCTTGTCTTAAAAACAGCTGCAGATCTCTGATCATGATGAACAAACGCAGGACGTCGTTATAAGCACAGTTAATGAAAAACCACAGGCATCACTGAATACATCATTATTATTAAAAAGGATTGCTTCACAAATGCAGTACCAAATAAATTCCCACTGGATATTATCTGGGTTATTTGGAAATCCACATAGAACAAAGATGCTAGTGAAAATTGATGAACTAATTTGTGGAATTAACATTACAATAAAAAAACGAGAATAAAACTTTTTTTTTTCTTTTTTTTTTTTATGAACTGAGACTTGTTGGATTTGCCACTCACCATACACTCCAGTGGAGATACAGGGAAAAGCCTAAAAAAGACATCAAATGAGATATGAAAAAGAGTCAGAGAAAAACACACACAATTTAAAGAAGCATACATACACTCTAAAGGTATAAGGTTATACAAGGTTTGTTTCAGTAAATCCATGCAGGCAACTCAGATTTTAATTATTCAAATGTGTGCAAAACCAAAATTCATGTTATTGGAGAATTTATGTCATGTTATTATGTTTTGTTTTTTCCACTGTGAGGACACTCTCCAGATAAATCATTTCACAGAACAGATTGGTTATCTTATTTTTACTATGTAATAAATAAGGCACCAATTTTGAATCTTTGCAGTAAAAGATTCAGCACTTATTCAGATGTTAAACGAATGAATGTACATACGGTTATCTTTCCTTCACACAATAATCATTGTGACATTTTGTGTGACAAATAAGTAGACATATTACAGGGACAAATGACAATGTGATTGTGCCAAACGGGTGAAGCTTAGCCTTTTTCCACATTTGCTATCTTCCAAATATTGCGATAAGATGTGTGTGGAAACAATGCTATTTACAGTGAAACCAAAAAAAACGTGTATGAATCACATATCAATCAATGTAGTTTATTTATTGCGCCAGATCAGATGAAATCCCATTATATGAAAAAAACTTACAAGTTTTGCTGACAAGTATTTGTAGCAAAGAAACTGTTTCACTTGCAGTGACATTCATGCATAAGTAATAATTACTACATTTATAGACATAGAGCTAATGACAGGAGGTGAAGCTGGAAAAAGCAGAGCTATGATGTTGAGGTTTTAGTTGGGAGTAACACGGATGGATTAGAAATGAGTTTATTAGAGGGACAGCGCATGTAGGACGTTTTGGAGACAATTTGAGAGAGGGTAGATTGAGATGGTTTGGACATGTGCAGAGGAGGTACATGGGGTATATCGATAGAAGAATGCTGAGGATGGAGCCACCAGGAAAGAGCAAAAGAGGAAGATTAAGGAGGAGGTTTATGGATGTGCTGAGGGAAGACATGCAGGTAGTTGGTGTAAAAGTGGCAGATGTAGAGGACAGGGGGTATGGAGACGGATGATCTGCTGTGGCGACCCCTAATCTAAGCAGCCGAAAGAAGAAGAAGAAGAAGATAGACATAGAGCTAACAAAACGGTTTATTGAAAAGCTACAGTTGTGCCACAAAGTAAACGCAACAGATAATGAATAAAACACAATTCAAAATGTTGTTACTAAAACTTCATTATTACATTTATAATAAATATATTATTTCTGAAGAATACAGTAATTAACAACTGCATGGAAAATCACACCACATTGTCATCTAACATCTACTAAAAAAATATTTATTTATAAGAGGATTTAAATTTGTTTCTCAGTGCAGGAAGCATGTCCACCACACAAGGTCATGTGAATGAACCTTAGCTAGAGAAACTATAGTGTATTAGAACAAGGGAATTAATTTAAACCTGTGATTAGTGTGCGAGTTAACTATTAAAGATCACTAAGTGCTGCGTAGAGCAAATTATAGTTTTCTGCACCAGTGTTTTTAATATATTAAAATATATAGTCAAGTTATATAGTTTATTCTTTTTTATAACTACATTATATAAACTTCAGTACTGATATAAATGTACAACTGTTAAGGTCCTCTACAAGTTAAACAGAGAAGCTCAACATCTGAGCTGCAAACACTAACAATTACAGTGACAACATATAATACAAAGTGCCTCGCGTTTGAGAGCTCAGTTTGATTTATCACAGGTTTTTTAAAGCACCTTCTGATAAAAGCATCACTCAAAGAATCAATATTATCCTGCTAAAACTTTAAAGTCGTAGTGGTGAGAAACACACTGACGGCAAACACATGTTTATGTACAGCATGGATGCCTGCAGGTGTTTGCCATAGTAGTATTTGTTTGTGTTGATCTGTGTCAGCGTGGGCTGAGGTGTGTAATGAACAGAGCTGGGAGAGAAACGTGAAAGTCCAGCCAATAAACATTTTGCCCTGGTTGACTGAAGTCCATAAAAATTATATATTTCAGGTAGTCTTACTGGTTTGTTATAGGTCATGCAAATAATAATAAATGATGTGTGAAAGTGGGTGAAATAAAAACATGCACATTTTCCCCAATAAAGTGTTTTTGCCCTTTCCACATTTTCAATTAACCTAATTGTAATCTGCAATAGGCATACTACTCCAGCAGCTTCTGGGCAATCTTTTCTGGTTTTATAGTCGACATTGCTAGATCTTATAGGGAGACATTCAGAAATCAAATACAAGTCACCCACTATCAAGAAAGAGACAACAGAGATGTGTCAATTTCAGGTTAAAGATGCTGTCACACGCTGCTTTTTTTTCCCCCCGTTCCACTGACTTCCTTTCATACACGTGAATGTTGGAGACTAAAAACTTTAGAGAACAACAGAGATTTTTTTTGTATTCCACTGTGTTCCACAATCTAAGTTTGGTGAATTCAGGACTGGTATTGTTTACCATGTGAAGATGTGAGAACAACTATACATCGATGTAACCTTTTCAAGACGAAGGGATCACTGATTATATCGGTGTCTCACCAATGCGTTTTGTACAATTCAGATTTTAAAGATTATAAAATCAACATCGAAAGAGATGCCTTATGGATTTTAACAGTGCTGCATAGTAGTGATGTAAACTATTTAATTAAATGTATTTTCTTACTGTACTTAAGTCATTTTTTGGCTCCTTTCTAGTTTTACTGAGTATCAACGATATACGCAACATTTACTTTCTGCACAACTACATTTATGTTTCAATATATGTACTTTTTACTCCACTATATTTTGATTGGCAATGACAACATTTTGCACGGCAGCTTTATCGGCCGTGGTTTATTTATTCTGCAGATGAGGCGATATCACGTTTTACAAGTAAAACCACCTCATCAGAGGAAGAGGATTTCCTCAAGATACTGAAGACATCCCAATTACAACAAGCTCCAACACTGCTTGACGGCTTTCTGGCATGTTCTGGTGAAGACATGAGTGCTCTGAAAACCTTCCCACCTCTGTTAAAGATGTCATTAATGCTCAAAACTCCCCCACCCGCATCTGCTGCCTGTGAGCGGCATTTTAGCACTGCTGGCCTCATTTTTTTTTACAAAAAGAGCTAAAAAAAAAATCACAAAAACTTTAAGAACTAGCTTTTGTTTAAATTAAAAAAAAATATTGCCCCTGATATGAGACTGATATGCATTAAAATCACAGTCAGCTCCGAATATTTGGTTTTACTTTATCTAAAATGATTGACTTTAATTTTATTTGCATGTTTAAGAGGCGGTTGATCTTGGTTAATGCAGTGTTGAGGTGTACAATTTTATTTGTATTTTAGGATTAAACCCTCACAAATCAAGTGTTTAATATGATTACTGTTAAAATCCAACTTAAGACTTTTACTCAAGTCAATTGTTGACTTGTAACTTGTAATTGAGTGAGTTTTGCAGTAGGGTATCTATACTTTTACTCAAGTATGGTTTTCAGGAATACTCTTTACTCCTTTGCTGCATACAGAAACAGATTCTATGATTTAATATTTGCACAATGTCATATCCAGCCCACATTCACAGAAAGTCTCCAAAGACATTTCATATGCTGATAATCTAATATGGTCATAAAATAGTATATCTCACGGCATACATAGTACCAGCTTTGCTTCTTTCAAACCATTCTGTGTATTTCTTTCACAAGCTTTGACTGTGCTTCTGTGTTTCTTCAACAGCAAAAAAAAAAGGAAGCTTTATATTGTCCTTTTTTAATCTTTGAAAGCCCTGTTATTCTTTTTTATGGCACACTTATTGAGTTTTCTGAGATTGATTTGCACACATATTATAAATGCTGTGATGAGAAGCCCAGTAAGTACAATGAAATACCATTTTATTAATCATAACGTATATCTGAGTGATTCAACTGAAAAATTATACACACAGAATTGTGTATATATAATCGACAGAAACTCCCTTGAAAGTGCTGTGTGTGTGTGTGTGTGTGTGTGTGTGTGTGTGTGTGTGTGTGTCCTTGAGTGTTTTTCTCTCACCACTGTCCGCAGCTGGTTCTTAGTCGCTGTGTGCAGACAGTTAAAATAACAGTCTTGGAGCGCTTGTCTCTCCGTCTCCCCTACAGAGCCGTGAGCTATTGGCCCCACGGTGTGAATAACATCTGAGAAAAAAGCGAAGAGCAGAAAGAGAGGCATGAATTATTAAAACAAAGCTTGATTTAACTCTCCTGCAGAAAATTCCATTTTTAATCCCGGCTCAAACAGTAAACCAGCTCCTTCATGTGTGACTTCAAACACTCGCTTTCAACCTTTCATGTGACCCTTCAAGTATCACACTGTCCTTAAGCATACTCTTCATTTTCTCCTTCCTGTCTATAAGCACTCCACTGAAGTGGCAGGACTTCAGTAGTAATCTGGTGTTACTCGTGTTTCTACTGCAACCCTGGAACAAAGACTCTGAGAAGGAAGAAATTAACGATTGAGACGTCAAACTTTTATTTCACACATCGACTGCTGCCTGGCTGTCTATTTTCCCACCCTCACGTGTTTGGTCTGTCTAGACTTTTTTCCCTATTTTGTTGCTATTTCTGCTCCTTTTTTCTTTTCTCACAGAGACACATCCCTGCCTCCTAATCCTTTCTCTTCTAGCTTTTTAATCACTTATTATTCACTTTCCCTCTTTAAACTCTCGACTCATAGCTGCTAACGCTCTTCTCTTTGACCTTTTTCTAACCCTTTTTTCCCCTTACAATCTAAAACTGCACCTGAGTTTCATACTATTGGCTTTTCTTGTACCATTTGTCCTCAAATTCGACTAAAAAATCTAAATAAATCAGAACAGACATTGCACAATACACGTTATATATAATCAACCAGGCACTTTTATGAAAAAAAATTTTTTAATTGTGCACTGAGACAATGCATGGAGATACAGGTCATGTGTTTCTGTTAATGCTGACAACACACATTAGATGGGAAACAATTTCATGCCAGGGATTTCATACGTGGCATAATTGGTGATATCAGACTGCTTTGAATTCTTCTTCTTTTCGCTTCTCCGGTTAGGGTTCTCCACAGAGGATCATCTCTCTTCATACCACTCTGTCCTTTACATCTGCCTCTGTCAATCCAAGCACCTGCATGTCTTCCCTTATTACATTAATAAACATCCATTTTGGCCTTCCACTTTTCCTCTAACTCCATCCTCAGCATTCTCCTACCGATATATCCTATATCCCTATTCTGCACATGACATCCCCCCCTGCAAGGTCTCTCTAATAAACTAATTTCTAATCCTATTCATCCTGGTCATTCCCAATAAAATGCCACTGTCTCTAAGCCATACAACATCGCAGGTCTCACCACAGTCTTTTGAACTTTCCCTTTCACGCTTGCAGATACCCTTCTATCTCTATTTACTCTTGCCACTGTTCTCCACCCACTCCACTATGCCTGCACTCTTTTCTTCACTTTTCTAACAGCCAGGCTTCTTTGACTATTTAAAAAAAAACTATTGATCTCCTGGGATTTTCAGCCATAGCAGTCTCCAGAGTTTTATGGTGACCGGAACAGCATCTCTGAAAGCACTAAACATCAAGTTTTGATTCTGAAATGCTTCATCATCTAATAGGACCACATCTGCTTCCACTCCTGTCAGTCAAGAACAGGAATCTGAGGCTCTAGCTTGGCAAAAGCTCACTCACACAGTTGTAGTTTAAAAAAGGCGTTATCGGCATAATTAATGCCACTGAATTAAAGTATTTCCCAAATTACATTAAGAATTGTAAAACATTAACACCTGATCATAATGACAAAATGAATAACAATATGTCATGACTAAGAATTACATCACAATTTTTAGATAATTTCATCACATTTCCTGATCCTTGCCAATATCCTCCTCTTTCCCTAACCACAGAGACCACATGGATCTCTGTTCTTATCCCTCTTTTCTCGATCAGCTCGTCAAGGTCATGTCCGGTGCCAAAATTTATGGTCTTGCGCTGTGCTTACTTGCTCGCCTGGTTTAAACAGATGACTGCTGTGCTGCCGTACGTCACGTCACTGCCTAAAAAGACAAGTCATAAAATAGAATAGTGGAGAAATAACGTGCTTAAAGGGTTAAGATCAGCTCTGTGGGAAAAAGGCGCCAAAAGAGTACCGTCTCGGTTCACAGTTGAGCCACTGATTGTTGTTGACAATGAGAACCGTGTTACAATGTTCCTGGTCCACTGACTGTTCCTGCTTTGCCCTTAAGTAAAGCACTTAACCCCCCGCTATTCTAGTAGAGCTGTAACACGTGTACCTACCGCACTTTCTCACCGTATCCTCTTCTACCCTCAGGACACAAAAAGGAGGAAAGAAGAACACATCCCTAATGCATTTATAACGGTGCTTATGTGGAAAAATAGTCACACGGAATATTATACAATAAGAAAACACAATTGGCAATGGAAGAAGTGAGAAAATGTTTCAACTGGTGTCTGTCTGTGTGTGTGTGTGTGTGTGTGTGTGTGTTTGTGTGAGAGAGATAGAGACAGAGAGAAAGAGCGAGCAAGAAAATGAGAGAGAGAAAGGGCAAAAGGATGAGGGTGTGGAAACCCAGGTGCAGTTAAAGGTTAAAGCCTGCTAAAGGACAAAGCCCAGGGGGTAAAGAAGCAGTTTTTCACATGCTGCTTTGCCGTGTGTGAATGTGCGTATGTGTTTGTGCATTTCTGTCTGTCAAATTGAGTAATAAAAAGCTCTTGAGTTGGGTTTAGAAAATATGGAAAATCCACTATATTCATCATACGCACATAGGAACACTAGCATTATTTGACAATCATATATTTGACATTTAAACAGTCTCTTTGAAGACATCCTGTCCACTTTTGAATGAATGAATTAATGAATGGAAGAAGGGTATGAATGGAAGGAAGGAAGGAAGTGATAAATGGAAGGAAGGAGGAAAAAGAAAGAACAAATGAAAGAAGTCATCACATCTGGCGAAAAAAATGGTTATTACATTTTACTTAAAAGAAAAATGAAGGGGTCTTCAGGGACTTGAAGAAGTTGAAATACCTTTAAGAAATAACTCCCCAGTCACTTACTAACCAGCATCATCACCACCACCATCATCAACACCACCACGAAAACTCTATAATCACCTTCAATTTGATTTTCACTCCAAATCAAACCATAACCCTGTGGCTGAAGCCTGATCTTCGGTCTACAGTATTACTGCCACACTCTTTTTGATGTCTCTTGTTGCCTTAGAAACACACAAATTAAAGTGCTAATTTCAAAATGCCCTTTTAAAAGTAGAAAACGCACTGGTAATTGGTAACATTAAGAAAACATGCAGATTGCTTGTTAATTGCCCATTTTGTCACTTCAAAATGAGACTATTTTTTCATGCTTTCCCAGTAATTTGTTGTATCCCCCCCATGATTTTTAATGGCTCTAGACTAACATGATGTGTGTATGTATGTGTGTTGGTGTGTGCGTGAGTACATGTGGCTGTGTGTGTGTGCATGTGCGAGAGAGAGAAAATCAAACACCTGTGGTCGTTCCACATGCTGATTCTCTATTAGCATCTGTCTCTTTTCAGCATGCCTGAGGTGTGAGACATTAAGGTGAAAAAGGCAAAACATGAGCTTCATCACTGCTATTGTTCTGCTCCCATGCTCTCCCTCAGCTCCTCCTACACCCAGCTGCACTAGTTCCTCTTAGACCTGAGAGTTCTTGAAGCATACATTTAGAATTCTAAAAAAAACCTAAAAACTAAATTAAATCATCAAAAACAAAACCCTTCAAAATCTTTTTTTTTTCTTTCAGTAAATGCAGCATTCTGGTGGAATGCTGTAGAAAGTCCAGAGCACATGCAATTTAGAATAGATACTCAAATGTTTTCGGGAGAAAAAGAGACAACCGAGTACACTAAAAAGGCAGGAATCCCCATACTACTTTGTTGTCAAATTTCTCAACGATAGCAGAAGAGGTGCTGCAAATCATCTAATCTTGCAATCCCACCACCAGAGCCCTGGATCCAATCCCTACAACTATGCTCCAGACCTCCTGCCGTTCACACCATAATCATCAAGAGGTCCTTAGCATCTGGCCATGTGCCAACTACCTTCAAGAGAGCAAGGGTTATTCCCATTTTGAAGAAACCTACTCTGGATCCATCAGACATCAAAAAATTCAGATTGGTAACACTTCTCTTCTTTCTTTTTAAAACTCTGGAATGCACTGTTTTTAACCAACTGTCTGTCTAGCTCTCACAGAACAACCTCCAAGACCCCAACCAATCTGGCGTCAAAGCAGCACATTCCACAGACAGAGCCCTTTTATCTCTTACTGAGAAACTACACTTTGCAAGACCTGTCCTCAGCATTTGACTCGGTCAACCATAAGACTCTCTTGTCAACCTTCAGGAGCCTTGGTATCAGTGGATCAGCATGGGAATGGTTTGCTTCCTACCTGAATGGTCGACCATACCAGGTAACATAGAGGGGGTTTATGTCTGGTGTCCCACAAGGCTCAGTACTTGGTCCTCTCCTTTTCTCCCTTTATACTGACTCTCTTGGTGATGTCATATTCTCACATAGGCTTTCTTACCACTGCTGTTCTGATGACACAACTCACCTTCCCTCCCTCAGATACCACAGCCTCTGCTGGGATCTCAGCATGCCTGGTGGACAGATTTCATGGATAAGTGCTCATCAACTGAAACTGAACCCTAGCAAAACTGAACTGTTAGCCATCCTAGGTGATTAAATTCTAGGTAAGGATCTGAGATTCTCTCACAACTCTTCACAACTCTCTGATCTCCCCTTCAGGCACTGCTCGCAACTTTGGGAACCCATGGACAATCAACTGTTTTTTTCCTCACATGTTGTTAATGTGACTCGCTCTTTTCGGTTCCTTCTCTATAACATTCAAAGGATTCGACCATTTCTATCCACACAGGCTGCTCAGGTGCTTATTCAGTCTCTTGTCTTTTCAAGACCAGACTACTGCAAATCTCTGCCAGCAGGTCTACCTCTAAACGCTATTTGTCCACTGCAAATGATCCAAAATGCAGCTGCGCACCTTGTGTTCAACAAGTTCTTCCATACCAACCCTCTGCTATGCTCCCTGCACTGGCTGCATGCAGATTCAAAACACTGATGCTTGCATACAAAGCCAAAAATGGACCAGCACCTTCTTACCTCAGAGACCTCATAACTCCTCACATTGGACCACGCTAAAATCCTCTAGCACTGCTTGACTGGTACCACCTTTTCTCAGGGTAAAAGGTAAGTATACTTCAATGCTCATCTCTGTTTTGGCACCGAGGTAGTCGAATGAACTTTCCCTAGATTTCCGAACAGTCTTCAAGCGGCAGGTCAAGACCTACATCTTCCTGAAACACTTAGCAATTTTCCTGCTTTGCTTTGTCTTTTGTTTAAAAAATAATAATAATTCTCTGAGTTTTAGGCTAAAAGTATATTAAATTTGTAATCTATCAAGCCAATATTGAGTTATTCATTGATGAAGACTCAAAGCACTTTTTTACGTCGCTCTGATAAGGGTGCCTGCCTAATGCCATAAATGTAACTGTACAACCATGATGAAACCGAGGTTAGAAGGATAATACGTGTAGAAAACACAACACAGATTGTAATGCAAGCTCCTGAAAGTGCCAAGGATATTGGAGGTGTAAGGTAGGATTGCTACCCAATATGCCACCAAATTGGCGATAAAAAAAAAAAAAAGACTTGCTAAAATATAATTACTAAAACAATTGCAAAAGCTGGTTTTAAAATTCAGTTTAAAAGTTAAAAAAAACAACAACAATCAAACAGTAAGAGACAAAAACTCAAACAAATAAACATCTAATTCAATAAAAAAACAAAACTAATTTATTTGTTGATTATGACAAATCCTATTATACATTTTAAGGATGTAATATAGAAGACTTTTTGAGACATTAAAAGAGCATCTTTTAGACTTAATCAAGGGTTTTAATTGTCTTTTAAAGACAGATAAATTAAGAGTTTTATGATGATAAATAACAACATTGCATAACAGTGGTTAGGTTCAGTGTAAAGTCAGGCCAGGCTGGGGAACTTATTACTACTAATGTTACTACTCAGGCAAGACTTTCTGTTACATGATACATCTTCAGGTTGTAAGAGGACAAACCTGAGGTAGCAATGTCTTAGCTTTAATAAACCCCATCACAGCCTGTTAGCTGCAATCTGAATGGTTTTGTTATGCTAGAAACGTCCGTTCATTATTTCTGTCCACAAAAAAAAAAAGAGCTAAGCCGAGGGGGTCTTGACCGCATGCGTTTTTATACATCAAGACACTGGCTATCCTAACACACACACACATGCACCTCTGTCTGCCCACTCTTAGCCAACCTTATCCAGTCTTGGTTTTCTGTGTTCACTGAAGCACATCCATGGGCAGCTAAGCACAGCCTGTGGCACAAAAGGAGGCCCACGTCTGCAATACAAAGCCTCTGGAGAGAACAGGCAGAGCGTGGAGCTCTTCACCTCTCCTCCCTCTATAGGCCACCCGTCCACCTTTCTCCACTCTCTCTTCGCCTGGCCCCCCTCTCTGTGCCGGATGCAGAGCAGGTGTGTCGAATTCAAAAAAGGCAGCGGAGGAGAACGAGGGAGGGGAGAGATGACAAGAGGCGGAGCTCTTTAACATCTGAAAGACTCAGAGATGCTTGATGTGAAGCTTTTTATTTTGTATTTTTTGGGGGTCTCCTTTGCTTTCTCTTTTTTTATTTTTTTATTTTTTTTTACATTTTTCACTTAATATTGCAAAGCTAAAACTCAGATTGATGGCTTACAAGCTATTTACTAGGCACAGAAGCCTAAAATGCAGCAATACAGCTTGCATGGGTCGACCTAAACGACATAGTATTTTTCAAAAAGGAAAAAAAAGGAGTCTAAGAGAGGAAAGAGGTGTTCATCTGGCCTATGAGGATTTTAATTAGTATTAATTGGCCACTAAGGGAAATAAGACAGAAGAGTAGACCGAAGCCCCTCCCCTCTTTTCTCCGTAGTGACTGTTGCTGTTTGTACGCTGGTTAAATCCCTGGTCAGGCCCTGTATTGGTACACAGGTGGGCAGAGGGACCGAACACTTTCTGCCTCATACACACTGCTGACATCCTCTGGGTCAGTCACTCTACAGACCTATCTCACACCTTTCCTCCTGACTCCCTCGTGGAGCTTAGACCGGTAGATGATTGTACATGTAATACGTTTCTGAGGTCTAGCAAGAACTCTGTGATGCAAATCAAATCTGTCCTTGAGTAGTAGACCCTATGCACTGTGGTTATAAGATTTTAAAAGACATAATATCGGAAATATCATCTTATCTGTGTATAGGAGTAACTTAACAATAATGCGTCACCAACTGTCTGAAATTCTCACTAACGGCACTGAAAATCCTCCGAAATGTTCGAATTGATTTTGCAATATGCAGTCATGTCCCTACTGCTTTTTTCTTTTCCCACCTGTTCTGTTTCCACTATCTACTGTTTTTTTGCTCTAGGCCATTTCACACTGCAGCATTTCTGCTCCTTCTATCACTCACTCACACACACCTGGAATTACTGGACGCTACCTAATTGCGTCTTTCTACCGCCCACCACTGAGCACTGAACACAAACAGATGCATACTCTCGCACACACTGGGGCACACACACACACACACATCCTCAATCACAAACAAGTGAGAAACATATTGATGGAGGAAGGCACATGTGCACACAAACATTACTTTAAAACTAAACACAAACAGATGCATACTCTCGCACACACTGGGGCACACACACACACACACACACACACACACACGCACACACACACACACACACACACATCCTCAATTACAAACAAGTGAGAAACATATTAAGGTAGGAAGGCACATGTGCACACAAACATTACTTTAAATATTGCGGTCAAAACAACAGCATAATATACACTGACATGGAGCCCAGCCTCACAACCTGAACAGAAAGAGAACGCACACAAACACACAGAGAAAGAGAAAGAGAGAGCAAAGTTGTAAAAACCTGGATACCAAAAAAAAAATGCAGATGCTGATCCCTATCACTGGATCCAATGTCTGAAGATTACATAAAAACATCCCAATGGCCAGACTCCAAATAATATAAAAAAAAAAGTCATACTAAAGATCGGTCAAGTACTACACCTAATACTGTAAGTACAATTGATTAGATTTGAATAGATTACAATTGAGTGGGGATGATGTTTTCCAATACAATGCGTATTCATTTTCCATACCAGTAGCTCTGACAAGTAGTTAATGAAATGATTATTATTAAAGCACCTGTTCTAATACTTTATTGCCATAGTAACAATTCATTCAGAGTCACTAGTATAACCAATGCTGTACATAATCTAAGAATAATAATAATCAGATTAGCATGCAAATAAATTCAATTATTCAATCAGACATTTACAGTGGGGGAAATAATTATTTGATCCCATGCTGATTTTGTACATTTACCCTCTTACAAACAAATGAATAGTCTAGAATTTTTATGGTAGGTTTATTTGAACAGAAAGAGAAAGAATATAAAATAAAAAATCCAGAAAAAAAAAATTATACATAAATTATTTTGTATTTGATCGAGTGAAATAAGTATTAATCCCATACTAACCAGCAAGAATTCTGACTCCCACACCCCCAAATTAGTCCTGTACCTTTCAGAAAACTCATTATGTGTATAAAAGACATCAGTCACAGAATCAACCGCTTCTATTTAAACCTCTCCACCACCATGGGCAAGATCAAAGAGCTGTCAAAGGTTGTCAAGGACAAGATTGAAGACCTGCATAAGGCTGGAATGGGCTACAAGACCATCAGCAAGAAGCTTGGTAGGAAAAAGACCACTGTTGGCAAGATAATTTGAGAATGGAAGAAATACAAGATAAGTGAATCACCCTCGCTCTGGAGCTCCATGCAAAATCTCCCCTCATGGGCTAAGGATGAAACTGGTTAATGATCTCAATGGAGCTGGGACCAGTCACCAAGAAAACCATTGGCAACACACCAAGGCCCCTCTGCTCAAGAATGCACATGGACAAGCCCAACTGAAGTTTGCCAATGAAAACCTAAATTATTCAGGGAAGGCTTGGGAGAATGTGATGTAGTCGGATGAGACCAAAATTTTGGTATCAACTCGACTCATTGTGTTTGGAGGCAGAGAAATAATGAATATGACTGAGAAAACGATCCCCACTGTCAGACACGGAGGAGGAAACATTCTGCTTTAGGGCTGTTTCTCTGCTAAGGGTACAGGAAGACGTCACCACATAAATGGGGCCATGCACTGTAGAATCTTGGGTGAGAACCAGAACACTGTAGATGGGTTGTGGATGGGTCTTCCAGCAGGACAATAACCAAAAAGATACAGCCAATGCAACAATCTCATGGTCTTGTAGCCCATTCCAGCCCTGTGCAGGTCTACAATCTTGTCCCTGACATCCTGTGACAGCTCTTTGGTCTTAATGGTGGAGAGGTTTGAATGGAAGTTGATATTTAGGATATTTGTACCTAAAGGGACAGAACTAATTTGGGTAAGTGGGTGTCAGAATTCTTCCTAATTTGTTAGGGGTTAAATACTTATTTCCAGAGGTGGTAAGTAATGAAGTACAAATACTTTGTTACTCTACTAGATATTTCTGGTATCAGTATTTTACTTTACCAATTATTTTTTACTTCACAATTTCTTTCATTCATTACATTTTTACACAAATATCTTCTATCTATCTATTTTCAAAACAGAATCGTTACTTTAGTTTTCATTTATTTGGTAATTTTTTTTTCTTCTCGCTGTGCGCCATTTTCAGCACATCAACCTATTTCTAGCCTTTAAACCTTTTTTTTTTCTCTCCAATCTACCACTGGTGTATCACTTCCTGGCTCTCACACACCACAGATGTAGTCTGGTTTACAAAGCTAACAACAAGCAAGGCAGAAGGCAAAAAGAAGTATAGGGTTAACGTGGATGAGACAGAGGGAGTCAGCAATGTAAACATGGATAAGAACAGGGACATTCCTGATCTTAATCATCTTTTCTCTGCATGTGTATATATGTCTATATGATGGTTGTTTAGCCTGGATACATTCGTTTAAAACATTTTAAATATTGATTAGGGCTGTCAAAATTAACATGTTAGTAATGTGTTAACGCACATCCATTTTGACCATTTCTATTAAAGATATAAATAAATAAATAAATATAAAATTGGCGAAAGAAAACCTTCAGAGCAAACTTGGTCAATAAAATTAGTGGCGCTAAAATGAATTTGTGTTAAATTACCAACGTTACACCACTAATATTAAATAATAATAAAAATAAATATTATATCGTCAAAATTAACACAATTAACACTAATTAATTTAAGCGTTACTAATTTTATTAACCATGTCTCAAGCAACAAAAACCGCCACTGTGCACATATCCGGTAATTTAAATCATCCGTGTGGAAACATAGCAAAAGTTCTGTTTGGTGTCCTGATGATTTACATAATTTAAAGCACTATAATTACTTTAAAACATTTACAAGATTATTTTGTCTTCGTGCTCTATGTTGAGTATGGTTTCACTAATAATAAACATGCATTTGCATAAAGCATCCATATTTGTCTTTGTCCATGTTGATTAGAGTATTAAAACCTTGAAAAGTATTAATTTAAGGTACAT
>MU551599.1:305796-345927 GCA_024362625.1 Silurus asotus | reverse complement strand
TATAAATTATAGTCTATATATATACTTGTACTTATCCCACACAGTTTTACACTGACAGAAAGACCTTTATATTTATTTGCTGTACATTTATCAATTTAGACTGGATTGAGGAAAAACGTCATCCTGGTGACTTAGACCATGCCATGGCTGTTGGTGGCAGCTGGATTGAGTATTGAAGGAACTGCTGAACTCCTGAGATTTTTCCACACAATAGTCTCTAGTGTTTAGAAAAAGCAGGTGAAAAAAACAAACAAAACAAAACGAAAAGAAAGAAGAAAACAGAGCACAGAGAAGAAAAATGGTCTGTTTGATTGAAGCCGACAGGACAGATATGGTACTGTAGCTTGAATAACCACTCTATATAACTGTGTTAAATATAAGAGCATCTCAACTATGCTCTACCTGGAGATGGTTGAGCTATAACAGCAGAAGGTCTCATCAGGTCTCACTAATGTCAACCAACTACAGGAATTTGAGGCTACAGCGGGCACAGTCTCAGCCAAGCTGAACAGCTGAAGATTGGAAAAATGTCACCTGCCCTGACAGTGATCCATATGTGTGACTAAGGCCACATCCCCACCATGTTTTAATAACCCAGATTTTTTTTCCTTACCTCACTTTCTGAAAGTGTAGATAGTTTAAAATCTTTTAGATATTTTTTTTTTTTTTAGACAGGAACCGATATAAAAATATCACTCAATACACAGTGTTAGTTTATCACTATGCTGACAATGTTTTTATAGACAGTGACATGGTCAATGTATCATTAATTCATATGTAGAAAACTACAAACATGAAATAGCAGCATGTGAGAAAATAAAGTGAGGCTGTAGCGGTCTTAATAATTGAATCGGCTTGCTTGATTTAGCACTTTGGGATACTTACATCTCCCACTTACACACAGTGTACTGTAGGTGATGTAAACCACAGCAACTTAATTTATTTTAATAACTTACAAAACATCCATCATTCCTGATTTCGGAAAGTCGGCTTTAAATGGAAGAGAATCTTTTCTGAGACGCACTCAATAGAGACAGGACAGATACAAGACAGAGACAAGAATCTTCATGTCTCATTAATCATGCAAGCTGTTTTATTTATTTATTTCTAACATCCATGGGCATTAGTAAAGTCAGGTACTGGTGTAGAGTGAGGAGGCCAGGGGTGCTGTCACAATTCCAATTGATTCCAATACTGTGGGGTCAGAACTTTATAGCAGACCACTCAGGATATTTCACCCCAAACAACATGAAGCATTTCTTCATGGAGCTGGTTTTGTGTACAGGGGCATTGTCATTTTGTGAACAAGTTGAGATCTCCTAGTGCAAGTGAAGGGAAAATCGAATGCAACCGCATCTAAGGACGTCCCATACAATTATGTGGCTTCAACAGTTTGGGGTAAAAACTAATGAAATGAAATACAGTAAAACCCCATTGGACGAGAAAAATTCGTACGTTTGAACTAATTTTACACTTTATTTTCCCCAAAGGGGAAATTTGTATTGGACTTAAGGTGTTTACATCAACAAAAGCATTAGATCCATAAACAACAAAAACACACACATAGAATAAAAAATAAAAATAAAAATAAAAACTCATTAATCATTTAACATTTTGATTGACTTAGGTATAAAAAACTTCCTAAAATGATTAAAACTACACATTGGAAATCTGTACCGTCTTTGAAAAGGCAACAGTTTGTACTCTATTCAGAGACACGGGTCAGCTAGGATTTTGTGTACTTCCCTAAGAACCGACTGTTCATACAGTGACTCAAGGGATAAATGCTCCCACACATGGCTGGCAAATTCAAATGTCAATACTTTTGTTCATGAAGTTTAAAAGCTATTTCAGTGCAGCGATGACCAGCACACAGAGCTAAAGTGGATGTGGACTAAAGTAAAAATGCATTGTAAACATTGTACAGGTAGACCCAGATTCACAATGGAGATGTGTTCCAATGACTCCATCGTAACTTAAAAATATTCTATTCAAGACATGGCCTTCCCAGGTGTCTTCAAGAATGGGAATCAGTATGGGGTAGTATACTGTAATTTCTTAATTTACGGTCCATAAATTACGAATTATAGTAAATTATTAAGCGTTTACACTACCGCAATGTATACACTTTGCCAGTTGCTCTCTGTTTCAGTGTCACCAATGAAAAGGAGAGACAAGAGCTGTAATTGGGCATTGAAACACCAAAAGCCCAAAACAATACGCCCTCTCACACAGAGACAACTGAACTCTGCCTACCGCTGACTAAGATAAGGCATCTCAGAAGGCAAGAGATGCATACATCCTGGTAGCGTCCCAAAGTATCAAACAAAAAAAAAATGTAAATGGCACACAAAAATGTAGACATTTGTAAAAAAATTTTGTATCGCAATTGGTAAGGAAAAAAGAAACGTAAGCTGAACCTTTGTTACTTGGAAATATGTATATGGAAATATTTTTTCGTTTTTTTTAGTGCAAATTTGCAAAGACGGTGTTCATTGTGGGAGTAGGTGGGTGTATATATCAGTCCCCTCTCATCGTCCAGTTTATGACTTGTAATAAGAAAGTCTTGTCGTGAGGACCTGAATGTGTGAAAAGTGTGTGAAAGAGTTAAACGCTGAATGTGAACGCTGGTTGCTTTGCGAATGCGTCGTGTGAGGAAAATATCTGTTATGTAGAGAAGAAAAACAGATGCCTAGATGTCTCCAAATGTCTATAATGTAAAGCCTGAATCTGAGAGGTTAGTTACTGACACATTCACTTCATGTACAGTGTTTTCAAATGTTCCAGTCAAACAATACTACTTGATCCTGGCTTCTTCCACCCGCTCATCTTCTGTTTTTCATAAGCAAATAGAACGGTTATTACACAGCAAAACAATTGACAAACTGTCAGACATAAAAGCACAAATCACACAGTGAATAAAACACTCCGATAATTGCTGATAAAATATTATTTACTATTGTGCTCCCTGTAAGAAACGGAGCGAGAGATCTACCGGCCCAGAAAATGTATACAAATTAATGGCTATACCAAAAAAAAAAAAAAAAAACCTCACACAAAAAAGACATTTTCAAGAGTGCGTGTATATATTGATCTAGCTGTATACAGCAGAGTATGCACACTATCTTTCTCTCTATCTTCACGCAGCTAGGTAAGGAGGGGTGGGGATGGGGTCATAAATTAGGCAGGGAAATTACTGCTAAGTGTACGAATAAATTAAAGTGCACTTGCTTCTGTAAACACTGTCTGACTACATAATTACTGAACACACTGTAGGAGAAGGAGGGAGGAAGCAGGGGAGGGGGGAAGGCAATGAGAAAGAGACAGCAAGAGATCATGAAAGACCAGAAAGTAAAAACATACAGGAAAACTACGCTTGGCTGGATAATGTGCATCTGTGACTTGCAAACACATGGAGGCATTTATACCCATAAAACTCATTTGCACTGGCATAAGGACATTTTCAAATAGACAAGCAACTATTTCTAAGCTGCGATGGTTAAAAGTGCCTGCCAAATGCTATAAATGTAAAACAAAAAATGTGGGATAAAATAAATGTGGACTGGTTTCAATTACTGTTGCACTGCTCAAAGGAAGCAAAACACGCTTCCATTTACTCATTTCTTTTTTCAACTGCATAATTTCTAGCAAGTTTTCTTTAAACCAACTGCAAACTGTCATTGACACCTAGAGTATGGCTCTAAACATGAGAAAACAAAACAAAAACAAAAACAAAAATATATATATATATAGTGTGTGTGTTTGTGTGTGTGTGTATAGAGAGAAAGAGAGAGAGAGAGAAAGAGAGAGAGAGAGAAAGAGAGAGAGATACATTTTACTGGCTATATCTACGTACCTAGATTCAGATTAGTGCTATTTTTTTATTTAATGTGCATCAATACTGTCAAAGTACCCAAAACACTCACATGATATCAGAGTGAGATGAAATAATTGAGACGAAATGATTGGCAACCTTTAAATGTTACTAAAAATGACTAAGACTAATAAAAAGATGGAAGCCGACGGTGTAGGGGGGGGGGGGGGGGGGGATTGTGTTACACAGAATCTTTGACTTATGTTTTAATATATTTTTGTACATGAATAAGTATTATATTATTCCCAATTGTCTTTTCTCCTTATTTCATATCCTTTTTCTCGGTTGCGCTGCATCTAGGAGCGTGTTGCCAGGGTCAAAGAAATCTGCCTTGAGACTTCAGAATCAACAGTGCAGGCACCTGCTGATAGAAGTTTTTTCTTTACTCAAGCAAATGTCAAGTTTGCGACTACGAGGCCTTCTAGCAGGCGTACAATAACGTCTGCATTTTCAGGGCCTTTGATAGGATGTTTAGAGGGCGTACTGAAACCCATCGGTTGCAAACTGCGCAAGCTAAAAGCTAAAAACATAAAAGCTGAAACCCAAGCTAAAATATAGTTTTAACAGCTGTTTTTTTTTTCTATTCCACAATCGACAGAGGAGAAGGAATGTGGTTTCAGATACATTTACAAGGCCAACTTTTCAAGAAAGGCTGGACATTGTGAGGAAGGTCAACCAGAACAGTTTGAAACAGTGATTAAGCTTTTTCATGAACAGTTTATACTTTAGCATTTTCATTTCTGTAGAATTTGCACAATAACACACAATTTGCCTTCATTTCAAATCTCGTAATGCACAGAGAAAATGCAAAGAAAATCACAGGTCATTTTAGGAGATTAATATTGTTGCTTCTGCTGGAGATGATTTATGCAGGTGGTGTATTTGTGGCTACAGTGAAAGGAGACTTGTTGAATTGTGCAAATTGGATTTCTTACTTTAGCATTGGCATTCATTCTCACTGCATGAGTGTGATGCAGCACTCATACTGCGTTTCTGTATACTATTGATGGTTTTATAGCCGTGGTGTAATGATGCTATTAGGAGGTGGATTGATTCATGTATGACACCACTGAAGCCCTAGATATGAAATGCACGGCCCGGCACTAAAAAGTGACATGATAGAAATTTTTCACTGTGCAAAAATACACAGAAGACATTTGCAAAAATATAGCCAGATAAATTATGTGTAAATTTGTAGAAATATAATATATAGTGATTACTGTTGTACAGTACAGTACTGTAGCGTGGTCTATGCATAGTTTGCATTGTTTATTGGTTGAAGTGTCCTATGACGTCGAAAAAGGGTCAGAGTTAAAGAATATTTATAAATATTTTTGAGGAAATGCACGAAGATCGCTGTACAAATGTCTCTTTTTGGACATTAATACTGTTGTTGACTCAGAAACGGGTAACATGAAAAAATAAACCACACAATAATAATAATAATAAAAAAGAATATGTATGAAAAATATCACTCATTGCATGTGTTATTTATTTTCCTAAAAAGTGTTAATAATTCTGGAGTTAACTGTGTGTAAACAGAAGTGACTCACATTTGGCTGGCAGGCAGTATGCTCCAGTTATCTTGGCCTCCCCGGTTTCACACCCTCCCAGAGTGGAACATTCCTGTCTCAGGAGAGGACCTGCCCCACGATGGATGGCTCCGTCCACTGAAGGGGTAGGAAACATCAGAATGTTAATGAGAGGAAATGTCAGTGCAGCCATCATCGGAGAACAAGACATAGGTTAATGCTAACGATACATCTGGCCTTGGATACAAATTTGATTCCAAGCGAGCCCAGACATCAAGAGCTGCGGCACTTCATGCTGCCGTTAATGTAATGTACATTTTGTTTCCTGTGGAGTTCTGCGGAGCTGCTGTGCTCCGGTGCATTTTGGGAAACAGCTGCTTTCTCTCCGCATTGATGGCGGCATGTTGCCGGAGCGCTCGAGGGCTTTTATCGCCCTGCTTAAAGAGCACTGCACTCTGAATCTATAAGAGAAACACTCCGATGCACAGTGCGAGTGAGATATGAAGAGGGGAAAATGTACAGGAATAGAAAAGGAGAGGAGAAAAGGAGGTGAGGTGGAGGAAGTGAGAAAGAGAATCAGAGACGCACAAAGTGTTTTATCAGAAGCAAATACGGGAGCAAAAGGAAGAAAAGAGAAATAAAGACGATGTGAACGTGGTGATGAAAGATGGCCGAGGGGAATAGACTCACTTCCTGTGTAATTGTAACACATAAATACACACATGATGATTAAATGCTGACTTCTTGTTAGCAGGTGTTAATTGGCTCTTCGCTTACCCGACTAGGGACCTGATAACTTGAGGAAAAAAAGAAATCTTATGGCACATGATCTTACACCATGCAGTTTTTTTTCTTTCCCAGAAACAAAGCAGCACACATATACACAAACACCGTATGCAGGTCTGTAAACACCGGTATGTCATTAACTGCTGCTCAGTTTTGAGCCTGATCTCAGATTGGCTTGGAATTAGAATCAGTGACTGGTGTCCTGTCATTGGCTGATTAGCTGGTTACCATGGCAGCCATTAGCAGAAACATTCGATTGGATCAGGCACATCTGCTTACCAGTGCCACAATTCCCTCTGAAACACACTTCCTCACCTTCTTTTTCGCTCTCAACATTCACTAAAATGGTTCAGAGGGTTGCCACAATTACTTCAAAGAATGAAAAAATACCTGTCAGATATTGGAAAAAAAACATTGGCCAGCTATTTGTTTATTGATTAGTTGGATGGCTAAGTGACAACATGCCACTTTCACAGAGAGTGGGAACCATTTGAAATATCTAGAATGTAACACCTATGGGAAGTCATATATAAGTAGCGTGTAAAACAGCTTACATTATAAGTCCCCTAGGAAGTCAGTAATACAGCTAAAGACGTGTGGCACTCCTGCAGAAGCACCTGAAGATGAAGCAGCTTAAAGATGGAATAGCAGTTATCTGTGCTGGACATTTTCTAAGCTGATTAATACTGCAAGGACCAATGTGGAAAATTCTGCCATTCTGCCATCTTTTACTTTGCAATACTCAAACTACTTGTTTTCTATAAGCATTAATGCAGCATAATCATATGTCACACTGTCTCTGCCTCCCCAGAATGTAAATTTAAATACTGCTGCATTCACTATATGGACAAAAGTATTGGGAATGACATTTCCAGACATACCCGGCTCTTCCCCAAACTGTTACTACAAAGATAAAAACACACAATTGCATAAGATGTATTTGGATGAGGTAGCATGAAATTTTACCTTTACTTGGGAGCCAAACCTGTTCCAGCATCACAATGTGCACAAAGCTAGCACCATGAAAATATGGTTTACATGGGCTGAATTGAAAGATCTTGAGTGGCCCGCTATAGAGCTCTGACCTCAACCCTGCTGAACGCCTTTGGGATAAATTGGAAAGCTGACTGTACCACAGGCACTCCTCACCTCACCTACATCAGTACCTGACTTCAAAAACACTTTTGTGGCTGAATGAGCGGAAAATCTCCACAAGCACACTCCAAAATCTAGCAGAACATCTTCCCAGAACAGTGGAAATTATTATGACGGCAAATGAGGACTATGTGGGGAAGAGGATGTTTAAAAAGCACATTTAAATCTTATGGCCAGGTCTCCACAAACTCAATACATCTAGTGTATGTTTACTGCATATTCAATTTCTATTTTTAAACCTTCACTTCTATTTTTATTGTGAATTCTATTTTACTGTAATAATTGTACTATAAATTCTATAATATGCCTCTGTTTCGATTTTGTTCTTCAATTGTGTTGAATTCTAGCCCTTTTTATTTCTTTATTTTTTTCTATGTCATGGATCAGTCATAAAAAGCATTTCGCTGCATGTGGTCCTGTGTATGGTAATGGAAGAGTCAAATAAAATTTGATCTTGGATTCAAATTTGATTTGGTATAACAAGCGAGAGCTGTAAATTCGAGGTCTGTTTTTTATTTTTTTATTTCATTTTTCAACAATGAACCAAATCCTCTGCTTAAAAATATTTGTAGCATTAAATAGAACCAGTCTGATGTTGCTGTTGCTTTGATGTTTGGTGTGATGGTAAAGAGAGAAAAACCCAACCCAACCCAACTTAACTCAACAAATGTAAATGACATTAAAGTAGAAGGGTGAAATGTGCAAAAATATGTTTCCCCCCACAGAATATGAGTCCCTTGAATACCGAAGACGAATGTATTCGCTAATATTTATTTTTATATATTTTTGTTATATACAACACAAATGTATTCTTTAATACCTATTTTTGTCCCAAAACACTTAATTAAAGCAGTAATTAAAAAAATGCACTTTCAAAAGGTGACGGACAGAATAATAAATTCATGCTCAGAGACAATTATCGGAACAGATGCAGAGAGCCGAGCCTGGGACGTGCACCAGGACTATTTCTGATATTTGAGGATCTGGATAAAGCAAGGAGAGTCGGTTAACTGCAGCTCACTGCGTACTCAGTAGAAACAAAATGTCTGACTACATAATAACAAAAGTAATATTGGAACTGCAATGAATTATTAATGAAGAATTTTATATAGTAATAATTAACTGATATATTGACTCTCCATACAGAAGTGTTATTAAACATCAGCAACAAAAAAAAACAAAAAAAAAAAATGCCACAATGTACATTATACTCATAACCATAGCACACTGGTGCATAACATGGGTTATTAAATTATTTCATAAATATTTCATGTTGCTTAACATAAAGCCAAGAATTATTTAACCCTTTATTTTCCGAACAAAACTGAAAAGCCAGGGATTAACAGTGGCCAATGAAGTGTTATTGACATTTGCTTCATCTGTGTTGTTCTGGTGATGGATCACACCATCAGGCACAATTGTTCAATTTTAAGTGATTCACTGAGCTGGTTTAACTGCTGTAAGCAAGTCTAGCGCTGCACAATTTCACAACAGAACTAGCAGCAAAATGTTGCAGGACGAGACAGCTCGTTTTCAACAGTATATGTGAATGATGCAATATTTTGCAAAAAAAACCCATTTTATTACTCAGTTATTTATTGACAAAGAGATACGCTTAAAGATAACATAACAGTTTCTTTCCAAATAAATCAAATGAAGCAGTACAAGTGCATTTCACACGCAGTGACATTTTATTGAGTAAAATGAGTCTGCATTTATACAACCAACACCAACACAAGCCCTTAGCCTTATGGTTTTAGGATCTCACACATGAAGGTCAAAAGTATAGGGAGTTCCTTTAATCCACACCCAAATGCTTGTCCATTTCTCATCCTAACCCTCCCTTTCTCTCTTTCCCCCTTTAATGCTGAGAGACTCTCCAGCTGCATAGTCTGTCCCTGGCTAATTATCACCCAGGTTCAGCAGGTCTTAACAAACCTCGAGAGTGGAGAACACAAAGAGGTGGGGAGGGTGTGAGAGCACAAGAAAGAGGAGACGAGTGGCGTGAACTGGAAAGAGGAAAGTGTTAGGAAGAGAGTGCTGACGAGAAAGGAGAGGATAAGAGAGGACAAGAGAGAAAATGGTGCGTGCTTCTGAGAGAGTGTTAAAGGAAATTCGAGAGAGGAGAGAATAGGAAAAGAGAGGGGGGAAAAGATGTGTGTCTGGAAGAGAGCGTGTGAACGAGAATGAGAGGAAGGTGTGCGCCGGCACGCAGGTGACAAAAAACGGGAAGTTAAAATGAGAAAAGTGTTAGAGCGCTGGCAGAACAAGGAGCAGAAGGGCAGCGAGATGGAGGGGTAGAATGAAGATTGGGGGAAATAAAGTGAAGAAATGGAGAAAAAAAAAAAGAGAGATGGGTGACATGGCAGGAAAGGACAGTGAGGTAATGGTCAGGACTAAATCAGTAGCTTTGTGTTTAAAAGACTGCATAAAACCCACATCAATACAACAAAGTGCAGCTCTGCATTTGTCTTTCATTGTGTGTGTGCATGTTTGTGTGTGTGTGTGTGTGTGTGTGTGTGTGTGTGTGTGTGTGTGTGTGTGTGTGTGTGTGTTAGTTCTGATGAGTAAAAATGTGAAGCATAGATTTATCACTGATATTGATTACCTCACAGCCAGGCACTTAACACCGGTACACACACACACAAACACCCGCAAGCACACACACCATAGTCCTTAGTCAACACTGTAAGAAATTACAGTTTATTTGCACAGCACTCTACTTCCATCAGCTACAGAAGAAATCATCCTTCACACACTCACACCACTCAAGACGATAAGTAACCTGCAGTGCCGACCCAGTACTAAGAAAAAAAGAAAAGAAAAACAGACTGTTTACTCCTTTACAGGGAATCCAGTCTGCTTTGCTCTTCTTGTTATGTTTCCATTCTTATATCATTTTATTCTATTGAACATTGGTTAGTCATTCAATTCTTTGGAAACAATGCAAGTCATATAAAGGACCAGCAGCATTAGGTAATATTCATATCAACCATCAGAATGGGGGAAAATGTGATCTCAGTCATTTTCACTGAGGTGGGATCCTTCATGCTCTGAAGTTTTGGTTTAAGTGTCAGCCAAGAAAATAAAGCTGAGACTACAGGGGGCACAAGCTCAACACTAGACAACTGAATCCTAGTCTGATGACCCTCAACATCTGCCAGAGACAGAGATAGTTAGGTCAGAGTTTGGCACTATTAGATTAAATCCATGGCACCAACCTGACTTGTGTCAACAATACACCAACATGTGGTGTATGAGTTGGTGTAGTGATGTGGGGAATGTTTTCTTGGTACACTTTCAGCCTGTTAAATCATTGGTACCAGTCAATAAGTGGTTCCAACATATGTTTGATTATTGCTTCTGACTATGTGTATCCCTTCATAACCACAATTCTCTATCTTCTAATACTTCTAAAGGCTACTTCGGTATAATAATACACCATGTCACAAAGCAAAGGTCATCTCAAAGTGGTTTTATGAACATGACAATGAGTTTGGTGTTCTTCAGTAGCCTTCCTAATCACTGCTCCTGAATTTAACAGAACACTATTGGGATGTGGTAGAACGGGAGATTTCACCGCATGAATATGCATCTGAAAAAAATCTGCAGGAATTGTATGTTAAAGTCTTGTCAATATGGACCAGAATCTAAAAAGACTTTTCCAACATCTTGAGGAATCCATGCCATAAAGAATTAAGATTGTTTCAATAACAAACAAAGGGAGGTCAAAGTATTACAGTACTGTTCCTAAAAAGTGACTGGTTAGTGTACCGATACTTTGATTATATTTGCAATATAAGTAAAGTCGGTTTGAAAGCTGGGTTTCGGTGATGTAGTGATGAAGTGATGTCTTTAACCATGCATTTTTTTTTTACAGTATTAGCTAAGAGATTTATTTTTGGGGCTCGTTAAAGAAAAACTAAACTCACATCTAAAAAAGACACGTAATTGGACTGAAAATTTATCACATAGTTTATTTAAAACCTCTCAGATCTAATTGGAAAAGGCCTAGATCCGAATCTTTCTAATTAGTTTTTTGAAGCACACATATTGCCTTATAACTTCTAACACTGCCTGTGTGTCTTTTCTCTACAGGCTTAAATGGCTTCTCCATCAAGTGCGTTGGCCTTTAATAAACCAATAAAACTCCTATTAGACTCCCATTAGGACTATGTTACTATGTGCATAAACACAAAGTAGTAGTTAGCTATTTGTTATATTTGTTTGATATAATACAATATTTTCTTCTCTAATTGCTACTCTGTAGCTTCTGCTAATGATAACGGTGACTAAAATGTAATAAAACATCAGGTTCCAGGTGTTCTAACTGGCACTGTACATTAACCATCTATTAAAGCCCAGTTAGGATCATTCAAACATGCAATCAGTCTCATCCTTTTTAAATCAACCGACCAGCTCAACATCCTGGCACTCCTCAGTAAATCTAATGACCGGAGAAATGAAGAAGTGTGCTGAAAAGAGGAAATTTATCACCACTCTGACGACATTAATGCCTGAAATACAATTCATCCATACACTGGTCAGGCTGGGGCTTTAAGGAGATCTTGTTAGCAGGCTAAAGGTGGTGAGAAATGTAACGGTTTGTGGAAATGTATTTGTTATTAATCTCGGACAAAAAATAATCTAGTACAAAAGAGGATTAGGTGATAACTAAGATAACTAAGTATTACTACAAGGTTCTCAAAAGAAATAAATACCAAATTGCACAGTGATTTTACATTTTAATTTAATACGCCTCATGAGCACTGGACAGCATTATTAATCGTTAATATCAAGTAGGATGATTATAACGCCGACAACACATCCTAGCTAAATGCTAATTACAAATATCCACTGATTAGAAACTGCCTTAACAACTATTTTGTTGTTTTTAAAACTGAAGTAGTTTTTTCCCCCTACACTAACGTACTAATGTAGTATCTAAAGTGCATTAAGCAAGAGATTTTTCCTTCTAAAGTATTAGTAAATCTAAAGTGCTAAGTGATTCAGAAAACTAAACTAAAAAAGCCAGCAACTGTACTTTGCTACTTTCACCAGAAAGCTATCAATCTAATTTTTTTTGCAAATATAGGAGTGTTTTTTTAGGGCTGACCCTAACTTTCCAGAAACCTGTGTGTGTGTGCAAAAAATTATTTCATATTTGTAGTAAGTGGTATCTCAATGACTAAGTGGTTAGACTTCTGATCAGAAGGTCATGAGTTCACCTCAGAGCAAAGCCCTTAACTGCTCTGTTGTATTATTAAGATGTAAGTTCTACATTGCTCTAGATAACAGCAAATGCCCTACAGGCAATGTTTATGTGACAATTAAATTTGTCTTTCTCTTGTAAAAATTAAAAGAAATATAATGTTCAGTAACAAGGGATGACATTTAATACAAAGTTGGATACGGCATTTAATAATGCAGAATCTGCTCAAGTTGTTCTATCTGATCACTATTGGGGTCTTCCTTGTAAAATAGATGAATAGATTTTTACCTCTCAGATTATGATGCACTGTCCTCAAGCTGTTATATTTCAGGCTTCCATACCTCGTCTTTTTTTATCACTTGTAAGTCGCATGTGTTTGCGTTATAAATTATATTTTAATGACTCTCAATAAAACCAAACCGTTCGGGGGGACATTTAATGTCCACCTTGAATCATGAACGGATACCTTGCATTTTTAAATATGAACAGGGATTGCATGAATGCTTAAGGTAACAGCTGGGTGTTAAGAAGTGGATCGAGAGAATGCTTTTTGTAAGTGTTTGTGTGTGTGTGTGTGTGTGTGTGTGTGTGTGTGTGTGTGTGTGTGTGTGTGTTGGAGCGAGAGAATGCTTTTTGTATGTGTTTGTGTGTGTGTGTGTGTGTGTGTGTGTGTGTGTGTGTGTGTGTGTGTGTGTGTTTTATCTGCCCAGATGGTATGCATTGATTATCTGATGCTGTGGGTGCAAGTCGGGTGAATTCTTACAGCCAGAAGCTGCCAGTACTAAAGAGCAGGCAGTTGTTAAAGGAACCTGCTTAAATGCTGTGTTCCAATATAAGGAACTGCAAACAGAATATGAACACAACAATATCACAACTGTAGCTCTTTGTGACTTTTCCTATTAATTAAACTAGTTGAAATACATATTTTATATAAGCTTGTTTTTTTTACTGGACACACTAGATTTTGGCCAAAGAAAAAGAAATAAATAAAGACAGAGACAGACAGACAAGATAGATAGATATAGATTCAGACAAAGACTGAAAAAGACTGCAATTAGTGAATTAATAGATAATTATAATACTTATATGTTAATACAAAAATACTTAACATGTCTATTTGCCTATTTTTTTATATCTACATTTAATAATCAATAAAATGCCCTATATTTCTAATATCTGGTATTTTGTGTAACTTTTCAGAACACATCATTTAATACTGAACAAAGTACACACAAGTGTTTTTATAGTACAACTTATTTATGTGAATAAACACCCCCCCCCAGTTATCTTAAGACTCACTCTCTATTGTAAATAATTCCTAAACTATTAGGCAATAAGTAAACATCATCTTTCATGGCAGAGGCATGGTCACAGATTGTTCAAGGTTAAGATGAGAGTAACAGTACAGTACACCCACACTGAGGTATGGCGTCTTTGGTACGCACAGTGAATACCGTTCCTACCCGCTATTTTTAGGAACATCACCACAACTTGAATTAGTCATCATTCTCCTCCCAAAGAGAGATGAGTCACAATTTTTGAAACATCAACAATTTTCAGTCCATTTCAAAATCCTGTTAAGAAAAAAAATAAATAAAAAATACACCTACGCATAAAGGCAATTACATGGGAGCTGGAATTTGTGCTACATGAAAGCCTTAAAACATCTCAGTGTCCTTCCTCTGCATGCTTCCAGGCATGGACTGTGAGTGCACTTCATCCTGACAGATGTTTCTTCATTACCAGTCAGATATAATAAATGTGTTTGTCTACCTCCATTTCTATAGACATGCTTTACTCTACTCTTTACAGCTCACCTGCTCTTCAATGTTTTAACTCAACCTCAGTAGGAATCCCTGAATATTAGGGTTGTAACGGTACACAAAATTCATGGTCAAATTAATGCAATACACTTTTATTAAATTGATTAAATCGAGTAATCGTCTGAAAAAACTGTACAAATGAAATAGATTAAATGCATTTAAATAAATGAAAAAATTTAAATAGTTTACATTTGTTAGACCCCATTTGGATAATACAGGTGTGTATGTAAGTGTGTGTGTGTTTTTTTTTACATTCAATATTGAATTTTCTAAAGATATGATCTGTTCTGCTATTTCACCATACTCCAACAAATGTCTTTATTCTTTCTATCCTTCATTTATTCACTCCCTCGATATGTGCAATTGCCAGCATTTTCTCCTTTTAAGAGAAATTCTTGGAGATGGACATAAAACAATTAAGAATTCATAGCGCTAGCGTTAGCCGCTAAACACTTCCGGGATAGCAGTTAACGCTGGCGCTATAGATTCTTTAGTGTTTTCATGCATGTGCAAAACAAATCGTATTTGCGGTACGGATTGAGTAGCCACATTAACACTGCACTAACTCTATTTTTTTTCTATACCCTTGCATTGTTGTGTATTGGGCTGTAATGAGTTATTGAGTAACAAGTCATTTGATTACAAAAATTAATTGAGGCAAACTAAGGCAAAGTTTAGTTTAATCCACTTAACTAAACACAGAGCACTGTGTTTCCCACGGACCATTATTACTAACGCACCAGCCGCTAAACTCTGGAGCGGTTTGGACAGGTAAACACAGAAGACGCTTCAGAATGAAAAATGGAGGAACAGGGAGAAAAGAGCTTAAGAAGATTCAGAAAGAAAATGCCAGAAAGGTCCCAAATTTTTTTATTTATATAAATTAGCTTTTTATATTTTTATTTATATACAGTGTGTTCAAAAAGTCCCTCTGCAGTGGCTGTGTAAAGCAGCTAGTGGTGCACGTTTTTAAAGATGGCGATAAATACACAGATTTAGTTCATGGAAAATTTCAAGCAGCTTTTGCGGAGAAAAGAAAACCACAACACGATACTGTGCAAGATTTAATAAATAAATACATGAGTGAGAATAATTATGAGTTTCATTAAACTATAATTTCTATAATTTCCCATAACTTACTCTACATGGCCACTGCAGAGAGACTTTTAAAACGCAAATGTATTTGTATTGTGATGTAATATTGCAATTAAATGCACTAAATGGGTTTTGTTTTCACCGATATTCTTTTATGCAATTTCAGCAATAAAAATGCAAATTTTTTCTAAAAGGAAAAACCAATTACTTGTTTATTTTAAGAGGCCTGTTTTATTTTTTCTCTCTTATTTAGTATTGCTTTATAATAAAGAAAAATTACTTATTCGATTACTCGATCAATTGATTGAATAATCATTAGAATACTCGATTACTAAAATCATTGATAGCAGCAGCACTAGTTATGTAGTTTTTTTTGCCGAGTTTAATAATAATTTTTAAAAAGTTCTGAACGTGTGAGGCAGAGACTAAACACACTTGCGGTCTGCGACTTAGGTTCCTAAGGGGAACTCAGATTGTAACTGTTCTGCACGTAAAATTTTTAAACAAAACATCTTTGTGATTATCTTGTACCTTACCGTGCCCATTGACCTTCCATTTTCTCAAGATATATGTAAGGTTGTGTGATAAACAGCGTGAGAGTCATCCATACTGGTGAAACACAAGCTAGATGCCATCTTTATTAAGTTTGTACGGCTGTAGTGAAATTGTTTTATTTTTTGCCACGCTCGCAATCTTGTAACGTTTCAGAATAAATGACACTCAGCTTTGACCTCTTTATGTGCTGCAAAATGCCAATCTTATGCTGTATATGTGTAGTGGCCATGAACAACCTTTCTGAAATTCTGACCTTTCCGTTTATAGGGTATTCAGATAACTTGCTCGGATTTTTTCAAGGTTTAAAAAAAAAAAAATCTCAACACCCCCACCAAAAAGAGGCTTTTAAAATACTAACTTTAGAATTACAAAATAGAGAAAATGCACTTAAATATTACAAACAATAAATAAGAATTAAAAAAATGCATTATTTATCTTTTGCATCATTTATGGCTTTGTTTAAGGCCACACTTGAAGTAGAATATTCTCACACAATGCTTCATTAAAGTTAGAGATGTTATTATTAATAAGTTATTTGTAATTCGTTGATGTCTTTAAATATATCCGATATACATGAAGTCTCTGTGCAACAAGTATATCAACTGATCTGAACAGCCATCGAGCTAAACTGTAATTAATAACGATGCAACCTACAATTGATCAATACATCAGGCCACTGTAATAGGATTTCTATAATTCGCAGGTTGGTTTACTTACCGTGGTGATATAACATGCTACACTTTGGACTGCAGCCTATGAAAAATGTTTAGTTTAACTATCTAGCCAGCAATGATCCTATTATCATGGATAGTCAGCTTGTCTGTTTACAGGCTGCTGAATAAATCTCACTAAGCTGCAGAAAAGACTGCACACACAAGCGTTCATTACTGATGAGAGCGTAGACAAATTGAGACACTAAGGATATTTATGTTTTGGGAAGAGTTGTTTTTGTGAAAAGCTTGAATGGAGGTAAACAAAAATTCGTATTTATGTTAAAAATCCATTTTCTTAGCATCACTGGAATAAACATATCGGAATAAAATGAAAAACAAGTTAAACATATAAATACTGGAAATATTGCAGTCAAAACCAGCCAACCTAAAATTTGCAGACAGGAGGTGATTTTAAGTCCTTTTTTTGTTTTTTTTTGTAATGTGAATTTGTATGACATGACCTGGGAGCTAAGTGTAACTCTTGTACAAAAACAGCATTTGGTTGTGTTCAGTGCCAAGGAAAAAAATCACAAAATAAAAAAAGATTTTTAATAATATAAAAAAAAATATATCATACACACTCACCGCCAACTTTAATAGCTGTAGACCTGTACACCTGCTCATTTATGTAGATATCAAATCAGCCAGTAATATGGCAGCAGCCCAATGCATAAAATCCTCCAGATACAGATCAAGAGCTTCGATTAATGTTCACATCAAACATCAGAACGATTGTTGGTGCCAGATGGGCTGGTTTGAGTATTTCATAAACTGCTGATCTCCTGGAAATTTCCACAAGAAGTAGTCTCTAAAGTTTACAAAGAATGGTGCATAAAACAAAAAACAATGTGTGAGAGCCTGATGTGAAGCCCGTCACAGAGATCATACTTTTAATCAAATGTATACTGAGGTTTGTTTGTTCATATTTGTTTAGTCATACTTTTTGTCCGCACCTCCGAATCCTTTTAGTTGTCATAGCTAATCTTGCCATAGTCCCTACTGGCACCCTGATCATAATGCACAGTAACAATATAATGCAATGTAACAATAAGTATACCTAATAATCCATGTTTCACTCTTTCCCAGTGGCACCTTTTACTTGAACTCTCACACTCGGTCGGGTTAAACATGCGCTTGATGTACCAGTAATCCTATCCCTTTCTTCTGTCTTAATCTGCCTGATTCATTATGACCTCTGAATGGAGTTCTCTTCAAATTAAAACCACTTGCTGCTGCTGAGGTTGGTTCTAGATGAGCAGTTTAAAGATCCATGAGGCTACTGTTAACCGTGGTTAACATTCAAGAACCTCTTAACATGGTCAAGAACCATGAGGATGGATTTAGACCGTAATTAAGGTCAACAGTCTGCCACAATGGCTTAGGTGTCATAAACAATTTTGCATTCAAGTGTCCATCATTGAACAGCTGGAACCTCAACAATGATGGAACTATAATGAATGGACATTCAGTGTCCCTTAGATGAGGATGAGTCCTCTTTTTGAACTGGTTCCTCTCAAGGTTTCTACCTCATACAATTTTCCTTGCCACTGTCACCTATTGCTTGCTGATTAGGTATAACATATCCCTTATAGGGACTAATTTATACATAAAACATTTATATTTGTACTCATAATTTTTGTAAAGCTGCTTTGGGACTATGTCCATAGAGTAAAAGCACTATACAAATAATAATACATTTTATTGAATGTAATTAATTTGTACATTAATCAAAGCTCTTGACTTTTACCTCTCAATGGTTTTATGCATTGTGTTGCTGCCATATGATTATTATTGGATAAATGCATGAATATGCAGGTTTACATATGAAAAATACTAACACTAACACTAAGCTACAACTAAAACTGAATGTTCTGCCGCACACACATTCCCTGATTCATATATACAGTAGAGAAATGTACGCATAAATACATGTTGTGGGGTTTCCAGCTTTGTCTTGTGTAGTGTGTTTGAGAACATGAAATATTGTGTGTGTGTGTGTGTGTGTGTGTGTGTGTGTGTGTGTGTGTGTGTGTGTGCCAGAGTGTTAAGCATACTTGGCAACAGGTTGCGTCATCAATTGAAGAGATTTTCCTGTGTCACGTTCTGCCTCTGATCACTTCTTTTGCTACTCAAAAGTGTGTGTTCTTTCCATCCAAACACAACTCTAATGTCAAATAGAAGTGCAAAACCCTTGGCTCAGAGCAGCATGTGCGCAGACACACACGCACACACACGCACACTTGCACTGTTTCTCACTCCAGCTCTCGTTCCTCTTTCTCACTTTTTTTTCCTCCTGCTGTCTTACTTTCTCCTCATAATTCACCCTCATCCCACTTTACCTAGAAACTTTCGTTTCTCGAGTTTGAATCCCCCCCCTTTCTCTCATACCCCATCTAAAAAATGACAGGAGAAAATGAGACTCACCCCCTCCTCCGCCAAGCAGGGTCTTGTTGGCTGAAATGACAAACACAAAACAGAAGAGTGTTCAGGGAAGAACTTATCTGAATGACAAATACTGGGATTCCAGTCCAACGCCTGTAACCAATATGATTACTCTTTAGATTAAGTAGAGAAAAATGTATGAGCCTCTAAAGATTAAGGTATAGCTGGACTATCTGGGCACTGACCTGAATGTTAAATAGTACACTCTGAAATATGTGTCATTACTCTGTAGTTGTTTTTAAGGGCTTTAAGTTGCTAAAATGCTCAAGTTGACTCCAGACTAATTCCTAAAGTTTGGGTTTGGCAATGAGGGCAAAAATATCAGTCTGTGTATGTGTGTCATTTATTTATTTTTTTGGGGGAAAGAAAGCACCTTGGTAACTCATAGCTTGATAACTTGTTATTTGCACATACTCTAGAGTAAACTTGACAGACTAATATTTGGTCAATATGAGATTAAAAACATTTGAATAATGCAATGGAATTGAAGAAAAAAAAAACAACAACCCACCACCACCACATTGTGTGTGGACACCTGACTGTTACAGCCCTTAGTTTGGTGCTTCCCAGACTATAGGCACAAATTTGAAGCATGCACATAGAATGACATTTTCATGTTGTAGCAGGACCATTCCTCTGGGTACAAAAAAAATGGCCAAAACAACAGTTTTTCAACAGAAGAACTTGAGCACAGAGCCATGAACTGCATATGCAAAACTGGCTCCTGAGTGTGCAAATGGTGGTTTACAATGGACAGACTTATCATCCTGGGTGTTCTCCTAGCTCACTCCCAGTGTTCCCTGCATAGGCTCCAGATCCAACATAAATTGGAATTAGGAACTTAAATGTAGATTTAATGCAATTTCAGGGTTTTTATTGCACATTCATCAATAACATAACAGACATCATTTCTTGATTCCTGCACACAAAATAATGTTACAAAATGCCCATCTTGCTGCATATGCAAAACTGGCTCCTGAGTGTGCAAATGGTGGTTTACAATGGACAGACTTATCATCCTGGGTGTTCTCCTAGCTCACTCCCAGTGTTCCCTGCATAGGCTCCAGATCCAACATAAATTGGAATTAGGAACTTAAATGTAGATTTAATGCAATTTCAGGGTTTTTGTTTATGTTTATATATTATACAGTTTATATAAATTACCATAAATCTCTGCTTAATTTAAAGGTTTCCAAAAATTAAATGTTCCCATTGAAAGTTTTCAGATAGTTTCCAGAAATTTACTGGACATTTTCCACCCCTTTGCAACCCTAATTGAAAGCTGATTGTAGGAAAGATCTTTTCATCCACTATCATTGGCCAAATGCTATTTCAGCTAAATGGTCACAAATCCAATATCGAGTGAAACGCCTTCCCAGCAGGGAGAAGGTTATTTAAACAGCAAACAGGGAGAAAAAACTATAATGTGATGTTCAGCTAGCGCATGTAAATGCGATTGTTCAGGTGGCCGTATACCTTACTGTTTATACGTGCTTACCACACAAGAATTTCAGCACATCTACCTGTACTAAGAGAGGAAATTTAGGGACATTTAGTACACGATAATATATTTTCATACTGGCAAGTCCCTACATGCAAGGCATATAAAATGGCTGCCTCGCTTGTTTACATGCAGGCCATGAATATTTGAGCATCTATGAATATGTTCAGGCTCTTAAGCACACTCTCTTGCTGATTGGTGTTAAATTAGCAATGTAGTGCTCATGTCCCTAAAATCTCATCATACTGTTTGGTGAAGCAGAGTTGGCATTTTCTGTGTAAATGCCACCATGGGTGTAGAAAAAGCTCAGGCAGGGCTCATGCTCCTCTGAGTGTACAGCTGGTAAGAAGGAGAGCTTAGCAATACAGAGCAGCACCTTCGAAGCCTGGATACAGTACTTTTGCCTGTGGCTCACTGAGTATTAAACTGCACACTTTTGTATTTAGAATGGATGAACGCTGTCAATACAAGACATATAACCAAATTGAATACTGGACTTAATTTATATTCCTTACACAGCAAAGGCCTGAAGGGTTGAGGGGTTAATGATTTTGCTCATGGGTTCAACAGTGGCTGTATGGAATTCCTGAGATTTTAATTTGCTTCTGGTTACCGAAGCTATACAATTAAGCTACCGCATCCTTAAGCATAAACTGCCATATGTTAGTATACATACAATTCAGCAAAGGCTTTTCATTTTCATCTAATGAAAATAAATGAGGTTTGGATTGGATGCAGGAGGCATGGTGCCCATTGGGAAATGTTGTTGCTTCACTGCTGCATCCTAGTTTTATCCTGATCTTAGGTTACTATGTGTGTAGAGGTTTATGTTCTACCTGTGGGTTTCCTACCACCTTCCAAAAACACTCTGTGCTAAACTGCCTCATGCGTGAATGAGGGCTTTTCCTTACAATGGACTAGCATCCCATCCTGGTGTTCTCCTGGCTCTTACAGATTGTTCTGAAGATGAAGACGGATTGAATGTATGTTGTTAAACAGGGTACAGGAAATCCTGGGAACATTGGAAACAAAATGAGAACATAACCTGGAAGGGATGCCAGTCCTTCACAGGGGAAATGTGAGTAGCCAATCTGCCTACCCTATATGTTTTGGGGGAGCTGGGTAGAAACCAGAGAACCTGTAGGAAACCTAGGTATGTAACTGACCAAGATTTTTTTTTTGTTATAAAATAAACTCTAACAAGAGTCTGTTCACTTACAAAGCATATTAAAGAAGCAACTTTTCTGGTGGTGGTGGTGGGGGGTTTACAAAGGATTTTGGGACCACTACTGTGTGTATAATCACACACCATCCAACATAACCAAAATAACATTTTTAGGATGATTGTGGGGCCACTAGTTCACTAGAATCATAAATGATTTAACTTCAATTATAAATGCTGGGTGGATGAGGAGAACAGCATAGTCAAGATCATGGACTCCGTCTGTCTGCTAGGACCTTAACTCTAAATAGAAATGGACAGCATCTAGCTTAGGCAAGATTAGGGGTTTCTTAATCAGACCAAAGAGACAAAAAGCTATAATCAGGGGAAAATTACCCTAGCAGGCTCTTGACCACTAGTATAATACCAGTAAACAGGCATTACTAAACGCATGCTGAGATTGATGGGCGTTTGTCTGCGAGGCGGTGCACGAAGCTGGGGGAGGACTGTGTGGAAGTAACGTTTTATGACCAGACTGTGCGGCTCCATCGCAAATGAGCAATTTGATAGTTGATTAAATGTCTCTCATTTGAATTTCATTACATCCGTGCACGCGGTGAATAAACCAAGCAGTCAGCATTGCTTTTATACACAGTGTTGTGAAACCCGGGTCATGTAAGTAAACTCTAAATGCTTTTTATAGTATTGTGCACCTGAATGGAGACATAACTACAAATAAACACACAAACACACACAAAAAGCAAGATAAACACTAAATTCAGAGACACTCAACAGACACACACACCAAACACTGTGGATGGAGAGGTAACCATAGCAACATCAAAGCCCAAAGGTTTTATACTGAAACCTTATTTACTTATTTAATTACACAGAGCGGGGAAAAGGGGAGAACGATTGAGAGAACTGGAGAAGAACAGAGTGTGAAATAGGAAGGAATGAATAAAATAAAGGAGATAAGGAAGGAAAGAAAGACAGGAGAAATGAGAGAAAGAGGACAGGGATAGGGAGACATGAGAGAAATAAGCGAAAAAAGGAAAGAAGAGAGGAAAGGGATATAATTTGCCAGCGGTGGTGCCTCTCTGTGCTGTCTGTCAAAGAATCGACTACTAGTGAAGAGGAAAAGGGATCAGACATGCATGAGGAAGGACAGGCTGGGAAACAGTGAGGAAGAAGATGAGTGCAGGCGGTTAGTCCCTGATACCCCAGGGAGAGAGATTTGCCATCTGCCAGAACCCTGTATGTGCAGCTGTACCCAGGAGAAGGGTGGCAGTGCAACCATAGAGCTCTCTCTCTCTCTCTTTCACATACATGTGTGGGAAAACAAACACACATACACATACACACACACACACACACACACACACACACACACACACACGTATTCAGCCTAATGGGATGAAACGCCATGATCAGATTGAACACAAAGATGTGTTCAGCACGCACATGTTTCACGCACATCCATTACAATCCCCCTTAGACAGGAAGTACATTAACTTCAATACTGAGGTTAGGAGTGAAGAAAAGCCCCTAACATTGACTCTTGCTTCCCAGTGGAAAAACAGATCAAATAAAGGCAAATAAATCGTATAAAACTAAAAGCGGGTGTATTTGGATTGGAATTATGAAAACAAAGACAGGACAGAGAATAGAAAGTACATGCAGAAAGACTAGGATAAAAAGATAGAGACAGAAAAAAAATATAGATAGATAGATAGATAGATAGATAGATAGATAGATAGAGAGAGAGAGAGAGAGAGAGAGAGAGAGAGAGAGAGAGAGAGAGAGAAAGAGTGTGTGGACAGAATACAAAAAATTATTTTTTAGAAACAGCAAAAGCACTCAGTATTAATGCTACATCATTTCAGGTAGAACACACAGGTGTGTCTTTCTGTCCTCACAAGGACCTTCCATTGACAAACTATTAGTGCTGGTAATGGATGCCTATACCTATGAGTGCTGGTAACCTCAGTTAAACTCTGGCTCTAATTTTTTTTTATATAAATGTTAAATATAAATGTAAAATGCAATGTATAAGTGCCATACTACCTCACAAAGACAGAAAAACAAGCCCATTTATTACACACACACACACACACACACACACACACACACACACACACACACACACACACACACACACACCCCACACACACACGAACAATTGATGGACAGCAAGTGTGGTTTTAAAAGAAGGGAGAAACGAAAAGAGCAAAAGGCAGGAAGCGCTCACATCAAAAGCGACTGAGTGACACGGGTAGAAAAGAGCAGAGAGAACGAGAACGCCATCCATAAGATGATGACATGATGGAGCGTGGTTTGAAGCTGTGGTGGAAAGAGAACAGGAACAGAGAGAATGGAGAATGCGAGGGTGCTGTGGTGAAGGTGTGTTAATGTGGAATGAGCTGCTGCCATGACGGATCTTAAAGAGCATTCAGGGCTTTTATCAGAGAACCCTGAGGTGTCAGTTTTCTCAGCCAGGGTGCTGTGCTAAAGGCCTTATATTGTACTATGGACGGTTAATTGCATTACTTTCAAAGACCTAGAATGTGATTTTCACGTTTTAGCAAAATATCACACTCTGTGCTAAACGAATCAATTTACATCGCCTCCACCCTGTATTTTACACTTTGAAGTTGGAAAGTAAAAATTTCCCCAGCTGCTATATTCCACTTGCATGTGGACTTTCAGTGTTTTGGGTTGCTCATTTAAACACACAGTGCTCACAGTTAACAATTCAGCTTGTTCTTTTTTTTGGTGGATTTGATCAAGTTTGTTTGTAGTTTTAGATATTCAAGGTGTTATTTAATCAGGGATTAATAGGACTTCACACACAAAGCCAGGAAAAGACATAAACCCAAAATCCACATCAAAGACAATAATAAGCTATTTTGCTAATGCTTTTTCACTCGTGAAAAAAAAAAAAAAAAAAATCCAAAATATAGATGATTGAAGATAGGGACTTTTGGCTTCTTGTTACATAAGCATTCACACTCTTGCCAAATTTTACCAGTCTCTTTTTCATCTTTTGGGTCCACCTGAGCACAGCTTCTGCATGAGTTATTTTGGCTTTTTCCCACCTTCTACCAACTCTCATTCCTGTTTCTCATTCTCTCATTGGCTGGAGCTCAAAATAAGTGGCCTGGAATGCAGTGTTCTTGCTGCTTCTTGTACCTGTGCCCACAATATAAAACTCATTATGGTTTATGTAAAACATGCGGTAAAATAAAAATGTCAACGCGGCTGTGCCTTCTCACACACATGGTAAACAGTGTCTCTAAATTGCTCGTGCTTAACAAGCAGATGTGCCGAGCATGCTCAAAGAGTAGCAGTGGTGGGACAGGCATGTTCGCTGAATTTATGAGGTTGTTGTGGAATCAGAAAAACAATTGCTGCTGGCAGGTTTTTGCTAAAGGTTTGCTGTCTCTACAGTATCTTTCGCTTGCATCTCTCTCTTTTAGTCTATACTTATGCTCATCAGATGCGTTTTTGGAATTACTAGAAATACACTTTGCTTACAGCACAAATGCCCAAGTGTCACTTCATGTCAAGCATTTCGTGTGATCATGGGAATGATGTTTGTGTATGGAAATCACATTATGTTTATGTAAATTACATGTATATCTTGCACATGATGATATTTATATATACACTAATTGTATTTTTTTTATGTAAATGAAGACTGCGTGCGAGTTGATGGAAGTCATTTGCATGTAAAAATAGATATGTTTGTGTAAATCACAGTATATGCAAATATAAACTATATGTACAGTATATTAGGAGATACGAGTGTGTATGTTTATGCTTTCTTTTTATTTTACTGCAAAACGTATGTGTTATTAACAAAAATAGTGTATGCTAAAGGAACTCGTGCATGTTTCTGAAAAATCACGTCTGCTTAAATGAGTCATGTATGTGAACGGAAAAAACGATGCTGCAGACTACTAGGGGAGTGAATGTGTGCATGGCATGAAAGTGTGTGTGTTTCTAAAATAGCATTTCACAGGGGTGAGTGGGTGAATCACAGTGAGCGAGTGAGATACAGTGTGCTTGGGGATAGTAACAGATGTCCTTAGTGTCTGACACTCCAGAACCCTGCCAACACTTTGGCTTACACACACACTGGCCTAATAGTCACTTCCTCCCTCTTAGTACATATGCATTTACGAACACTTGACTCTCGTTCTTGGATAGTTTCACACAGCTCATTCATTCATCTGGGCAACGGCAACATCTGGATTGGCTACACCACAGGCATGGCAGTTGAAACCATAGGCTAATATAAGATGAGCTGCGTTAAATAAACCCTCTACTGAAAACATTTCTGCCCCAGTATTAATTGTGCTTTTGGCAGCTACAGCTGATTATTACCACTGAGACAAATATATTGCAGATGTGTTAGACCTAAGAGACAAATATGTGCTATTACACACCAGATGTAATTTAGCTTGTCACATGATTTAAGATACTACCACATGCCATTCTGGGTGGACACCACCAGACCCCTTTATGTGCATTTTAACATCTGTATTAGGTCCAGATGTTCGTCGTAGTTTAGTATATTCAAAGGTTTAAATTCCTCTATATACCAAACACCTTCACCACCGCTACTTTAAAACAACATGCTCAAAGGTTTAGATCAATATAAGCTTAGTATAACGCCAAAGGAGTATTAGACCTTAAAAGGGAATGATTTAGAACCAGACTTGGTTGCCATTGTGACCAGTTTTATTTCAAGGATGACAGATGCCTCCCTTAGCCTGCAAAATGACCCAGCACCGTCTAAGTCACAGGTTCAATATCTGGCTGCCTGTATTTTCTTCAACTTGTGCACAGTGCATGCTAATGTAAGTATATTTTAAATAAAAAAAAAATATGCACGGTGTCAAAAAATGTCTAGCATTTAATTAAGAGCTAGCCGAGAGGACATGGGCCAAAGATCTAAAATTGTTGTATGGAGGAAGTCGCAAAACTTCTTAATTCGAATGCAAACAAAATCCATGTTGTGATTTATTTTTCAGGCTGTTCTATAAATTGCTTCTTCTAAACTCTACCCTTCCTGGTCACTGAGGTGTTTCCCTTCAGCTTTCCTCTTACCTTGGTTAGTGTACCTTTACTTATTCATGTTGTGCTTTTAAGGCACAACATATTTTGAATGACACATTAAACGTACAAAGATTAAATTTTTTCTGAGATTGTGGGTCAATATTTAATATTTGTGCTACTTACATTTACATTAATGCCATTTGTGAGACGGCCTCATCTAAAGCATCTTACAGTTATCTCATTTATCTCCACTGTACACGTGGAGTGCATGGGGACTTTCACTTGATGCGTGTGAACATGGGTTGCCACTATTCACATGAAGTGCATGGACATTTTCAACTGGAATTCCTGGACACGTTCATGTAGACTGCATGGACAACTCTTAATGTGGAACGCTTGGACGTGCACATGGAACGCACCTTATGAGTGGAATGGCATGGACACTTTCATGTAGAATGCATGCAAAATCGCATATGGAATGCCTGGACAGTTGGTTGACACTTGCACTTAAAATGCATGGACACACTTTCATGTAAAATTAAAATACATGCCCACTTGCATGCACGCTGACACCATGTTGCATTTGGGTGTACCTGACGAAGTGGCCCTGTCCTCTGCACATTGTGCCAAGGTGAAGCCTTCACTCCCTCTCTTCACACTAAACTAAACGTCGTTAGAAAGATGTCCCTTGAGCAGGAAGACAGACTGTACAGTTAAATCTTATTACTCATTTCATTAACAATCATATCCGTAAAACATTGTGTCTAATCTTATAAGCGTTATTTATTTATTTGTTTCCTATTGGCCCACACAGCGCTTAGTGTCCGCTGAGGAGTTTGGAGGGGTGGAGCGCGCGAGCGAGCGCGCGCGCGCAGCCGAGCCGAACGGAGAGCAGCGCGCCGTTCTGTATGACAGAGAGCGCGAGAGCCTGTGCGCGCGGCACTCACAAGCAGCCCGGCGCGTGCCACAAGCGTTTTAACGGCTTTTTAACCGGGGAAGAAAAAGAAAAAAAAAAAAACCGCGGAGTCGCTGCTCGGCCACTGCTGACAGAACCGAGCGGAACCGAGAAAAACGCGGATGAATGAGATACAGGTACGTAGCGTTTGGACATTTCTTTTTTCTTTTAATTCGTTCTTGAAAACGGCGTCTATCGTTACCAATTGTAACCGGCTTGTTCTTTTTTACCCTCGGAAACCTGAAAAAAATGGGAAATATTATTGGGGGAAAATAAGAGACGGTCGGGTAAAGTAAATAGTGGCTTACAAAACGTGTGTTAAACACCGAGACTAGGTAATATACTATTAAAAGAGCCGGACAGAATACTTGAGCGGTATATAAATGCTGTAAATGTATCTTTAGCCAAAAATTTGTGTCCACTTTTTATTGCTAGTCGACTTGTTTGGTGTGTTTTGGTGACGGAGTCTTAATTCCCAACCTGTTACTGAGCTCTAACACCGTCAGAAACAAAGACACCACACTTTACTTTTTCACTCTGGTGCTCCCTTTATGAGTTTCTTATACCTGGAAGGTGTATGTGATAGAGCTTTGATTGCTATATGTAAATGGTTACAATTATGCACAGTTGAATATATATATAATTTATTTTATAAAAGATTGTGGTACCCTTGGATGGTACCACCCTAGTGTCAAGTACAGTTTCAGTAGCTTTGCTTCAGAGAGCTTATAGTATAGTAATAAACACTGGTTACAGGATACCATCAATAAACCGATTGATACAATAAACCAAAATTATGTAAAGTTTAAAAATCTGATGCTATTATGGTTCAATTTCATACTAATATTTATTGTAGTATGCTTGAGCATCTCTTGTAGGAAGAAGCCGTAGGCTGTTTGAAGCTCAAGTATCTACAGGTCACTAATCCTTACAAATACAACAGGCTTTTTGCTTAGTGATCACTGTTACAGAGCTGCTTGTTCAGTGTAAGATTATATACAAATGCACACCCTGAGTGTGAGACCACATAGAAAGGAAAATAATGGTTGCAGGCAAATTGTAATTCAGTCTAACAATGTCTGTGCATCACTGGTATAATAATGAAGAATACCATGATGCGATTAATAAACGTGGGTTTAAGTTCAAGTACACATTTAGGTCCCTCCCATTTTCCTCCAGTCATCAGTCTTTACCTTTTTTTTGTTGTTGCTTGTTAAGCAGCTAGTGACCACCTGTGCAGTGATAAATATAAAGAGACGAGACAGTTCAAGGGAAAACTTCCAGAGGTCCATGTTGAGCTTTAGATGATTTTCAGATGCGTCAGATCGCACACAGATGGGTATGATCCAATGTGTGGTGGCAGGTGATGATTGCAGAAGTGTGAGTGTGTGTATGTGTGCGTGCTATGGCGATAACGCTGCTATCTTTCATCGCTTTCCATCGTCTTTCCTCTTTTTTTCCTGCCCTGTTGGTGACAGCCAGAAAACAGTGGGGTTTTTGTAGACTCGCCAGCATGAGCTCCAAGCCATGCCAGCACAGTGGGAAGAGTGTGTAACACAGTCTACTCCGCATGAAACCACTCTGTACTGGACCATCAAGAAACACACATTACACTCACACACACACACACACACAGGCGCACACACACTCACATGCACAAAAGCCTTCAATGAAGGGTCACACACTTGAATGTCAGCTTCATTTATGCAGGAACTGCGTCATCTCACGGTAGTAATAAAGTGTGACTTTTTACATGAGGATTTGTCAAAGTATCTGGATTTCTTTAAACACTTTAACTGCTATTAGACACTACTAAGCCTTTTTACTGTGCAAATGTGATTTCTCGATTTCTTGAAGCGTAATTACAGCAGATCAGCTGTAATTAAGGTGATAGGATAAACTGCCTGAAATCTATTACTTGCCTTCTTACACAAACACAATATGAGGTACTTTTCTTTGACATATATAAACATGTGTAAATAATTGTATTCAAACCCCTAGCTCTAAACCTGACCTCAACAATAGTATACCAACAAGAAATCTTTTGGCTCTTTTACATTTAAAGCATCATTTTTTAGGAAGCATTTTTCCTCACAAGGCTAGAAACAATATCCCCATCATTTACAATCTGTGCCCTTTCACTCTATTCTGAACTCTTTATACACAGAATCTGGCTATTCTGTACATAACACTGAAAATTACTGAGTGAAATGACTGCTTCGGAGTAAAAAACCAGACCCACTGACATTGAATGGCCTCAGTCAAGGATTTTACAGTCTTGGTCTTAATAATCTGTTCTGTGGTCAGCAGCTGCAGCTGTGTTTAATTCACAGCTCGATTCTGACCGAGTGATGTGTGCGTCACGGGTCAGTCTGCGCTCAGCAGCATGATAAAAATACTGCATCCACAATACTGTGTGGATTACAGCGGAAATCTCTCTCTCTTTTTCTCACACACAAAGAGCTAGCCTGCCTTGGAGATGACACTTAAACAAAAGCATTTATGGCCAGCAAAAATACACAGCTGCAGCACAATGCAAATACGGTCATTACGCAACTGGACTTTATAGACGTTTCATCGAGACTCTCTATTTACAAAGTAATCCGGGTTAAAAATTGAGCATGTCTGGAAAGCTGGACCAAAGGAGAACCTGGTGATGATATTAATAACTTTGGAACAATTATTTAACACCAATCTGATACTCAGGCTTGGACAGGATATTAAGGGGGGGTGGGATTAGGATCCAATTCTGCAACAGATACAGCCTGAATAATCAGAGAATTGCATGTAGCACAACAGAATGAATCAGGTTAAAGTATTTCACATGTTAAAAGTAGCCATGTGGCACAACATTAACAACAAACAGTGAGCTATTCAGCAAAGCAGCAAAGCGTATGTGTGGGAGTTTCTCTCATATCAGCTGCGTGGTAATACGTCACATTAAATGGCCCTTCTTTTGAGCTGGAAAGGTTTAGACTGAAAATGTTTTTTCTATGCTTGTCTAGTATTTACATGTTTTTATATTTATTTATATATGACATATAAACATTGTGCATGTAAAATCCATGATTAAACATAGCATTTTAGTTTGTTTTTTTTTTTTTTAAGTAAATTACTATTTATATTAGACCTTAATAGTTTGAAAGAACAAAAAAGATTATGTATCAATATCAAATGATACTCAAAGTATCACGAAATGTAAAGTATCATCCTAGCTCTTAAATTTACCTTTTCTCTCCTAATGAATACTGCATGAAGAGTATGTGGAAAACTGTTAGAGTACTGTCTATTACAACTGTATAAAAGCACACACAAACACACACGCACACACACAAAGGCCTCTCTAGAGAAGACTCCACTCCAACAAAACAATGAGTGGTTCTGTCTCATCTTCTGCCAGTTCAAGGTTGTCATAGACACCATGAGACGTGCATCAGCCTCGTCCATTAATCACTGTAGCCATTTTATTCTTTGTCACCGAGTGATTTATTTCAGTCAAATCAAACATTCTTCTGTCATGCACAGATTTTGGACTGAACGCCGTTTGTGCTGGACAGTGAACAGAAAAGCTGTGTTGTTCATGAGCACAGGAACTGAAGAGCAGCCTTATGGCACTAAACCGCAGCTCAAAGAATTTCTTACAATACTGCTGTTCGGATGACGGAATATGCCAGACGCTATCATATGAACTGCCTCACTATGTTTCAATGGCTGTGGAAAAGTGAAAGTTGCCTGAAATCCATCTCTGCTTAGGAGATTTCTTTAAGGCTTCAACACATGCAAAAATGGGACAGACTATACAAATCAGCTTGTGGTCAGGGCCTTGAACATTTGTTTTTTTCACACAAAGTAGTCTTAAGGCTTGACTTTGTTTAGAAAGGCTGGACAAGTGTAACCTAAACAGACCTTTGTATATTTAGTAAACAGGGTTCAGGTTTTATAAAGTGTTTCTGTTGATGTAAATGCTGTAAGGTAAAAAACAAAAACAATAAGAATTATGAATCAGCATTTTTTTATATTTACAGATAAATTGCATGCAGCCATGAAAGCGCTTTTCTGAAATGCTGAAAAGTAAATTTCAGCCAAAAATAGCAAATAGCGACCGACAAAAAAAAAGTCTGAACTTTTTTTATGAATTTGCTAAACTGAAATTCTAATTTATATATATATATATATAANNATGTAATGATCAATATCTAACAAGGATATTTTTTCATGAAAAATGCAGCCAGCGGTATGTCTGTGATAATAATAGAGGTTGACCGATATGGGTTTTTCTCTGGCCGATTCCGATATTTAGAAATCAGGGCAGCGAATGGCCGATATATGACACAGATATTTTTGGCGGATATATGATACCGTTTTTTTATGCAAATTTTCTTTCCCCCTTCATTTCAATAAATCTTACACTTAAGTAATAAGACATGATATGGAAAATCATGTCTCAGCATTAAATTGAACATTTATTGAACAACATAAGTCAGTACACTTGTTTGCTGGTTTTGGTACCCGTGCCTACCTGTAACCTAAACTATAGCTGGTTGAAGGCTCACTACAAATATTATTCTAATTATTATTCTCTCAAAAAGAAGCATCATTTATAATTTAATGAAGTATATAAGGCTAGATTAAGAATAAAGAATAAAATACATGGGATACATTGATCCAGCGGTTAGACATCGGGCAACGTTGGGTGGGTTTTGAACGTCAGTCGGCTTTAGTTTTTGCGGTAGGTTCTCTAGTCAGATGGTGTCAGCTGTTTTTCGCCTGATTCTTAATGTTGAATCGGCGGCAGAGTTTTTCGACGAGGCGAAAGCAAACAATGACAGAGTAAAGAGGAAATGTACAGATAATTATCATTCTTGCTCTTGACTTTGCAACCTAGCACACATTACTGAAAAAAGCTACATTGATCCGTTAATAATGATCGCAGCAGGTGTAGACGCTGCTTGCTTTATATATTCACAGTTCTAATTTTTCCAGTTTTCCTGTTTGGATGCGGAATACAGACTACTGCCACCGGTTGGTATGGCAGAATTATGTTCTCTCATGCAATCGCAGAACGTACACACACGGTTTGGTGTGTCCGATGCGCCTGCATAATGATCGGCCTTATTTGCAGATCGCTCGATCGATTGACCTCTAGATAATAATATTGTTAAATATGTATGTATGATACCGGATTAATTCTTAATACATTATATATATTATCATATATTTAATTTGACTGACATTGACAAACATGAACAATTTGCTATGTAACCAAATTGAGTGCACATTTTGATCAAATCTTTTAGAAAAACAATCTGTCTTTCACAATAGCAATCTCATTTTGGGTATTTGAATCTAATTAATATATTAAGAGTTTTACAAAAGCAGTGTATGCATTGCCATAGCTTAAATCTGTTAAAATGTTTTTACATTGTGGATGCATAACTGACACCTACAATCACAGCATTACCTCTTACATCATTACAGTGAACATCAGGACATTCATTAGCAATGTAATAAAAGTCATTGCTTTGTGGTTTTTGGTTGTCTGCAAGTTTGTAAGTAATAAAAAGCATGTTTTTGTGATGTGGCCTGACCCATATGAAAATTGATTATTTTTATTAACAGGCTGCTCAGCAATGTTAAGCACAATAAATGTTTTTATTAATTCATTAAAGCATACATAAAGACATGTATTTAACTGTTGTATGGTGGATGCTCTACACAATCCAATAAATTACAGCATTATTTTTTAAAGTGTTTTTATTTAACATAGAGAAATGTTAAATGAGTTTATGCAAGCTGTTTCAGGTGTCGGTGCTTTGCTTTACAGATTTTCCCATTATTTTCCAGGACAGAGGAGATTATGCTTTGTGGTTGCTTTGTAAAATGTTAAACTATGTTGTTTTGTCTCATTCAGTTGAAGAGATTTCGAGAAACTGATGAGGAAAGGTCCGTTTATAATTGTTACAACGTAAGCGATAACAGGAACATGTCTTGCAGATGTTTTGCAACATTAAATGTAGCTTTAAACTGTTAGAAAGTGCAATGCGTTGTTCATTGATATCTTAATTGGAATCTTTGGCAAATTGCTAAGAAACACTTTGAACTGTGCTGGTATCAGGCGATATCACACCATGTTAGTGTGCATTATATTTGTATAACAGCATTGTGTGTTGTCTGATACTCAGTCTGTTTAAGCGACTCTGCATGAATCTCAGCATGTGCATTTTAACAAATAATTGTACAGTTTAACAGACACATTCCTGCTCAAGCGGGTTTTCATCTGTGCTTGGTGAACTCAAACTGATACTGCCAAATCTAATGTAGGCAGGAATACACAAATGCACATGTACCGTCTTCATCTCACACACATACACCGCTTTGTGCCTAGTAGTTTGGCTCTAATTGAGCTATGAAAAAAATACAAAAGGCCTTCCAGAGGAAAATTAATAGTAAGCTTAGTAGAGAAGGTGTTATTGAACATGGACAGTTCCACTTGATGATCTTTTAGCAGGACACCTTTACCATTTAGGCAGCTATGTTCACTGACCTAAATGCAAAAGGCTGCTCTATTTAAACAGGGACATGTTGTAAAGTGTGTAGAACAGTGATCTCTAACCTTCTCCTGTAGATCTACCTTCCTGCAGAATTTAGCTCCAACTCTAATCCAGCTGAGCTTGATCCGGCTAATCCACTAGACTGATTATCTCGAGCTGTTGTGTTGGATTAGGGCCTAAAGTGAATTCTGTAGAAATGTAGATAATCAGGGAAGAGGCTGGTGATCTGGTATTTGATGACCTCAAGGGTTTTTCATTGTAAATATGAAGCAGACAAGAAATTCATCATTGCAGGACCAGATATTTTTCTCTCGCTCCAAATTTCTTTAGAGTGTCCATGTGTTTTGCTTGTGTTTATCTGGGCACTCGTGTCTGCTGTTCATGAGCACTTTTGGAAAGAGCAAGAAGAGTTGTGTGTGTGTGTGTTGCACTAGAAGACAGAGTGTGGAAAGCTGTGAAGAATCCAGTGCTTAAATTGCCTATTTATTTCCAGACACTGCATCATTTACACAGCTACAGAGGGAGCAAGTGAAGCAGAGAAAGAAAAAAGGGGAGAAGTGAATCTGGGGGCTTGGAAGGGATGAAACGTAAAAACAAAGAAAACACGGTGGTTTGTCTCAGCAGAGAAAGAGAGATTATTAGAATGATTAGGATCCTTGGCTTTTGATAACCTTGGATTTTGCTAGCAATTGTCAAATTGTTCATGCATGACTCCAATCAAAGACAGAAAAATTTGGACATGACATGCAGAAAAAACGGTTACAATAAAAGCAGGAGATGAGTTCAAACGTAATCCAACTAAACTGACATGAATGGAGAAAAGAGGAAAAAGGGGTGAAAAGACTAGAACAGAGCTGACAGGATGCAATTCCTGTTTATAGCATTTGCCAGTTCATTAGAGAGCATGAGAGAGCAAGAGAGAGACATGGGGAGAGAATGGGGGCGGGGGGGGGGGGGGTTGGGGGGGGGGGGGGGGGGGGGTTGCAGGAGAGGTAAAGCATAAATTATTTTAAAAAACACTGCATCAAATTTAATAGGCCACATTTATACAGTGTTGTGTAAGGTGTGCAAATCTCAGGTGTGTGTGCAGAAAATAGGCAGATGCTGATAGAAAAGGAAGAAAGGCTGAACAAAAAAGCAAGTGAGAGGGAAAAAAAAAAGAGTAAATGGTTGAGTAAAAGAGATAGTTTGAACTGGAGATAGTCTGACAGCGTGACAATTATTCTAGGCTGAGTGTAACTGTGAGAAGATTGGATTCAGAGCCATTTGATTTGCTACATACAAGACATCACACACAAACACACACACAAACACACACACACCCATGTGTACACCTGTGCTCAATTCCTTTGATTCATGTCCAACACAAGTGTTCATGCATTTTTAAACACTAATAGATATCTGGCTGCATTAATCATATTACAGTGTAAAAGAACAGACACACATTTTACATCAGGATGTATATATAAAAACAACACACATATATATATATTATAAAATACAAAAAGTGTGTGTGTGTGTGTGTATGTGTGTATTATATATATATATATATATATATAGGATATTAGTTATGCTAAATATCTTAATTTTTTAAATGTAGTTTGTAATTACCAAAATTATCTAGAATGTTTTATAAATTTGTGCGTGCGGGTTATGAACTCCATGTTTGTGCTTTAATTTGGTATTTGAAGGAGAATACATATTTACATTTACTTAGAGTATAATTGTATGCTTAGCATTTCAAAGATCCATTTAATTAATACAACTAAGGAGGGGCATCATTTTCATTCAAAGTCTGAATAAAATACAGACACAAAATACAAAATACTTAAGAAAAGCCTGTTGGCAAAACAAAAGGTAATGATATTCAACATTTCATGATCAAGCAAAACTTATAATGATTTTCTTTTGATCAGGTCTTTTTTTTGCAACATGTACCCGGGACTTATTTCTAACTAAATATTGTGAGGTGGTCCTCATATTTGTCTACTGTTTCTACAACTAAAACAGAAATCAGGGTTCAACTAGAGGTGAAGGAAAAATAATGCATACACTGGTTGAAAGGAGCTGTTGTGTATGGCATGTGTGTGTCGTGCGTGCGTGCACGTGTGTGTGTGTGTGTGTGTGTGTGTGTGTGTGCATGCTCCTTGTGCAGTTATCTCTACATTCACTACAAAAAAACCCACAATTAATATAGTTTACTGTAATTTAGAAAAAGTACTTTACAAAAGCAAAGTAAGTCTCCTCTAGGAATCTTTTTGAATGCAGGTACCACAGACCGTCGTGCGTGCGTGCACGTGTGTGTGTGTGTGTGTGTGTGTGTGTGTGTGCATGCTCCTTGTGCAGTTATCTCTACATTCACTACAAAAAAACCCACAATTAATATAGTTTCCTGTAATTTAGAAAAAGTACTTTACAACAGCAAAGTAAGTCTCCTCTAGGAATCTTTTTGAATGCAGGTACTACAGACCAAACAACCCCAATATACCACACTGCAGCTAAGTGTTAAACTTCAGAACATGATGTTTTTCTGAATTCTAATGCTATAGAATTGTATATATATTATATATTACACACACACACACACACACCACACACACACCACACACACACAAACAAACAACAGGTCTTTTCAAAAGACAAAATCAAAATCGAACACAGGATGGAAAAAAAAGCACAGTCTGGCCCCATCTGCTTCAACAAATGAAACACAACACTTTGAGTTCAGCCAAACTGCTAAGAGAAACATGAAAAAATGGCAAGCCAACAGCACCCAGACCAGGCAGCAGAAAAATCGATCCTAAAAACCCACCTTGTTGTGAAGGGGAATGCAAACACACGGCATTGCAACAGTCCAGGTCTCAGGTGGACTGTCTAGTCCATCACATTTAGAGCCAATAACATGATCATCCTCAAAAGCACGCCAGGCTTTGTGTGTTAAAGGGCAGGTCAAACCTTCAGTTTTTGTTTCACATGCTACAAAATCAAGCATGGCTCAGACTCAAGGGAGCCAATTTAGTAATAAAAAAACCACAGAAAAAAAAGGATTGAAAAGAATCAGTGCATGTATTTGTGTGTAGATTAGTGTCCTGTACAGGTTGGAGAGAGAGAAAATTTAAAAGAGGAGTTTGAAGAATGCAGCTGTTTAGAAAGATGGCATAATGAAAAATCTAAATATGGTATGTCTGCTCTTTCTATCCTGTTCACCCTTTACCCTCAACTCTCCTGTTCCCTCGTTCCTTGTCCTCCTCCACTGGCCTGCTCTCTCTCTCTCTGTCTGTGGTTGTTCATGCTAAAAAGGCTGCTGTGTGCGGCTCCGCGTTGTGAGGCTGGTCACATCCTTCTGTGTCTGTACATCTCCCACAGATTTTCTCTCCCATTGCTGTGTTATTCTTGATTACCTTTAGCTAATTATCATCAGATTGTACACACACCCACACACACATACAGACACGCACATAGACACATAAATTACTATTCAGAGCCACAGGCAGTTTAAGCTCTGCGCTGCCACCAGGCCGGTGGGAGGAAAAAAAAAAAAAAACGCCTGGTTTCCAGACACTTCTCATCAAGGTATTTCGTGGAAAATACCTGACAAAACACTTTGGTGTAGCAATTACATTCTTTCTCCTTCTTCTGAATGGTACATAATTAGACTGGGCCCTGAGGAAAGGTTTGATATAGAAACTCTGAAGCCTCATTAGTTTATGGTCCTGATGTAGAGGATTTTATTAGGGAGAATCAGATTTGAGAAATGTGCCTGTGATATAAGTGGTGCAAAATATTTTCATAAACAAACTGTCCAGAGGCCACCACTCTAGCACTCTAAAGCAGGACCTGGAGGCAGATAGACATGCCCACTCACTCTCTCACTCACTCACACACACACACACACACACACACACACACTTACATTAAGGCTGTCCCACTAGCCCCAATAAACACACACACACACACACACACACACACACACACACACACACACACACACACCAAATCTGCATACTAGAGCCAAAGGGATACACTGTAAATCATATGAAGTGTTTTATTACCAATCTGATGTGCAAGTAATCAGACATGAACACAAACTACCCTGTCTGTTTACACTGTTCACACGGGTACGTATCACAACACCATTTATCAAGTCCTGCCCTGAATTAATAATGAACTAGATCTGCTGCAGAATAATTATTTCATGATGTACTTTAGTAATATTTTATGACAAAGCAGTGTGAGAGATCATTAAGTTTTCATGTTCCTTCATGAACTTAAAACTACAAGCAAGTGTGCAAGCTTTTGTGTGTGTGTGTGTGTGTGTGTGAGAAGTGTGGAGAATTTAGACTATACATTGTGTTTAAACCCTACTTGGCCTAACAGTAATTTTTGCCTACAAATTTCATTGCAATGGATTCATCAATCTTCCTTTTCCCTTTCCTTTTCCATCTGGCTCTCGCTCACTCTCACTCTCTCACTCACTCAGTCAGTAAATGAGAAATTGAAAGGCAGAGATGGAGAGGGTTACGTGCACAGGTTGGTTAAATGTTTTTTCTCCCCCCAAACACACACACACACATACACACACAGGCTATGCTAACATATAAGCACACAGAGAACATTAATCGCATCTTCTCCATTTAACATTTTCTAGAAAATAGTTTTCAATACTCAGACAGGACAAGCTGTGCTCTATAATATATTGAATTGTTCCAAACAGTTCCATAAGCCCCAATGTCCTTTTCTAAGTGCAAATTTTGCTGACATCACTGATCACATGTGATCAAGTGCACATTGGTGTCAAAATTTATATTTTGGAAAAGTCCCCAAGACCCAAATTACAATCTCACCATGTCTCACTGTTAAGTGATACCAGTAGAAATTACAGTCATTACTCAGAAGATAAAATGCAAATTTTAAGTAATTTGGTTACAATGTGATTATATTAAATACATTTTTTTTAACAATAATAAAGTTTCTAAAACTTTTACCACAGACACGTTAATAAAAGGTCACACTGACAACCTTAAACAATGTACCATATAAAACTCAGCTGCATGCAGCATCTCTAAATAAACTGATTAGTTTAGTTTATGATTACAGGAGTTATTTTAAAGGATTTCTTTACATAAGCAGTTTTACTTGTCCTGCTTCATAACAATTATATTATACATTTAACGTTAGGACTAACTTTATTTGTCTTATCTTTCATCACATCTTTGCTGTTAACATCACTTTTTTCACAATAAAACCCGACTACAGTGAACAGTCCTCAAATATAATTGCAGGTTTTGAATAATGGACTGGTACTGAGACTGCTGTTAAGTCTGCTTTGATGCATGAATTACACATTAAAAAGCACAATCCACACAGTGGGCACATCTCAGCATGCTTTTAAAGAAATAGGACACCCTACACATGTTAAAACAAATACTGCAAGGACAGCAGTAATCATGGGGCGATACATAGTGAATAATGGTGACGCTCTCAGTTTGGTATGTACAGTCGTATCAACAGCAGCCATGACAATACTCTGTCGAATCTAATCATCAGATTTTAGCTAACATTCTCTCTTAATAAAAGAGATAGAGAGAAGAAAATAATTAGAAGGACAAAAGGAAAGTTAGCAAAAAAGCAAGGGTGGGCTCTTATACAAGAGAAAATAAGCACAAAAATGTGTGTGAAGCAAAAGTGTCTGGACACGAAGAGCAGAGTGT
>MU551599.1:256319-302246 GCA_024362625.1 Silurus asotus | reverse complement strand
AAACATATATACACACACACACACACACACACACACACACACACACACACACACACACACACACACACATATATATATATATGTTCGGAAAAGAAGATCAGGGAATCTAATATCCTGTCTTCATGCACAAATCCAAACACTGAGCCTGGAAAAACAATTTATTTGACCATAAAAATACCTATATGTATACACGCTCAGCGAACAATTAAATATGACATTTAAATTGCTCTTCATTTTTTGCCATGAAAAGTGCTTCTTTCATGACCAGTGACAGTCGTAATGGTGATTGCTCTTTTTATCCTGTATTCTTTTTAAATTGAAAATGTTTCTGGAGCTGATTTAAGAAAAATTACTTTCTATATATTAAAGAAAATGTATTTGATTGGTAAATCACTTTCTTAAAAAGGCCTCCCTTATTTTACCACACCTAATACAATTGTCAATAAGCATAGCAAAACCTTATGCAAAATAAGCTCTCACTAGTAATCTTTCTCTTCACTTATCTGTGAAAACCAACTCGATCAGTTTTGCATGTGTGCTAGCTCAGTTCAAAATCTTGTTTTGCATGTAGTTGCTGCCTGAGGCAACAATGTGTGCAGCCAAGGGGCAGCTAACCAACTCCCATCTGGCCTGGCCAACAACACAAACAAGCCCTAGTGCACCCTCACGAGAGAGCAGGCAGCAAGAAAGAATGAGGCCCCAACAGAAAACTCAAACACCTTTGCGCTCAAAACATGTAAGAATACAAACAGGTGGTGTTGTGTCACTTTTTTGGTTCCATAAAGAAAAAATCCTAATAGATAAAATTTCAGCAGAACCTCTGATACGGCTTTGAGACAGGCTGAATTTGGATCAAGTGACTGGTCCACCTAATTAAACAAAATGCTAAACTGATAAACTCTTTATTAATTAATTGACAAATAAGAATAAGAAACAATAAGAAACAAAAGACAAGTGAAATTATTATGAACATCTGCATGAAAGTAAAATTACAAATCAATTCAACAGGTTGAAAAAAGTTGAACTAAAAATGATCAGCATTATAAAAAAACTTATTTTAATACGTTTAATAATTTTCTATAGTTATTTCTGTGTTTGAAAAGAATACATTGGGTTTGATTAAAAAATAATAAATATATATTTTTTGTTTGCTTTTTTAATTGATCAATTGTAGCAGGGCAGAGGATAGAAATCTCACTACAGAAGCCGTCACTGGTCAAGGCTAGATGCATTTAGAGCTTTTCATTATCAGTGCTGTTACTCGCAGTCTGGTAATCATCTGCAACTGTATTACAGAAATGTCAATACAGTTGCAGATGATTACCTTACTTAAATGTTAAAAAATTTAAGTAAGGATAAAGCAGTGCATACTGAACACTTCATGAGTGAAACAGATTTTCAAAAATTGAGCCCAATGAAAATCCCAAACCCCATGAAAATCAGTGCACTTTGGTTAGAATTGGATGGAGCTTAACATATTGCCCCTATTCATCTATAGTATGTAGGAATAAATCTAAGCATACACAAAGTGCACCAGCAGTTTCCTCCATGTTGATCGCTAATGCCAGTGTAAGTCATCCAAGACTTATTTAACACTTTTACACCACTTTATCATCTGCAAAAATTAGCTTCCAATTTGGTCAATTTGGCAGAAAAATCCTGTCCTGTAAAACCAATGCAATCCAAGATCAGCCAGCAGGTGATAACGCCTACACAACTGCTCTTCCTTCATATTATCTGTGAAATGATTGACAGCCGTTTGCAATCTAATATTTGTATGGTAGACAATAAAAATAATAAAAGAACAAAAGAGAAAAAGGCTCTTGACAAGTAAATAAAGAATTCATGTATTTCTTAGTTATTACTTGATGGGGAAAAAAATCACTTTTATGATTTTTGTAGACTCCATTTCTTTTTTTCATTATACAAATATATATTTTTTCAAATATGTCAACTATACTTTCATCAAATGACTACATATCTGTCATGATAAGCACACAAACACATCTCAGCTTTCCTGAAGCAGTTTTTATGTTTGGTATATGTAGGCAGAAATAATGTCACTGGTGTCCTAAATACACAAATAGTTTGTGTGACTGTCACTTATCCTGACCATGTTTTTAGTTGGTGAGTTCATTACCGTTTCGAAATTTTCATCTTCAATCAATATGTTCAATTAGTTAAATAAAACAAGAAAATAGTTTTTTTTATTTTTTGCAATAATTTCCCTAAAGAGCAGACACGATGCTAAATGAAATGTGTAGAAGTCATTTTCATCTTAATTGCAGTGCTATTTTCTCCCAATCTCCCTCTGGTGATGATGAAGGAACACACAAAACTGATGCAGAATATAAAGCAAAGCATTGTCTGCTAGTCAGCAGTTACCCATGGGCTTTTCTTGGGGAGTCTAGAGTATCTCTATGAATAATTCAACTTACTTTGGAAACAATTATGACTGAAAAACAGTTTCCACAAACCGGCATAATTTGTATCAAACATCTGTGGTTTTCCCCCTAAATCCGAAATGCATGTATTTATTTCACGCAGAGGTAATGTAAATGTGCAAGAGTTATCAATTAAATTTAGTCGCATAAGGTGGGTCTACAGAGGTGTACTGTCACTAATAAGCTGTCACTGATATCTGATTTCTCTATTTTTCCCACAGGTCTAAAAACGTGGTTGCAGGGAAGTTCTACTCCAGTTCCAAACAAAAAGGCTTCCACTGGAGTTGTGAAGTTTGCAGGATACTGAAAGACCATGGCAACTGAAAGCGTGATTGAGCTCAGGGACTGGCTGTTCCTGCTTCTACTTTGCCTGACTTTATTGGTGGAAGTGCTGGAATTTGCAGCAGCAACAGCTGCTATAACCGAGGCGGCACTTGGGGAGGCAGAGCTTCAAGGTGATGTTCCATGTCCATCGGCATGCAGATGTGATGATGGCTTTATTTACTGCAATGACCGGGGACTTAGCATCATACCATCTTTACCGTTAACAGCAGCTGTGCTCTATTTACAAAATAATCGCATTGATAATGCTGGCTTACCAACCTCCTTAGAACGGCGAATGACTGTTCAAGTAGTTTATCTATATGACAATGAACTTGATGACTTTCCAACACATCTGCCTCCATCATTACGTGAGCTTCACCTTCAGGACAACAATATACGAACTTTACCCCGTGCAGCTCTAGCACGTTTACCCTTGCTGGAGAAGCTTCACATGGATGATAATTCAATTTCAACTGTAAGCATTGAAGACAAAGCATTTGCAAATAATCCACGACTACGACTTCTTTTCTTGTCACGCAACCACCTTTCAAGTATACCGTCAGGGTTGCCATCATCACTAGAGGAGCTCCGATTGGATGACAATCGAATTTCTACAATTCCAACACATGCATTCAGGGGACTTACCTCACTAAGACGTCTTTTCCTCGACGGGAACTTGTTGGCAAATCAACGTATAGCTGATGACACATTTTCACGACTGTCGAATTTAACTGAACTCTCTTTGGTTCGCAACTCTCTCCAGTCACCACCTTTAAACCTTCCTAGCGTACACCTTCTTCGTCTATACCTACAAGAAAATGCTATGACTCACATGCCGAGAGGTTCCCTGGATGGTATGCACAGGCTTCAGAAGCTTGATTTGTCAGGCAACAACCTTACAACCCTTCCTAGAGGTTTGTTCAAAGATTTGGACAGCATCTCTCAGCTACTTCTTCGTGGCAATCCCTGGTATTGTGGCTGCAACCTACGCTGGCTCCATGACTGGTTGCATGTTCGAGGTTCATCAGTAACAGTGCGAGGCCTAACATGCCATGGACCAGAAAAAGTCAGGGGCAAATCACTTAGGGACCTTACAAGTCAAATGGAGCAATGTGAGGCAGCTGTAGATGGACCTGGAGGAGTTGGAGGAGTTGTAGTAGCAGGGGGAGGTGATGTACCTAAAAGAGACAAAGGGAATTCTCCAACTGAAACCCCAACCACAACAACCCTCACAATTCCCCAGGGTTCTCTCTTTACGCTTAGGTCCAGACGACCTGTACACAGATACCCTGATTTGAGACAGGACAATTCTGCAGAAGGTGAAGGTGAAGATGTTGGCAAAACATTGTTGATCAGTGTAAAGCCTTTAACTCCAGAGACAGCTCATATTACGTGGCAAGCTGCTCAACCAGCATCAGCTTTCAGGTTGTCCTGGTTAAGACTAAGCAGTAACCCAGCCATGGGATCTATTACAGAGACACTTGTCCCTGGGGACCGCAGAGAGTATTTACTTACTCAGTTACATCCACGGTCTAGCTATATTATCTGTGTGGTGCCTCTTGTTGTCAGTAAAGGAAGGAGGACAACGTTTACAGGAGCAGGGGGGTTAAATGTGAACACTGACTCAGAGCATGAACACCCTGCTTGTGCCAGAACAGAGACAGCAGATCTTCAGCTTCAGCCTAGTGCTGACCAAGGTCAGGGTGATCAAGGTACAGATGAATTAACTGTCTTACCCCTTGCAGGAATTATAGGAGGGGTGACTGCATGTGTTTCCTTGTTCTTAATTTTTGGGATTTTCTGCTGGTATGGACATCGGGCAGGATATCTTACAGCTGATGATCATACTGTCTATGCGCGTGATGTTGTCGGACCCCGTAGTGCTGTCAAGCATTATGATGACTATGTAGAATCTGGCACCATTAAGGACACTTCGATCTTAGAGATCGGAACACCTGGTTTCCAGATGACGCCATTGGCAGCCCAACAACCTCTGCAGCCAAAGGCGAAAGTTGAGGACATGACATACATTCATACTATCTTTCCCTCAAATAATACAACCCTTTACAGGAGCACTCTAAACCACACAGCAAATCCGAGCTATGGAACCAACCGTGGATACAGAGAAGGTGGAATACCAGATGTAGATTATGCTTACACGTGATAGTCTCTTTATTATCCCTTATCTTTACTGACCATTATCTTTAAGACCAAGTAGCTAAGTAGGGCTTTGTTCATTGTCTTAGGTTCCAAAGTAGGGGTGTGCCAGCTGTGAAGTAGTCTATATATCATCTATAACCATAATAATCTCATAACTTTGAAAAAGCTTGTTTTAAAATTTGAAAATTAAACAGTTATTTTCAAGAGAACCATAAACATTTTGTAGAAACAACCCTCGGATTCCGAATTGTCTAAAAATCTAGTGAAAAAAACAAATTGTTTCCCAAACCACTCAAGGGAGATGCAAAGTTTTCTATGAAACAAAATGACTAAATGTCCTCATTTTCATACACAGTCATTAAGCAGGTTTTCACATGGCACACCCCTAGTCCAATGTACCCTTTGTGCCTCCTTCGGTCTGTTTCCAGTCTGTAAACCGTTACAATTTGGGACAATGATTCCCTGGGTAAAAAAATCTAGAACAACATATAAGTGCCAGAGATACCAGTCTTGGTATTGATATTTAACATTGAAGGTTTGGGGAACTTTTATATTTTTTTTTTCATACCTGTTTATTACTTTGATCTATGTCATGTTAAAGGGACAAAAAAGTAGCATGAAGTTAATGTTATGTCGAGGAACCAGGTGTGTATAGTTATAACTTTACTACCTGTACTGTGTATGAGCAATTAAAAATGGGTGCCTTTCATTTGTCGTCAACACCAACTATGATGGAAACAAAAAAACTGTTTTTGTTTGTAATTCAGATTATAGGTTCCCACTATTCCCATTACCTCTGTCGCTCTTTTGATTTTCTCGTTTTTCTCTTGTATTTTTTTTTCTTCATTCTGTGCAATGACTTTGTTCCCAACCTAGACAGCTGACAGGGGTGATAACGGTTTAAAAACGTGTTAGACTTTTTATTTTTAGTGAGAAAATTCTAAAGGGGGGAGGGGGGTGCCAGGAAAGCAGCAAAACAACAGGTTATGGTTTCAGGTTTACTAAGAAATTAGAATTAAAAATACAGTCACTTGCTAAATGGTTATTCCATATTAAAAACAATAGCTAAAATGAAGATATTTGAGGTTTTCATATGAGGAGGAGCCTAATCAAAGACAATCATGCGAGTAAGACATCTTTCTCAAACTGACAGGCTGACACAGATAAAGCAGTCAATTTACTACTAACTTAATCCAAGCTAATTTGTAGGGGATATCGATACAGAACCATTGTCTGGAGGATAACATGAGCACTTAATCCAATAAAGGCCATGAAAAGTGGTCAGTGGACATTTACATGAGTCTAACAATGTCACCATGAAGAACCACTAGTAATATCCATCCATGCCCTTAAGGTACTGACAACAGAAATCAGGGACAAATATAAATATAAAGGTTACAACACTGTGGACCTCTGCAACTTTTGTATAAGTAATGGGGTAATACACAGGCTTTCTTTTTAAATGGCTAAGGAGAATTCTTTATCCAAGTCATTAGTAGAATCTGGGAGCATTGCTTGTAAAGCTGGAGTGTTAGGAATGTCAGCAGAATAGTATATAGTCCCTTTAATTTTCTTGCCTTTTATGATGCATTTTGAAAGTGAAATATCTGAAGAAATAGCAAATCTGTCACTTTTTCTCTGCAGTAAATAATAAACAGCTTGTTTTTTAATTAGTATATATATATATATATATATATATATATATATATATAAACAAAAATTAAAACAGTTGTATTGAACAGCATTTCTGTGTTCAGTTTGAATTTTAGCATACTGCATTCTTTGTTTTTATTTTTTTATAATAACACTTTGTCCTACACAAGTCATGGGTAGGTGCTGATGGATCTTGGAAAAGGAAAACCCTCTCAAAAATAAACCCCATTTATAGTACAAGTGTCAGTGAAGCAGGAAAATAATGTGGAGAGAAAGCAAATGGATTGTGTTTAAGAGCAGACATGAAGTGTGTGGTAATGCCTGTGTAAGCAACACATGGATCAATATCATGTAAGAGGATAGTGTAAGTGTCCCTCTCAAACAAAGAAGGGATTACCATTGGCAGTTCTTCACACAGTTTTATTTATCAGTATGATGTTTACGCAAATCATTCTTCACTATTTATGATCGACAGCGACTGAACTTTTATAAATCATATGACTATCAGAATCTTAAATGACTGTGTGTGTGATAAAGAGTGAGGAAAGGGAGAGAGGGAGAGTGTTAAAAAAAAAAAACAAGGCTAATCTGGGCTAATTGGTGAGAACACTGTGTTGATTATCTGTGTGGATTATTTCACTCGAGTGAAAGGGCAAATTTTAAAATTAACACTTTGACTTGAGACATTCCAATGTTTCCGGCAAGTTCCAAAAGAATAAAAACGGAAAGATTTCATACAAACTCAGCAAGATGCGACAGGAAACATTTGGCCTTGACATTAGCAGAACAGAACTATACAACGAGCTTCCTGATGATGGTCCCGATGAACAGCATGTCTCCTCTTCCTGCATTTACCACATTGGAGCAATTAAGCTAATTAGACTAAGAGAAGGCCAGCATTCAAGCTTCCTTCATTTGAGCTAAAGTGGCGATTGATTGGAAGAGAATGAAAGGGGTGGGAGGCTTTTAACAAGGCCTGCAATAATTGCTATGCATGCCTTTCTGCAAACTCATTGAGTTAGTTTTAAAACCACCACACTATTCATTAATGGTTCAGTATCAGAGAGTTGGTTCGTCAATGCCATACATCAAACAGAACTTTAATCAACACCGTCAACATTCTGCAGAAATTCCAGATGTTGCTGAACGTTCACATAAAAGAACCGTATCTGCTCATTAACTCAATCAATTTACATTCATATTCGCAACACCATCCTTACAATTCTATCCTGAAGTTTTTCAAACATGATACAGAGTTTTTAAAGTGCTACGTAGGGATTAAGTAGTAAATGTTAAATCACTGTTATAGTCGCTGGAAGAACAGCATCACACTCAAGTTTGAAGAAAAAAAAATGTAAGCGTCTCAGATTGCAATGAATTTATTAGGCGTGTGACAACTGTTTCCCTCCATCAAGCTTGGCTTCCAATTAGCAACAATATGACATACGCTGAGAGATGTGAGATTTCACTGCGTGAACTCATTTGAAATTCGCTTACGCTCGTGAGAGAGGGCTCTGAACCAGGAGCTTGGAATGCTAAGCCTCATTTGCAACAGATAACAGATTTAATGGCTTACACACTTTGACAAATAAGGCACATTTTCAGACCTATTTAGAGATGTCTACATGTCCTCCCCCCCACCCCAAATTCCCACATGACAAAATATTCTGCATACTAAAGCTGTGTAAGATTGTTAGAAATGCAGATTAATTATGCTCTAGGAACTAAACTATTAGGACATGAGCAAAAAAAAATGCTGCATGTGGTGATCACTCACCCACTCTATCATCCCTTTATTGAAACTACAGAGCCATTTTTCTGTACTTTTTAGATTTTTTTTTTTAGATAATACCACTATCAGTCAGGGAAAAAACATATCAAATGTATATATTTAAAAAAAAATCTCTAACCACATTAATATGGCTCTCTTATCTAAAGTGCCAGTGAAATGAAAATGTAGGGGGAAAAAAAAGCTGGTGTGCTGATCCTGGGTTCCGTTCCAATCTACATACTGTATTGGATAGCGTCGCTTTTATCTGGCATCATTCCTCTGCCTTCCTGGGAATCTGGTTTCCAATATCTGTTATCTGCATCCCAGAATATACATCCTCCTCCTCCATCAGAGTAATCCGAACAGAAAGACTCAAGGGGAAATTTTTTTTAAATCAACATGCCAAATTCAATCTCTTTTCCCAATCCAAGAAGGCCTGACGAGGAGACGCGTCCTTAAAGCCCTTGTCTAAGAAAGCAGGCCCCGTTGGAGTTCTTCAGCAGTAATTATGGGGTCACAAAGAAGAAAAAAAAATGTTGAGAAGAAATTTAGACTAGCTTAGATTGTAGTGCGTAAAACGTAAAAAAATTTTTGCACTGTTGTTAGAAACCTTAAACCCTCTCTCGGGATGTTATCATAATCGTGTCTACCTTCATTGCGGCTTTAAAGTTTTAAACGTACAAACAAGTGCGAGACATCAAACATAAATAAAAACAACGAGAAATTTTATTATGTCGTATGATTTACTACGACTTACAGACACCACATCGCGTAACTCGCTTTCCGCTGTAGCTCGCAGCTTAACAATCCACTCTTCGTGGAACGACGCATTTTAATAAAGCAACCTGCGACAATATATCCTCCCTAATGTACTGGATGGATAGATGGATCAATGGATAGACGGATGGATGGATTTAGGAGTGTAAAAAGGATGTTTACCCCTCCCCGGTCCCCGCCTCTCAGGAGGACAGGTCCTAAGTGCTAGTGGATTTTATGTTGGGTGTATTTTATTGGGGGTGGGGAAAGCAGGAGCCAAGAGTTGTAAAATGTTGTGAGAAGGAGGGGAGAGAGGACAGGGGGGGGGCGATCTTATTAGAAATCCAATCTTTATTGAGAACAACAGACAAACAGTCCTCCCCTTTTCCAACCATCTCACACTGCTCTGCTCTCTCCATCTTGTGATCGATCGGCTCTCAGTGAACTTTCAGGGAAGAAGGATATACGTCTCGGTGTGCGTTTGATGGCGAACACTCGAACGCATCGCCTCACTTTTTATTCCGACTGATTTTAGAATGTTCTGAAATGTATTTAAGTGAAGAACAAAACACTTGGCCGCATGCTGTTAGACGCAAATAATCAATGACGCCATGCTGCGATGTCGTTGCCAACCCGAAGTCGAACGCTTTCTTACCACATAGTGTCCTGGAGTGCTTTATTAATATTATCCCACAGCAATCTGCAAATTAAAAGGGTTTTTTTTTTTTATTAATGAGAAGCACATCATATTTTATTACCGTTTTGTATTTACAATATTGCGGAGCATCCATGAGACAAATCTAATCCTGTTATTATAGCGTAATATTGAAACGGTCATTTGCTCAGCATTTGTAGTTAAAAAGATGCAAAATGCAGCTTGTCATGTTGCTGAAGAACTGCAAAGCAAGAAGGCCTCTGGATACGAACGTTATGGCAGAAAAAAACCCAAAAAACAAATACAACCACTTTCCCACATGACGGATTTGAATTTATTGTTAGGCTTAGACTGTCTTGATGATCTGCTGTCCCTGTATATGTAACATTTTATAGCACGAGGGCGATTATATACTTTTTTTTGTGTGCCACAAAAGATAAAAAATGCTCCTATAGAAAATAAACACCTCCAGTTGTATCCTAATAATTCAATTAATAAGAATTAATAAGGGACAGGTCCGGCACATCGCTATTTATTTAGTTGACCACGACTTCTACAAGAAGGCATTGAGGCAAAGATTTTCTACAAAGACCTCTCTAAAGCCTTGAAAAATTCAAAAGATTGAACCTTTCAGAAGACAGCCTTTTATTTTTACATCTAGTTCCTGGTTATGTTCAGTGATACATTTGCAGGGCTGCTCAATTACTGTGATCAATAACTCTATAGGAAGATGCGAGGGAGTACAAATGTATTCGCTTTTATATAGGGCTAATGTATGTAATACAGGTTTTAAAATCACATTTCACGGAATAAAAATGTGTAAATTTAATTTCAACTTCAGCTCTCAGATTTGCTTATCTAAACAAATCGCAGGAAATCTCCAGATGATAATTGTGACTAATGAAATTTGTACATTTCTGAATCCACAATCCGATTTTTTTCAAGTTATTTTAAGACGCTGATCTTTTTTAGCAAAGACAAATATTTTATTTATCTTTATAACGGAACATAACATGTAGGTTTTATATAAGCACAATGATGTAAGAACACATTCATGAAATTACATGAAATTTACATTACAAACCATTACAAATTACAGACCTATTTGTATGGTCTCTTATTTGCAAAATGACAAACTCACTGTATACAGAATTATAGTTAATCAGAAATCCCTGTTATCAGTCTCGCTCATTTAAACAAAGTTTATAAAATCTTAAAATTCAGACTATTTTCAACTTAATAAAATTATTAAAATAGCTTTAAAAAACTGTGCAGAAAAAAACCCATAAGCTTAACACACTACAACAGGACCGGCTCAATAAACACAGCTGACAAAAACATAAAAAAAAAAAAAAAGGCAACACATAACAGTATTTTCTCGTGCATGTTAAGGAGCCGTCTCACTTACTGAGCTCCTAGAAAGTAATTTGTTTATTAGGTCCACTGCATGACCCACTCCCCTGCATGACCGTCCACCAGTTTCATCTGCATTGCTGTGGGGTTTGTGTTCTTACGAATCACAGGCTGCTCATGAAACCGTGCAAACCCTAGGTGTTGCTGAAGACTAAGGTGTGAATTAATGAAACACACTGATTACTTTTAAGCATAATTTAATAATTGCAAGCACATTATCACTCAAAACAGCCTCATCACAATTACCATTTCTGTCATAATTGAGCACTCGTGAGTGTCCTCGAAGGGGGGGGGGGGAGTGGGGGGGGGGGGGGGGGGGGGGGGGGGCTACGAGCTTTAGAGACTGTTTCTGTGGTTTGTTACTGCACAGGGCTATGAGAAGGTGTTTGTTAAAAGTAACAGCGTATAACAGAGAAGTCTGAATGTTTACCGAATAACAAACGCAGAATCGGAAGCTTTAGTACACATTTCACACTACAAATCAAACAATATCAAATCTCATTTAAGTGTGTACTTGGATGCATTTCTTTTCCCTGTGTCTGTTCTTCTCGCAGGCGTTTATTAACATGTATAAATACGACGCAAGGTCACGCCACTCAGTTTTATTGTCTCGTAAAATCAGCTCTCAAAGGACACGCATGTCGTGAAGAAAGAAATTTATAAAGAGCTAAAATAAAAAACACTAGTAACTGAAAAAATAAATGACTATTACTATATATGTATTTATTTACATGTAGTGTCTATTAACATTAACTAGAAAAACGCGGCCATTGCTGAAATGTACCGTTACACTAATAATCCACAATTAGTCACTAGGTTAGATGATTGATTGTAGCCCGTGTATCACCCAGTGTGTTAAAAGAGGGTGGACAGATTTAAAAGGAGGGTGGAGTTTGAATAATGATTACTTGGTATTTTAATGAGCCGAACACAATTTACACCCAACAGCTACAGTCATAGAAAACAAATCTGCATAGCAATGATTTTATTATGGGCAGAACGTTGGCACAGTGGGTCGTTTTGCCATCTCATCGCTCCTCTGTTGGTTCCTGAGCTTGATTAATTTGAAGTTTTACGCATTCGGTTAATGCGCTTTCTCTGGTTTCTCTATTCTTCCCAAAACCTTGAAGGTAGGTGGAGTTTAAATCTGAAATCTAAATTGCCCCCGGATGTGAAAGTGTATGTAAATGAGTATGAAGATGTGCATGATGCCATGTTATGGATTGCCATTCTATCCAGCATGTATTCCCACCTCCCCACCATTCCCCAGTGTGTTCCTCTAAACATTTAGATGTCTTAAAAAACTTATTTGATGTTGAAAATGAAATTCTGGATAATGGTTGTCACTTCAAGAAAAGCAAATGTGCATGCATTAACATTGAAACTGATGCAGAAGAAAGGAGACAGAGGGGAGATACAGCACCTTTACAATGTGTGTATGTTTATGAACACACCAGCACATTGGTTCAGTGCAAACTAAGCAGTCCTGAGAAGTCCATTCCAGCAACCAAATTAATTATCTCTAGACAGTCTGTTAATCCTCACGCTTTTACACCGAGGCCCAGCAGCCAGTCGATCAATGCCGCTGAGAGGGATGAATCAGTGTCCTGTCACACTAACTCCTATCCGTATCCCTTCTCTCCCACCTCCTCTCAATACCATTCCCCTTCTCTCCTTTTCACTTATGTTCCTTAAATTTCTTTCAGTTCTTCTCATTCATCAAACTGTTTTACCGAACCCCAAGTAGGATATTAAGCCCTAACGCTTTTCTCGGCATCTGTTGAAATAATATGTTGCCTTCTGAAAGCATGCCTGCTCGAACATTAACACATCGTTGTCTTGCTCCATAGCCGGTTTGGAGGAGATGATGGACAAAATAATAAACCCTGTGCAATTTTACAGTGCTGTGATACCACATTAATGTCAGCACTGCCAAATAACCGTGAAACGCTGACACCGATACTGGCGGCACAACATCTGTGAGACTGACGCGACCGTTCTTTGTAAAGTGATGTAATCAACAGCAAATTCCCTCTAGAATTTCAGCATATGGAATTATTTCTCTTTAGGGATTTGCCACACTGCGTGTTTACCAGCCAAACCCCAAGTGTCCCTGCAAGCAAACGATCCAACGTGGCAATAAGCTTTGCTTCCATCTAGTGGTGATAATCTCACCACTGAGTGACTTGAGCACATTGAGTGCGGTCTTTATTCTTTTTTTTTTTCAGCACTACTCTCCTGATTTTACCAGGACTTTAAAAACACAAAATTTTGTAATCAACAGTTTGACAACAACAACAAAAAAATATTATAAATTATACTCAGAGGTCATGAGAGGCAGAGATTTAAATACATCACTAATGTATATGCACTGCAAACTAGCACTCAGACTTCTCTCTGGAAGAATACGGCTTTTCATTTTCACACAGAAACCTGAGCAAGACATGAAATCATCAAATCATTGACCTTTTCATTTGCTCAGTGACTAATAAGATAGATAACGCCAATAAACAGAGTTTATACTGTTTACCCAGTGGTAATTTCATTATAACACAAGCCTAACCCTGGTACACAGTGTAGAAGATATTGCAGTATGGCAGTTTGTGTGTGCACATGGCTAATTATAAACTGAAAGGGCTGAATGGATATTTACATATCCCTAAAATGAAAGACTATGTATTCCAAGCGCTGCGATTTATATATAGTTCTTTCACAATAGCGTCAAACTAAAGCTGGACTAATTTAAAAAAAGATTAGGATTATAATTCCCTGATGTATTTTTTGACTACAGGTGACCTTATTGTGCTAATGTATCTTATGGATTTTTTATTCAACAAAGCCTTGTTGACACAAAAACAGTATCTTTATTGATTTCAGGCTGGACACTTAACTGTAGCATTTAATAGCCAACTAATGATGGTCAATTAACTGTTAGTTGATTATTTTCCAATAACAGCATGTCCAGACCAGTTTTACATTAATGCATTTGGCCAAAGCAAATTTTTTATTGATTTAGTTTTAATTATAAGATTGTGGCTTCTCAAAACAAAAGGTTAGTTCCTGCTATTTCTATTCACTTTAACAGCTAATAACATTATCAGCTACCATAACATTATTACCAGCCTCCATTTTTTCTCTATGCAAGTTGATATGACAGAAAATGCAGCTTTTTAACTTCCTATGTAATGAAGAATAACCAAATAAAATAAATAAATAAATAAATAAAAATTGCTGACACTGGAGACACCTTGTATAAGTTCCAAATCTCCTCACTGTATTAATTTGGACTTTTTTCTGATTAATAACACTGTAGTCTTTTATAAATTGTATATTTTGTAACATGTCTGTTTTATATTATATTCCTGTGAATTAATTTGTAATTCATTTTTGAATGTGCACATTAATTATGAACTGTGGCCTTAGTTATTGCCATCGCTAATGTCAGAATTGTTGTTCCAGAAAAAATGTTATCAACACAATCGGACGAATCAGATTCAAGATGTGGTATAATTAGGCTGAATACTGGATTTGGATTGGCTGTAAGGTATGCGTACAAAAGGCCTAATCTCTCTACTCTCTCTAATCTTCACACTACTGTATCTCTGAGTGTGTTTTATAGCGGCAGATATCTAGATTTAACGTCTGGTTATTATGAATGTTACTAAAGAATGTTGGTCACTAATGAAAGTTATTTCTATCCATTCAGTCAGTTTTGCACTGCGAACACCAACACCAGCTTTAGATTGTCAATTTTGTTATAATTCATGGTATAAGTAAGTGGGATAATCCACAACTAGGTGTGAATTTACACACATCAGTGTTTATGTTGTGGCAACTAAAGCCTTCTTTAATGCTCCTAAGTAAGAGATAGCTACCGTCATGTCTGCACTGGGTGAATACAAATACATACCTAATGGATTTATACTATTACTATTCTGTCTAGCTATTAGAAATGAAAGGCTGAACTGAACAAGACAGAACAGGTAGTTTTAGGCACAATATTTGATTTCAGTGCATAATCCTCACCTGCATTGACAATTGCATCTATCTCCAGTTTGGTGATGTCACCACGGAAGAGAGAGATCTTCTGATTCAGTTCATCGTTGACATTGTAAAAAGGCTTAGCTGATGTAGTACCTATTCCCCAAAATGAGAGAAAAGATAATCAGTGGAATAAAATGGAATTATTTAGAATCAGCTAAACAAACAGAAATAGGTTCGAACACAAAAATGACATGTGCCATGTTTCAAACTGCTCATTTTCAGGCTACAAAAGAGTTGTCCTTCAAAAACATAGGAGTTTCTGTGGTTATGACCTTTACTACTTCAGAGCCACATCTATCTTTTCCTCAGAGCACTAAACACTATACTATCAGGCACATTCAGAAAGAGACCCCAGGGAGCACCTGCCTCCAGACTGTACAGGGGCTTTCCCCTGCTTGCATCCTATACAGCGTGTGTGTTGCTCAAGAAGACAACTGGACTATAATACTAGAATTGTGAGCAATCCCGAATTCTGCTTCAGCTGTCATCCAAAATCAGCTTCAGCAAGACACAACTGGCTTTGCCTCGCCCTGGGAATGTAGCCAGTGGACTAAATTAATTAGGTTTTAAAAACTGTATCATAAATTATTGCACATTATCTACAGCTACTCTTAATGCAAAATGTCTGTTGTTGGGATTAAAAAAAACAAACAAATGAGAAAACTGCCATTATAATGTGTCTCATCTCATGTGTGCGATATAATTGGCCACTGTCGCAACTGTTTAAGAGACATGTTTTAAAAATAGTGTTTGATTATAAATAAAGTGTGTGTGAGTAGAGTGGAAAACTGCTAACAAGTTTCATCATAAACTAGATACAAGTACCTGAGTGCTTCCAGACAGGAACCTGATCCAGGGAGATGTAGTCTGTCTTGTAAATCTTTCTCCTCTCCTCCAGGCTCATGGACAGAAGCTCATCTAATTAAGCACACAATAATAATGATACAAGACAGGAAGGCACAATCACACACACAAAAACAAAGCGAACATAGACTAACGTCACATAATGCAAACTATGAAGCCACGTCTGACTGTTTTCAGTAGATTTTTCTGAATCAGTCATAGTAAGCGTAAAAAGGTTAACTCTATTTTTTTAATGTCTGTTTCAACCTAAAACGTTGCTCATATCTAAATAAGCATGTAAATATACGTGTACAGTGTGAACTGTAATAGACTCCCAACCAGGGCTCTATTATAGTAATATATTGGTCTATAGAGCAATGATCGTCCATCTATCAGTGTGAACTGTGTTGTAGCAACTGGCTGCTGGTCAACCCAAGCTGGACTGTAATACTCATCATACTTACAGCATTTGGCAGATGCCTTTACCCACAGAGCCTAACAATTATCTCATTTATAGACCTGAACAGTTGATGGTTGGGCTCAAGGGTCCAGCATTGGCAGCTGGTGCTGGGAATTTGAATTCATGACTTCCCTATCAGAAGTACATCATCATCTACATATCTATCTTTATATCATCTGCATATACATTGTGGATAACTTTTGTGCACACAATTACAATCTCATATTGTAAATTTATAAATCCCATACTTCCCAAGTGAAGGAATATACACTATATTGCCAAAAGTATTCACTCGTCTGATTCACATCTGATTCTTAATCCATAGGGGGTTAAATATGATGTAAGCCCAATGCAGCTAGAACAGCTTTAACTCTTCTGGGACGGTTTTCCACAAGGTTTAGGAAGCGTGTTAATGGAAATTTTTGACTATGCTTAAAATGTGCTTTTTCCGCATTATTAAAGCGCTAATGGTACTGCAAGAACACGATTTCGAAACTTTTACCTGTGCTATTATATTCTAATCTAAGTTTTATTGAGTTACCGAAAGGTAGCTAGTAACATAGCTAACTCATATAGCTAGCTGTGTGTGACTCCATTAGCCAATGTTTAGGCTAACTGAAAGTTTACCCGAAGGCACGTTTAAATGTTAAAATGTAAGTGTTGTGGGTAAGACAAAAAATTTGGTGTTAAACTTTAGCTACAGCATTTAAAATATAGTTTTAAAGTTGTGCTTAGGAAATGATGTTCGTCACGACAACAAATGTTATTTTAATGTTAAAAAAACACAAATGGATGTGAATGTCAGTTATTTAATGTCATAGCAGTTTAATTTTAAATTCAGCAATTGTGCATAAATTAAGCCTACAATTGTCCACTCCATTATACAAAAATCCTGAGTAAGCTTAATTCATGCACAATTGCTGAATACACTATAGTGTTAAAATCTAAAACATTGTTTTGTTTTTTTAATGATGTCCATAGCTCCTTGTTGAAAAGCACTAATTTATATTAGTACAAACTACCTACCTAATTGTAGGTATGTTTTTTGTTTAAATAGTCTCAAAAGTGCAAACACTAATTTGTAGAAAAAATGCTGGTCATTAAAATGCATCTCTTTACAGTCTCAGAGTATTGAGAATAAAAGGGATGCAGTGCTCTCCTGCTTCATTGAGTACCTAGGGAAGCCGCAAGAAGAGCTCTTCCAAGACTCTCAGGTAAGCTACAAAATGACCAATATACACAAGATGTTTACAGACATCATAAACAAACAATTTTCTCATTTACCGCATGTGGTTAGATTGATAAATATTATTGGGTTTAAGCATTAAAATTTTCTCTTAACTTATTGCTTGCATTAAAGTTTATTGTTGTTTATTTCTGCCAGTTAAACATAAAAAATGACCAGGAGGGCCAAACAGAACAAACTATGAAGGTGCTTTTGATCCATAATCCCATGGCTAAGGACGATCCAGTAGACATATCCATTATGATAGATCCAAGTGATCAGTGGGTGTGGATACAAAACCAAGGCATGCATGTTGTTGATAGGATTAATCTATGCCCTCAACCTTGAATATCCCAAGAAGCTCAAGAATACTCTTTGAAGTATTTCAAAAACTTATTTTGAAGCTAGATGGAGATATATATATATATATTTTATAATGCTGTTTGAAGGAAAAAACTAAATTTCTTGTGATCAAGATTTAAATATGTTCTTGTTGAATATGCAAAGAATCATTTGTTTGATTTTTGGTTGTTTATTAAAATAAATCATGATCTACTGTGTCTGATAACTTTTTAATGTTATTAGTCAGTTTACCTTCCTGATTTAATAATGGTTAGTCATATTGGTTAATTAAAAACAGCAATTATTAAATAAATTGAAAAAATACAATGGTGTTCATAATACTCACTTTTAATAAGTAATTCATTGTCTAATATTATGAATAGATTTTACCTCATTTCAATTGCCACGTTATAGCTGATTTATTTAGGTACTCTTTACGAACAGTATAGAGAAAAAATTACCCAAACAGACTGAATGCAAATTGTTACCTCATATTTTTTGGGTAGATTCTATAGGTAATTTTTTACAGTGTACTAATTGCACTTGTTTGATGAATTTTGTTGTTGTGTACCTGTAATATCACTCTGTATCTGGTCTCTGTCAGTCAGTCAGTCAGTCAGTCAGTCTGTCTCTCTCTCTCTCTCTCTCTCTCTCTATCTATATGCAAATGTGTAATAATGTGTAATGTGCAATAATTGTAAATAATGTGTGCAATATTACCTGCAATACGTGCATAACAAATTACTAGTGGTCTCTTTTTTTCTTTACTTGTATGTATACATTGTGTTGTGTATATACTGTATACTATAGTATGTGTCTATTCTTTTATATATTTGCATGTATTTTTTATTTACTGTTGAATTTCCCCACTGTGGGACGATTACTGGTATATCTTATCTGATCTTAAATTTAATTTCAAACTGGTTTTCACCCACATTAACACCGTAATCTAATAAAAAATAATACAGTTTGTGTTCCTATAATGTAAAAGCATTAGGGTTTATTGGTTGTTGAAGGTCATTAACACTACTTTAAATAAGTTTGGCGGCTGTAACGTGTCACTACAATGAAACGTTATAACCAGTCTCGCGCTGTGTGTGGGCTCAGGTCACGTGTCCTAACCCCAGCAGAGGAACTCACTTTTCGCCTCTTTCCAGTCACTTTTGTCGGAGTCGAAGTTGAGAGGTGGGCGCGCGGCCATGGCGCAAACGGCGCTCGAGCTCAGCACGGCCGCGGCGGCGGCGGCGGACACGCCGACAGTCCCGAGCAGCACCGCGACTGAGCGGCAGCGCGTGAGCACGGGAACGCCTCTCCACCCCAAACTCGCAGGGGAGCCGGAAAACCTTCGTGGGCGCGCGCACGCTATATTTACACCGCGGCGCGCGCACGCCGGGGAATTCGCGGCGGCTTGAAACGCAATCCGACTCAACACACACACTGAAGCACGAGCAGCGAGTCTGGATATTTGCAACGCCATAACCTGCATCAGCACACAACCAAGCCTGCTCACAATTTTCCCACACCCACCAGGTTTACTTTCAGTTACTTATTAGTTTGTGCTAAAGCGAAAGTACAGCGCGTGTCTTTTAGGCTTGCACCTGGGATGTACCATTAAAAAGGGGTCCAGGGTTGGTATACTCCAAATTAGCCGTTCGTCAAAGAGTTCAAGATGTCTTTATTGTCCTACACTGCCACCTAGTGGTCAATAAAATTCAGTCTGAGATCATTTTTTTTGCATCCACACACAAATCCCACTGTTATTCATGATCCAGTTATTCAGTAAAACATTGTTTCATTACACTGTGTACTGCGTCAGCTATGTATGGTTGAAATGACAATAAAAGCTTCTTGACTGGACTCTTGACTTGACTTGAATCATTCATATTACTCTTATGTAATCAAACCTGTGATTGAGATCTATTCAAAATGTATACACTACTGCTCTAAATTCACACCAGAAATTACTTAAAACAATATGTTTCTGACATCACATTTGTCTTCCTAACTGTACACAATAAATATAAACTAAGAAAATAATTAAAATAAAATAATATAAGAAAATGAATTTGATGAATAATTTATAATTACCATTGTTTACACACTTACACTGACCCAATCATGTCTAAATGTTGCTCAGCTACCTATTGTATATGAATACTCACCTGCTAAAGAAAATATTGTGTGTGTGTGTGTGTGTGTGTGTGTGTGTGTGTGTGGAGGGTGGGTCATTTAAATATAAATTTCTGTGCATCTGTCTTCTCTGAAAAGTTTAACATAGGACAGGTTACAAACAGGCCGTGTTAAACTAGGATAAAACTTCATCAAAGTTGGGCAGCTCCACATGTGACTTATCCTACACTGCCCTCTTGTGTGCCCAACATGTGCACCAAGTCTACTTAGTGGCATTGGCAAGTTAAAACCCATTGCCACTAAGCCACAAATTCAGATTGTATTTCCATAAAAGTCTGTACAGCTTCAATATGTTTGCTCAATTTAAGTGAATGCACAATGCATTATAAACACTCAAGAACCCAAGATGGGTTAAAAGGGCTTTAAATTACTGTGTCATGAATTACTTAAATAAGAGCACACCCAGAAAGACTTTTGTCACACACTTTTCCGTTATGTATAAACTGACAGCAGGAACGCCCTTTTCGCTTCTTTCGCCTTTTCTGCTGCTGCACTCACTCAGCAAAACAAAAACCAACACCTTCAACCTCAAGGCAGAAAGAGTATAAGTGCCTTTCAGAGTTGAGAAGTACTGCACAAACCAAAAGACAGAAAAGGTAATTATATTTTTATTACTGATTTTGTATTTTTTACATTGTACTTGTACATTGATTATAGTGTCACTGTAACAATCTGTTTAAAACAGATGTATGCATGTAGACAGCAATGTAACTGTGAAAATCTCTGTTCATTTAATCATTTATGTATGAACCTGGAATTATTATTATTATTATTATTATTATTATTATTATTATTATTATTTATAGCATAACTAACTTACAGGTTTGTAAACTAAATTGAATTTAGTTTTGTTTAAGGTATGCAAAAATATAATAGTAACATGAATCAAACATTACAAATGTTTAATCGTGTGGTTTGTTTGGAACATGTATTAAAGTATTAAAAAAAAACATTCCTATTGAAAGGCCATTACATGCACAGTTCTCTTCTGTAATCAAACCTGTGATACAAATTGATCATATAATGAATAAATGTAATATTATATATAAAATATATATGCAAGCACTACTACTCTACTAGATTTTTGCAAAAAAAAAAACACTTAATTGAAAGCGACACATTTCTGCCATCAAAGATGTCTCCTTAACTGAATACAATAAATGCAAAATTTCACTAAATGAATATGTTGAATAATTTATATTTACCAATGTGTACACACATCCACTGGCCCAGTTTTGTCTAAATATTGTTCAGTTGTATCGCCTATAAATACTCACCTGCTAAAAAAAGATTGTATATTGGGTTGTCATTGTAAAGTTTGGCATTGTGGGATTTTCCTCACAGAACAGCTTTCAAATGGAACTTATTTAGAAAACGTAAATGTCCAAAGAACTTCGTTTTCGGCAGTACTGTCATTCTTATTAAAGCAATAAGTAAGACACATTGCATGAGTACACTAGCATACTTTCTGACTCTGGGATAAATTGGTTAAATTGGATAAGAGGGAAATTTAGATCATTTTTAAAGCCTCACCCTTCCTCATTCACTTGTGCTGTTGTGGTCATGTGTGAACACATGCCTGTTATGGTTTCAAAAATAGCTGTTGATTAAACACTGAAAGAGGAAATATGGTTTAGCATGATTGTCGTAAAAATGGGAAGTGTTGGTTACTGCAGGACGATGCAGAACAGCACTGTCATATAGACAGTGATTACTTTTCGTGAGCGCTGTACACATGTCTCTGAGCACTAGCACACTCATAGTCATGAGTTTCTAATAAACAGAAAGAATGTAGTAAATATTTATTGTATTTGAACATTCTCACAAATAAGCAGGCACACACGTACGATCCTTTACGCATGTGAAGACAGTACATATAGTATGAGTGTACATTGATAGTTTAATTGATACCGAACAAAGACAGGTTCATTTAATAGCATCAAATGTACAGTTTGTGATACTTGCTGTTGTTTCTAGGTTTGTAGAATGTAATCATTTCAAGCTTTTTGTTGATATTTCTCTGGTTTAGAAATAATCCCCTTTCCTAGCAGCAGAGAATACTTGAGGCATGAACTTTCAACACATATACTTTTAAAGTATTATAGACCAATAGAAGAATATGAATATGTCTAGTAATCCAGATTCTCGTTTCTATTCCTTCTCTGCTTAATTTGTCCCCTCCAGCTCTTTGAGGATGGCGGCATGGGACCTGTCAGTCACTGTGGAGGACCTGGGCTCTGAGGCTCCACCCATTAAAATCAGCGTAACATCTGACCTCCATATAGGCGGGGTCCTTCTAAAAATTGTGGAACAAACACGTGAGTTATTCAGTCATATCATTGAGAGAGTACAATGATCGTATAATAAAAAACAACAGTTTTGTATGGTTTTCATAGCAAAGATTATGTGAAACATGCAAAGTCAAAACAAGCTTGACCAAGACATCTTTTATACTATATATTTTGAACATGACAGGATCCTTATGATTTATACATGCAGTAAGTATTTTCTCATGATATGTTAAAACCCTTGCATTTTTGATTGTTGTATTAGAGATGCAGCAGGACTGGTCCGACCATGCGATTTGGTGGGAGCAGAAGCAGCAGTGGATCTTGAAGACATCCTGGACACTCGAAAAAATCGGAATCCATGCGGATGCTCGCCTTTTCTTCACCCGCCAGCACAAGCCTCTGCGTCTGGGCCTTCCTAATGGGGTCACCTTACGGATGCTTGTCTGCTTTTCCAGCTCTGTCTTCCGTACTATCCAGGGAATCTGCCAGATGTTGAGTAAGACACTTACACAGCAGTTATTTTTACATCTCACAGCAGATCTATTAAATTGACGTGCGTCTTGGACAAATCAAAATAATTTGCCATAATTCAATGACAGCAACCCCAAAACTTTCCTGCCTTATGCATGCTTCCTGTTATGTACCATATTCTGTGTTTCTACTGCAACCCCGAATAAAGTTTCTACTAAAGATAATAAACAAAAGATTTCCATTGATCTATTTTTTTCTCTCAGACATCAGGCATCCAGAAGAACTGTCTCTGCTAAGGCCAGTGGAAGAGAAAAAGAAAAAGAAAGACAAAGATTCTGTGGAGGAGGAGTATGACCTTACAGCAATACCACTGACATCAAGTATTATTTGCATAAAATGATTTGTATCCTCAAAATATTTACTATTACTAAATAAAATCTTCAGCATAATTGATCATCTATAACCAAACTATGCCTTCAGGATCAGTTCCAGCTCTGTATAATGGTATGCCGGCTCATTTTGCTGACTCCCCTAAAAATGAAGCTGTCTATAAGATCCTGTCTGTGTGCCAGCCATCTCCTGCTCCGGAGGTCATTGCTAAACTCTACCGACCAGCCAGCAAGGTGGACAAAACACACATCCACACCAGGTATGAGCAAGCAATACTCTATAGCTCTTTATTCCATGAAAGCAAACATTCATAATGCACTTTACTTTTATCGTCCAGGTGGCTGGATTCATCACGCTCACTTATGCAACAGGGAATACAGGAGAATGACAAGCTGTGGTTACGCTTCAAATACTACACCTTTCATGACATGGAACCCAAGGTGTGTGCGATTTGGAGATCCTCGTTTTTGACAAACTGTGCACTGTAGATGATCACTTATAATATGCACAATGCACATTCTGTGTTTAAAATGATTTATTATTTCTGGCAGTATGATGAGGTGCGTCTGATGCAGCTGTATGAGCAGGCACGCTGGTCAATCCTGCTGGAGGACAACGACTGCACTGAGGAAGAGATGATGCTGTTTGGAGCCCTGCAGGTGGGTTCAGCAAACCATAAGTTTCCAAAGTCACCGAAACCTTTACACCTTCTTTACACATAACATCTTACAGCCATGCACAGGAAACATAAAAACAAAAGGCCTTTAAAACCACAGTAAGCAGACAACACCCACGAGTGTAGTAGCAGTGCAGTTTAATACATTATGTAAGTAAAAAAAAAAAAGAGAGAGAAGTTCAGGTTATTGTCATAGTTATTTTGCACACAATATTTTATTATCACTTATTAAAAAAAAACATTGTTTGATAGATGAATATGTTCTAATGATCTTGCTCTTCTTACTCATATGTTAACCACAATTATTAATAAGCTTTTTGTAAGTTAACTGCTTGCGTGTGATGATTTAGGTGATGACTTCTTAAGTGACGATTTGACACTAATGTCTATTTTTATTCCCAATTATTTATTTGTATATTTTTATCATCACTAAAATTGCATTCCCACACTTGACTTCTGTTGCAATACTAATAACTTTGTTGATAATTCCTCTCTTAATTCCTCTTTCTCTGTTCTCTGAATCTGTTTCAGTCTTTTAAGTTACTGTTTCACTGTTTCATTTTTTATGGCATTCTGTGTATTTTTGATGGTGCCGTCATGTTGCTAGCATAAAAAATCTGAAAAATCCTCCTCAGGAAAATTCTTAACTTTTTATTCTGATGTGGATGCTAAAAATAAGACTTATTTTTAAACTTACCCGTTACTTTCACACACACACACACACACACACACACACACACACAGTATATGAAAATAAACTGGCTCTATTTCTCTCTTAGTACCATATAGAGAAACTGTCAGTGTCTCAGAATATTTCCTCCAACCAAGGTATTGATGACCTGGATTCTGCTCTAAAATCACTGGAGGTCAAGATAGTGGGAGAGAACATTAACACAGATCTGGTAAGCAGCGATTGTTTGTTTATACACTATACCGGGTGTATCTGCTCATTAATTTAGTTTGTTACTGACTTACACTTGACCATAAGAAGGCCAATTTTAAGAAATCATGGAAGCATATTTTAAGTTTTTTTTCTACATTTTAAACATTTAGGAAAACATGACCCCTCCAGAACTGAATGACTACTTGAAGATTTTTCGGTAAGGCCATTTATTTATCTTTTGCTGCACTTTTATTTAGAGTTGAAAAGGTATCAGAAGTGTTTATTGTAAGCAATTCATTGTTTTTATATCTAGGCCAAAGAGATTAACACTGAGGGATTACAAACAATACTGGTTCAAGTTCCAGGACACTTCTATCTGCTATTACAAGAGTAAAGAGGAAAGCTACGGAGAGCCCATCCAGCAAATGAATCTGAAAGGTATACACAAAAAGAGAAACACTGAGTAGGTTTGATTGGCAAATGTACATTTTTGCAAATGTTGAATTGCACAATTGTTGACTTGTGGACACAGAACTGAGATGACCAAACGAGGGTTTCCATTTTCATTTAAATGCTGAAATCGACACACTCTGAAGGGAAATGCAAATGGGGGCTACAAAGTAGTGCAGTAGAAAAGCTTTTGCCCTATCCTTATGGAGATTGTGAGTTTAAATCCCAGTAGCCACAGCTCTTTATATCAGGGTGTCGAAAAAACACACTTGATTTTGCTGTCTTTTCCCTATTAGTCAAAGTTTTTATAGTTACTTAGGAGTTACAAGATGGCCAGTTTTAAAACACATGTAAATGTAAATGTACATATATATGAAGTACATGTTGTACCCCTTAAAAAGGGGAAAAGTAACGGGAGAAGGTTCAAGAAACACACATGACGCAGCTCTCGCCTTCACTCGTCTGTATTGAATGCTTTTGAACAATGTATACAAGAAAACATACATTTCAACATTTGTGCACTCATCAACCAGTCACGACATTTTTAATGCTCTCTAAATTATCTTTTTAACTTAATTACCATATAAAATGTTAATTGTTTTAAAGTTATCAAAATACATTTTAATACTCCTTTTTAGATGAGATAGAAACACTTGTCACATACACAAGGTGTTTGTAGTGCTTTAATTCACACTCAGTAGTTCCCATTGCAGAATCACTTCTTTTTTTTTCATTTGAAAGTGAATGTTTCTTCTAAAGACACAGGGTTGTGTCTCTGTAGGCTGTGAAGTGGCTCCTGATGTAAACATAGCAGGGCAGAAGTTCTGCATCAAACTCCTCATTCCAGTGCCAGAAGGCATGACGGAAGTGTATCTCCGATGTGAGAATGTAAGTGATCATACTGACTACAGTGCGATGCTCTAGGAATTATCTTGAGCTTCATTTGACAAAGTTACAAGCCATGCATCTAATCATTAATATTCTTCATAGCCAATTTCTGGGTTTTGTTCACCCTGGTCTTTCATCAGCCCCCTTCTCATATAAAAATAGGCTCTCAGTAGTCATTCTTCTGTTTCATACTGCTCTTCTCTTTGCCCCTAGGAGAAGCAGTACTCTGAGTGGATGGCGGCCTGTAAGCTGGGTTCTAAAGGCCTGACCTTACTGGATAGTTCTTATCAGAGTGAAGTGAATAACATCCAGACCTTCTTGGCCATGCAGCGCTCCAATTCATCTGCTTCAGCGGCACAGGCTGATGATTGCATTAACACACTGAGCCTTGTATCTCCTCGCTACACCAAAAAATACAAGGCCAAACAGGTACAAAACATGTAATTAAATGAAATAAAATTGTATAGCGCTTTTAAAAATTAAAATTGTCTCAAAGCAGCTTTACACAGATAAAATGGTGATAAAAGAATGATTAAACATGGCTTCATTTTATTTTTGTGCTATGCCAATGACAATGTATACTTTTTCAAAGTACATCTTTCCCCCCTATTCATTCATTAAAACGATAAGTCATTCATAATAACATGACTGTGAGTGGATTGGCTTCTCTGAATTGCCATTAGGCAAATTAATTTGTAAAAATTGGGCAATTAATTTATTTTAAAGATTTAATGTTTATAAACTCAGCTTTAAGCAATATATTCAGCTTTATTCAAATTTAACCTTAAGCAATATACTAACACAATTATTCTCTGCCCCCCTTTGCTTGTATTTGCAGTTAACTCCACGAATCCTGGAGGCTTACCAGAACGTGGCTCAGCTCTCCCTTACAGCAGCCATTTTGAAATTCCTTCAGATTTGGCAATCACTTCCTGACTTTGGCATTTCCTATTTTATGGTGAGGTAAGAAATCATTCAGTATTACTGCTTTAAAGATCATATGTAACGTATACACATTCACTGGCAGTACCAGGCTTGTGAATGATAATTAACGTTGTTTACTGAATATTAAACTACACTAAAATGAAAATGGGAGCAAATTCAGTTTTTTTTTCCATTGTCAGATTTAAGGGTAGCCGTAAAGATGAAGTCCTGGGCATTGCAAACAATCGCCTGATCCGTGTTGACCTGGGAGTCGGAGACGTAGTAAAGTCCTGGCGTTACAACAACATGAGGCAATGGAATGTCAACTGGGACATACGACAGGTCGGTCATAACCAATTAGATAAGGATTCTTTATCATCTAATCAGCTATGTGAAATATTTCACAGTGATCTGTTTGGGTCTGTGTTGTAATGTTTTTGACCGTGTAGTAATGTATTAACTTTCATTTTTGGATATTTCTATCCAACCAGGTGGCCATTGAGTTTGAGAACAACATCAACATAGCCTTCAGCTGTGTAAATGCAGACTGTAAGATAGTCCACGAGTACATCGGTGGCTACATCTTCATGTCGACACGTGCACGGGAGAACAGTAACACACTGAATGTGGAACTTTTTCACAAACTCACTGGAGGCCATGAAGCACTTTGATCTGTCCTGCCTGCAGAACCACGGCTCATTTTGCAATTAGCATCTGTATTTTAAACAAATCTGTTTTCAAATTCACATTATTTTTTTATATTCCAATCATACTACATTTATATATTTTTTTCAAAGCTACTACAGCTTGATGATGATGTGGGAAACCTTCATGAAGAGCTGCAGTGCATGTTATTGTGTTGCTGATTTCGGTTTGAGAGTCGCATTTGTAACTACATAGCGTTCTGTTTGAATAGACTTGCAGAAATATTCATTCACTCATTCATTTATTCGTCCTTATATCCATTTATTTGTCCTTATATTCACTGACTGACAGGTGTTGTGATGTGTGGATAAAATCATATGCACAATTAATCATACACAATTATATGTAACTACATAATAGGTTTATTTTAATTCAATACAACAAATGAACAATTGTACAAATGATTTTGTAAAGAAATCATCTGCACTGTACACTCTAACCACTCAACCACATTTCCCCTGAAATTCATTACATTTAATTTGAGTGACAGTTCAGAAAACCACAGGCTATCATACCCAACACCAGATGTTTAAAATAGGTCTGGAAACTGTCACATATCACAAAATAACTATTTATCATTGTTGAACATCGTGCATCCTTTAGCTGACCAGACCACAACCAGTGCCTGGCTTTTTTCAGATAGTCATGGTGACGTGCAGCTCAAGCTTCCGCCATCTGTGAGAAGCTTAAGATGCACTGGATTCCTAATCCAGAATGTTTCTATGCTGCCAGTTAGTATTACAGATGTTTATGGTTTTGCTGAAGATCATGGATCAAGTGGAAAGAAAATGTTGAAAAAAAGTGAAGAAAATCATCTTTGTCCATTGTCTACTCCAGATCAAGTTCGCATGCTGTAATTAAAAAGCATAAATTAATGTAAGAGGACTGTTTCTCCTGCTTCTGGAAAATGTCTAACAAAACATACTTATTTTTTACATTTATATCTGCTCTTAATATTTTTTAATATAACACTCAATCAGTTGTCAGTAACTATAGACATGAGGAGAACATGCTCTAATGATCTTAGGTAATTCACCTTCTCAGAATTTAATCTTAACCCAAAAAGACCCTGACCTGAATAAGGTATGTACCGAAGACGAAATTGAGAACAAAACATTTACAAAGCAAAAATACATGTGGGAAACATTGTGCATCACTTCTGCTGCATCCAAAAGGCTCCCCTGTAAATGCTACCAATGTACAGGTGCATCTCAATAAATTAAATTGTTGTGGAAAAGTTCATTTATTTCAGTAATTGTGAAACTTGTGTATTAAATACAATTAAATCACACTGACTGAAGTAGTTGAAGTTTTTTTTTTCCTTTAATTTGTGATCATTTTGGCTCACATTTAACAAAACCCACCAATTCACTATCAAAAGATTAGCATATAGTGACATGCCAATCAACTCAAAACACCGGCAAAGGTTTCCTGAGCCTTCAAAATGGTCTCTCAGTTCGGTTCACTAGGCTACACAACCATGGGGAAGACTGCTGATCTGACAGTTGTCCAGAAGACACCCTTCACAAGAAGGGTAATCCACACACATTCATTGCCAAATAATCTGCTGTTCACAGAGTGCTGTATCCAAGAATGAAAAAGTGTTGAAGAAAAAGATGCATAACCACCCAAGAGAACCTGTCAAGCAAAACCGATTCAAGAATTTGGGTGAACTTCACAAGGAATGGACTGAGGCTGGGGTCAAGGCATCAAGAGCCATTACACACAGACTTCTTGTTAAGCCACTCCTTAACCACAGACATCAGAGGCATCTTACCTGGGCTAAAGACAAGAAGAACTGGACTGTTCCTCAGTGGTCAAAATCCTCTTTTCAGATGAGAGCAAGTTTTGTATTTCATTTGGAAACCAAGGTCCTCGAGTCTGGAGAAAGGGTGGAGAAGCTCATAGCCCAAGTTGCTTGAAGTCCAGTGTTAAGTTTCTACAGTCTGTGATGATCTGGGGTGCTGGTGTTGGTCCACTGTGTTTTTTGAAGACCAAAGTCACTGCACCCATTTACCAAGACATTTTCAAGCACTTTATGCTTTCTTCTGCTGACCAGCTTTATGGAGATGCTGATTTCATTTTCAAGTAGGATTTGGCACCTGCCCACACTGCCAAAAGCACCAAAAGTCGGTTAAATGACCATGGTGTTGGTGTGCTGGCTAGCAAACTCACTAGACCTGAACACCATAGAGAATCTACAGTATGAGGTTATTGTCAAGAGGAAAATGAGAAACAAGAGACCAAAAAATGCGGATGAGCTGAAGGCCACTGTCAAAGAATCCTGGGCTTCCATACCACCTCAGCAGTGCCACAGACTGATCACCTCCATGCCATGCCGAATTGAGGCAGTAATTAAAGGAAAAGGAGCCCCTAACAAGTATTGAGCACATATACAGTAAATTAACATACTTTCCAGAAGGCCAACAATTAACTAACATTTTTTTTTTTTTGGTCTTACGAAGTATTCAAATGTTTTGAGATTGGTTGTTTTTTGTTAAATGTGAGCCAAAATCATAAAAATACCAAAGACTTAAACTACTTTAGTCTGTGTGCATTAAATTTATTTAATACATGAGTTTCACAAATTTAGTTGAATTACTGAACTTTTCCATGACATTCCATATCAATTCTTCATCCAAATAAATCAACACTATTTGAGAAATTGTACTCATTTATATGAGCATATAGCTACAGTCACTTATTGGGTCTCTTCGCACCTTCCAAACAAAGACATGCCCGAGCTGTTTGAGAAACTCACGTGAAGGTAACAGTCTTTTCGCACGTGAGAAATATCGAGGCGCCAACACTCCGTCAGCGTCACCTGGTGTCAGCAACACTGTGTTTTCTGACCAGTAAAATTCAATTCCATCTAAGAAAGAGTAAGAAGTAAATGTTAATCTCGAAAAGTGAACTACGAAGAAGAGAATGCTTTTGTATTTCTGCTCACCTGCTAGAGCTTTGCGGACGTTGACGTACACAGCAAGATCACAATTATGTCTCATCCCTAACAATAGATAAGATAAATAAACACTTGTATTAAACATATATTAAATATACATGTGTACAGATTATTGCACCTGTGGTCTGTTTTTAGGTAAGGAACCTATACATCACAGTCACAATTTCATTTTGTCTTCATAGAACCTTTTGCTTTCAAGAATGTTCTAAAAGTGGTTCCTCACCCTGAGCCTGGAGTTCCCCTGCACTATGCATATTATTTTGTCTTCTTTAACATTAAATGACTTGAAGAACCCAGCAATTAGCTACTTAGAAGGCCCAATGCATACCAGTGGTTCTTAAATTCCAGGCTCTAAAGCTGCTGTGCTAGAACATGACTCATTTTCTGATTTATTAATGATAAGCAAAAGGAATTTACATGACTTTTAACCTGAAATGTAGTCAATCAAAAAAGAAGTTTGCTATCATGATTTGTTTGGTAGGTGTGGTTTGCACTGGAGTTATAGAGCTAATGTAGATTAACTTTTCCAATAAGTCATTCTGAGAGCTAGACCACATCAGCAAGTCTGTGTGGAGAATTCAGTGTACATAAAGAAAAGTCTTATGGTGAGACAGACATAAGTCCAAACACAACACCAAAGAAACAAACCTTGAAGACCAAACATACCTTGGCTGAATAATTGCATTTGTAAGCCAAAAAAAAAACAGTCAACTGTCAAAGTGACTCGCACCACTGATAACTTGGTCCTCTCCAGGTAGCCCAGGCGCCAGGTGGATGTGCGTTCTAAGCATCCGGGACAGACCCCTGCTACGGATTGATGGCCAGTTCTTCATGTAGGACCCATGAACAGCTTCCTGTGGACAGTCTGGAGCATCCAGTACCACTGGTGTCATTTCTAGGTTCTCAACCTGAACACACACAACTGACCTCATATCAAAGCAAGAAGAATACAAACATGTGGGGAAAAAAAAACTATATCATACAGAGCAATTTAAACTCTAATATCCAGTAATAATGGTGTAAAGTGTTTTTAGACAGTAATAAGCTTCATTATGGCTGCACATTCCTTCTGTTTATTACAAGAGAGCTGTCGACCTCTCTGACCTGTACAGTATGTCCTTGATTAGCCCGGATCTGAAGGCGTCCATTCTCAGGATGGGTTTGCAGTTTGAAGCGCTGCTTGTCGTTTGTGGCCACCACTCTCTCTATTTCCTCCACTGAAAACGACTGAAACTGTCCATGATTAAGAAGTTCATCCACAAATACAAAGCCATCTGGACGCAACAGGAGAGAAATCAATGAAGTCAACTAGAGGTTTTGCATCTTTTTTAAGGTCAGAGGTCACTTGGGTTTACGAACATGAAGAGTTTTAGGTTCTATTTCTAGGCTATCTATTTACATTTATCTGGCAATTTGTAAACTACTTCAGGTCAACTTAATGTCTAGTCTAAATGGCTAATAGTCATTAGGACCCCATAAAAAAAAAAAAACATATCTTTGATAAAAGTGGGATAAAAACACTGTGATTCTGATTTTATTTTTATTGACAGACTTTCAAACCACAGATCTTGGAAGTGCCTGGACTCCATTTTGAGAAAAACTAAAATAGATATAGGGTCTTAAATTATATTTTTTAAAGGGGGTAAAGAGACTGGAGCTGACACACACCTGAGCCCATGTTAAGCCCCATTCTAGCGGCACCATGTCTCAGGGCATAAGTCAGGGATTTGGACAGACGCACATCTCTGCTCTAAAAGAGAAACACGAAGCAGACATTACAGACTACAAATTAGGAAGTAGATCTAGAAATCAAGTTTTCAAAGTAACCATAAATAGTAAACCCGGGGTGTTTGTGTTTATGTTAACATACCTCGTCTCTGTTTCCACTTCCTCCTCTTCCTCTTCTTCCCCTTCCGCGACGCTGCCAGTCCATTTAAAACGTCGCCTATTACCAAAAAAGCGTAAATAAAAATCACTTAAACTAACTGCAGGCAAAAAATTAATCAAATCTAAAGATATAATCAACCAAATGAGTCGAAACAGTGTTGTTTCTACGCGGAACCAAAACAAGATCCAGTGTCTATCCAGTAGACGGAAGCAGTGAGTTCATGGAACTTCCGGTGTGGAAGAATGTTTATTGATGTCAAAACCTAATCAAAGTTTTTTGGTTTTCAACTGTAAAACCATCTAAACTACAAAACAGTTATAATTGTGCATTATTATTACAGCATAATGTTTTCTAATACTTTTAATAAATGTCACAGACTTTCACAGAATTATTATTATTATTATTATTATTATTATTTTATTTATTTATTTATTTATTTTTAATATTGGACAAAAGCCAATGCAATGAATATTATTAATATGTTGTTCAATAGCGTAACAAAAAACACACTGCATGTAGTGAAGGATTCAGATTATATTGCCAGTTTCACTCTTGTTTCTTAAATCCAAGCTGTGGATTAGAGATGTGGTTCTACATAATATAATAAGAATAAGCAATACCCATCTGCACCCATAATCTGCAATGTGGAAATGCGTGTACATTGACACCAGTATACTCCCACATTAAACTGCCATCCACTCTATGTCTAAAACACAAGCTATGTCACACTTCCCATGAAATATCAGTAATAACAAATTCCCATAATAATACAGAAATAACAGGAAATACGTCTTCTTCAAGGATAATGTAATATAAGTTTGGTGGAATTTAACTGTATAGACAATGCAGGATGCAAATCCGGGTGCTAATAACTGTTTACATATTATTATGTTATTACAGGTGCTTAAGGACACTATTAGAAGTTTGACTGTTCTGTAGTGTTCAGTAATGAGTAATGGTTAAAGTTGATAGTTCCATGTTACTTGAACGGGTGGGTTCAGTTGAAAATTGGTGGAGTTTTGAGCAGCGGCTGGTTCCAGGGTTCTCTACACTGTGGGTTATGGCCAGAACAATAACCTTGAGAGTTCTACAAATAAAGACACAGTACAAATGAGAGAACGTCTGGTTTATGCTTGTCAGAGAATGTTACAAAATCAAACTGACTGTAATACAAAATGTTGTTATTAAGCAATTTTACCAGAGAAATGGTAGCAATAGATAAAGTAATTATATCACAAACCACTTGTTTCGGCACAGAAAATGTATATAGTGCATAAACATATATTCATGCACAAATCCACCAAAGCAAATAAATACAAAATGGATTAGCAACACTTAACAGCCTGCCAATTATCTAAGAGATAAAAGTAGATAGATAGATAGATAGATAGATAGATAGATAGATAGATAGATAGATAGATAGATAAATAAATAGATAAATATTTTATTCATCCCAATGGGAAATTAACATTGCTAGTATTGACATCTTTTTAAATAGAAGTGTTGAATCTATCTGTTTTTTTTTTTAACAAGTGAATTATGAATTGTCAAAAGTCAAATCATCAAAGTTTTTATTTAACCTATATCTGTTTCTGTTATCTGGTATTTGGTGGATATTCTTAATTAAATAATTTATATATTATAGTTATTATTATAAGAAGTCATGTCTATTGCAGTTTAAATACACTATTAAATCTCATAAAAAATGTAATAGAAGAATCGGTATCATTATCGCCTTATTATTATATACTTTATATCGGATCGAAAAGGAAACAATTTGTATCGCCCATCCCTACTCTCACGCGCTTTCACGTGATAGGTTTTTTTTTTGCCCTCTAATAGTAAGACAGTTAGCGCCCTCTAATGGACAGCTTCATATGATCCCTTAAAACACTGCAGATTGGGAAAGCAACAAACACCATTGTACCAAAAAAAAAAAATAAAAAAAACATTTTACTGAAACAAGTTCAATAATATTGCTAAAATGTTAACATTTGTAAAGATCATAGTATGAATCTGATTTGTTAATAAGCATTAATATCAATGTTGTTATATAGCCTATTTGTAATAAGTAATTACTAAATCCCAATTGGAAACTTGATATATTTGTGAATTACACTGAGAGTGAACTAGGGGAAAAGAGTAAACTATAGTGTATTTTGTCCAGAACTGAACAAACTAATAATCACTCAGTGGTTTAGTTGGATAAGGTGAAAAAATCAATAAAATTGTATTACACTGTAAGATAGAAATTACACCCCTTTCCACCAGTCTATCCACCAAATAACTGTGCAAAACTTGGAAATTCCATTTGAAAGGCTGAAATGTCTCAGCATTACAGCACTGCTCTAACATTATCTGACTGTAATAAGAATAAGCAGAATTAAATAGATTTGTAATAATAACAGAAGAAACATCAGTTATTAGTTTAGGACTGTGTGTCGCTTGTGGATAAAAAAATTTGAATTTAACATTATATTCCTGTTGGCTTTTTAATAAACTAAGTAAGACCAATGTGCTGTACAAGAAATAACAACAACTATAATAATGACCCTGTTTGTGATTTGCCCCATAGAGGGCGGTATAGAGTCAGTGTCTTCGGGCGCCATATTTGTTTTGGGCAAACTCGATGAAATCCGCTGAAGCTCCGCCAGCTGGTCGATCTTTAACTGGAACAGCAAAGGCAGTCTGCGGATTGTAACTAAAACACTGTAACACTTTGGGATTGGAGATGATGGAGCTGAGTCTGAGTCGCTGCCTCGTCCTGGTGGTGTGTGTGAGTTCGCTTGTGAGTGGACATGATGATAATGATGGATACATTGCTGGAGCTCCTGGAGCTCCGGTGCGTTTGTCTGAATCGGACCCGGGACTTCTGTCCGCACTGAGATTCGCTGAGGAACGTTACAACATGCTGTCTAACGGGATGCACATCCGCAGAGTTAGCAAGATTCTCTCTGCAACCAAACAGGTCAGACTGCGCATTTATATTTATATATATATTTGACATATATATTTTACAGAATCGTGCTCATGGGTTGCATTTGCATTTCTTCACATATATAACGTTTAGCGATAGCATTAGGCTGCAGGTCGTTTCCTGCGTTTTAAGCACCGCAGCTTGTCATGTTTAATTATCATGTGAAAAACAAAGTGCAGTTATTTTGCGTGTTCAGCTTAAATACACCCTCATTACTCAAGCCGCATAACCACAACATGTTCATGCGCCTCCACCCTGCGCTCACTTTGCGCAACTTCCAGCACTTTCATAAGCACTGTTTTGAAAGACTGTGGCTTCGACCTGTTATTATGTAAGATGATTGTGTAAGTTATCAGCGCTTACAGTGCACCAGAATTGCACTGTTCTGGTGAAATAAATTGTTATTACACACTGGTATACAACCATGGTGTCTATAACACATTTAACATAGGTAACTAGTCTGTCTATAATTATTCTCTCTCTCTCTCTCTCTCTCTCTCTCTCTCTCTCTCTTTCTCTCTCTCTCATTCACTGTCTTTGACTTTACATATTTCTCTCTCTCTCTCTGTTTGTGTGGACAGCTTGTTAAGGGAGTGAAATACAGCATCACAGTAGAGACTGGACGAACTCTGTGTAAGAAGTCTGCAGAGCTGCAGATTACTGAGGACTGTGAATTTTTCCAAGAGTCACACAAACAGAAGGTGAGCAGACCTGATTTAGTCAGAGATTAAGCACTGACATCCTCAGCCTACGCACCACATATACAGACCCCCCCCCCCCCCACCCCGATCGTAATAAAGCAGTTACTGCATAATAATAAGAAGTAGAAGAAAAAGAAGAAGGAGTAAGTTTATATAGAGAGCACTTGTGTAAATAAAATAAATTAAAAATGAGTACCGCTGTCAAACAGGCTGAATGAATTCGGAAATCCTAAAATGATTACATTTACAATGTGTTTAATTGCAGCCCATTATAGTAGCACTGAACTGAACAGAACAGAATAGAATACATTAGAATAGAAGTCACAATTAAACTCCAAGAATGGCCAATAATGAAAAAACAAATCCTAAAACAATAGATATATTCTTATCTAATACTTATCAGACAAGTAAACCTTTCTTAAGATGATCTGGGAATATGGAAGAAAGGTGCATTAATACATTGCACTTTATAATACAACTAAATCATAGTTTTAGTATAAAAGTATAAATGATCAGCTGTCCATATTTCAGCTTTTAGGATTTAAATATGGTAAATACCATATATATGGGATATATATGGTATAATATAATGGTATACCATATATATGGATAATATGGGTGTAGTAGTTTTTTCACTGTTTTTTTCCCACTGGTAATTCACGGTCCTTATGCAACTAGTCAAACCTGTAATCTTTTCCCCAGGAACAAACATTAGTCAGCAGTTTGCGGACGTGAGCGATGCTTCCATTGAGCCCACTGACAACTGGAAATGTTTTCTTCATCTCAGACTCAGATCATGTGCTTAAGGATCTTGTGAATAATATTCCTAGTTCCTGTTTACTGTTCTTGTCAGAAATCTGGGTTGCTCTCTGTCTCTAAAGTTGTCCCTTGCTACTCTCTTTCAGACAGAGGTGTGTTTGTTTGAAGTGTGGAACATTCCCTGGGAGAACAAGTCAACTCTGCTCAAACAGAAATGCCAACCTGGTTAGTGCTCTTTCAACTCAATAGACGCACAAAATGTTGAAGGGTCAAAGACAAAAAAAAACTGGCTGTTGCGCTGACAGCTACAGATTTCGTCAGATTTCATTAGAGCACATGATAAGACATTTCCTCAGGTCACATTTCTATTAAAATGTGTAACAACCATGGTTTCCCATTGTAGTGTGTAGTGTTTCTTGGAGCCTCCGAGGTCCAAAGTTTCTAATTTGTTCCTAAGTTGAGGTTAAACTGTAGAGTTTTACATTTAGCATTCTTCTGTGTCCATGTGAGTTTCTTCTGGTTTGTAAACACCTTCCAAAAACACTGCACCAGGTAAATTGGCTATACTAAATGAATTCTAGGTGTGAATGTGTGTAGGGTGTGTATGATATGGTGCTGCAATGGTTTAGCCTTCAAACAGAATGAATGTATTGTAGTCAGATTTCTGGTCTTGGTGTCATTCAGTGTCTGGCTTTTCATGACTATAGAAATATCAACTTCAGTGGTAAGAATCGCCTACACTTAAAACCAGTACTGAATGTCCTTTTGTTAGAGATGAGGAACACACAGAGGAATCCTCGTGCGGAAGTCCGCAATGTAACCATTTCTTTAATTACTTTATTGACCAAAACATGACCCTAAAAATCATATTGAACATTCACCCTGCCTTGTGACTCACACAGGCATCACCTGTGAACATGAATGTTTTCTACTATACTACATTATACCACTTCGAAAAGATTCAGAAGAAAATGCTAAATCAGAAATATTTTTCAATAACAAATCATAGTTGTTTATAATGTAATTATAAAAGAAATGAGCTAATCGTTAGAAACTACTTACTTATTTGCTTAATTTTCAGCTCCAATGGAAACTGAAAAAAAAATTGTGCGTGTCCCTCTCACTCATGACAAGCCCACCAAGGTAAAGTGGAAAAAAAAACATTAAATGCACCTACAATTTACCTACAATTTACATATATAAACTTATTTATTATCTTGATCTTCTTCAGGAAAATGTTGACCTTTTGATGCAGTTCAAAGACTTCATGGTCAAGTTCAATCGCACATACAGCTCTCAGGAAGGTAAATGTCCACCTTTATCTGTATACTGTATAATTAAATATTTTCACTTATCCTACAAAACACTCAACTAATTAAGAAAGGATTATTTCACTTAAAAAATATACTGGTCTTATGTGACACTATAAATACTGATACAGGTGCATTGTTTAAATGCAAAACCGAGGTTGGTGAAACCTTTAAATGAAACCTTTGACTCCTGCAGAGGCCGAGAAGCGTCTGCGTATTTTCCAGCAGAATCTGAAAACAGCACAGACCCTGCAGGATCTGGACCAGGGAACAGCAGAGTACGGTGTTACCAAATTCAGTGACCTGACAGGTGTGTGTGTGTGTGTGTGTGTGTGTGTGTGTTAATCTATGAGTCATAATATTCTCAATACACTAGTATACATTGCTTAAAAATTCCAATATTTTATAGACTTGGCAATTCTTATGTAGTTGAGTCTGCATTCTGAGATCAGTCCAGAGGATGGAGCTGGATCTGATTAAATTCCTTTTATAAGCCTAAGATGCCATAGAACTGTGTGTTCCTGCACATGCTCTCCTTCAGCTTTTTTAAAAAAGTGTTAATAAAAGTGTAGAATTAAGAATGACGATTCTCTTCACCTATGTTTCTGTCTCTGGCTCTTTTTCTGTGTGTCTCTGATGTAGAGGATGAGTTCAGAATGATGTACCTGAACCCCATGTTGAGTCAGTGGACCTTGCAGAAACAGATGAAACCAGCAGCTCCACCGAATCAAGCAGCTCCAGACAGCTGGGACTGGAGAGAACATGGAGCTGTCAATAGTGTCAAGAACCAGGTCAGAGAGAATAAACCAACTAATAGGAAGCATTTGTACTGATTTAACCACAGTGGTGGATGAAGTACACAAGCTATGTGCTTGAGTTAAAATAGAGATATACTCAGTAAAATATTACCTTAGTAAAAGTGCTCTCTTTAAAATTTCACTAGAGTAAAAGTACCAAAGTATTTGCCTTCAAATGTACTTAAGTATCCAAGGTACTATGATTTATTATGGCTATAATGTTTCTATTATCATTTTTGTTACAAGACACTTGCTTAATCCACTCAGATTATGTGAAAAGCCTCTCATGTTAATCTTGGCACACCAATCTATTAATAGAATGATATATGAGTCAAACACTGATTGATAACTATTGAAATTATTAAAATGTTTTTCTGAAAATAAGGCAATGGGGGTTCGAGTCAGGAGTTTCTTTCATCATTTATTACTCTCAAAATGTTCTGCTTGCTGTTGAACTGATGGATGTATGATGGTGCTACAGTGAGTAGAAACCACCAAGCAGCAATCAATACAAGTTCAAAACAGATGGCATGCTCTACCCCGATTGGTGGATTGCTTGAGCAGTTTAGTTTGTATCCACTGATAAATAAAAAGGAACGACTGATTTTGCAAAATGTAGTTGAGTAAAAAGTAGGATATTTGACTTTGAAATGTAGTGAAGTAAAAGTCTCCCCAAAGGTAAATACTTCAGTACAGATAGGTAAAAAAAAAACTTTATTACTTGACATTACATTTACTTCTTTACTTTCCACCACTGGTTAACCAGCCTGTAATATGTTTAAATTGTGTGTTATAATCACTTTTTATAATAACTTCATTTAGCAATACTTTTAAGAAACGACTTTACAGATTCTAAATCTGAAACCAATCTGCAGAGAAAATGTGCCTTAAAACTAAAATGTATTAATAGAGAATGCCTATTGATCATCTGTTAGTTTAATGGAGATAAGAGTTTTTTGTGATGCTTGATGGATGTTGCATCTGGTTCAGGGTTTTTGTGGCTCTTGCTGGGCTTTCTCTGTCACTGGAAACATTGAAGGCCAATGGTTCAAGAAAACTGGACAGCTGCTCTCCCTATCAGAGCAAGGTGAGAATTTATTAATAAATACACTTGTAATTGATTATTTATTATTACACTTTAGTATATGCTGTTAAAACATTTATAAACCACTGTATTGTGATGCGGATTTTGCCAGTTACTTTCAAGTAACAGCAAGTCATGGAGTGTTTTATCTCATAGCACAGCAATTTACCAATAATCCCAATTTGCAATGTATAAATAAAGGACTTTCTATACTACTCCATTCTATTCTACTTTTTCTATACTTTCTATAGTATTTTTCATTAAGAAGATAAACTAAAGTTGTTGATAAAAAGTGAGGAGTGTACTTACTTTTGGGAGATACTGTGTGCATTATACATATAACATTATAAATTGTATATGTATAACTGCGATAAACATTCATTCACTTATCAATTCTTTTCTTTCTAATAATACACATTTTGCCATAACGCAGAAAAAGAAATGAGAGAGCACAAAAGTGACTTTGAATAAACAATTTCTCATGGTGAAAAGCTTACTGGTGGTCACAAACCACTAATACCCGAGATTTCTTTTAGAACTCTTTCCTTAGAACAAACTTCTTATAAAAAGCTTTACCATATCAATCATTAATAACTAAAACGTTTTAGTCTCAGATTATGTGGATTATGTGGAGCTTTCATGACATACTGTTGAAATGATAGGATATTTAAATGAGTGCATTCATAACAAACTGGAATTTGAATAAAATCCAACATTATTATCTGCGTCCCTTTTCAATTGTTAAATGAAACACATTTGACTCCAACAATTCAAGTTGTGTGTTTTGGGATTTTCACACGTTTCACAGATTTGCATGTGTGTTTCAGAGTTGGTGGACTGTGACAAGCTGGATCAAGCATGTGGTGGTGGTCTTCCATCCAATGCATATGAAGCCATTGAAAACCTTGGTAAGACGTGATGGAAAAAAAAAACCCTTCGACTCATCTGTAATAGATTTGCTTTTGTATTCTGTACAATTCCATTCATGAGGCCAAAATCTTTATCTCACGGTTATCTAATATACGTTGACCCCTTTGAAGGAGGTCTTGAGACAGAGACAGACTACAGCTACACAGGACACAAGCAGGGCTGTGAGTTCACTGCTGGGAAAGTGGTGGCCTACATTAACAGCTCTGTAGAACTGCCCAAAGATGAAAAAGGTGAGAGAAGGCAGACAGGTTATATAACAGTAATTTTTTCAGGTTTGTCATTAGGTTTTGAAACGTAATGTAAAAATTGTCATCATTTTCATTTTCTTCTTTTCCTTCTTTTTTTTTTTTAGATGACTAAGCATAAGTTTTTCCATACTTATAAGTATATTCGAGTTATTTTTAATAGCGATCTACACAATGTTGCTCTTCTTTGTCCACTGCTTATCTCTTATTTGTTCTTTATTTGCTTTCTGCAGCTTTTCCTGCTTCTTCATTTGTGTGTATTAAAAGTGTATTACATATTTGTTAATAATAAATTATGAAAATAAATCAGAATGATGATTTAAAATGTAGTGTGTATATAACCATAATAATTATACAAAATGTAACGTGTGTGTGTGTGTGTGTGTGTGTGTGTGTGTGTGTGTTGGTTTTGTTTTTTGTTTTTTTTAGACATTGCTGCATGGCTGGCTGAGAATGGCCCTGTCTCTGCTGCCCTCAATGCTTTTGCCATGCAGGTAAGACACTGTAAATTTCTGAACGACATTCCAGATTCACAGTAACCAGACCAGTACTAAAAACTATCAGTTGAAATGCTATCTACAGTATTACCCTATGCTGCCAGACATTTTTGCAGTTGTGAAACCTGACGTCATTTTACGTAGCTAATTCATCACACAAACACAGACTTGTTTCGACAGACATGCTGTTCAGATGGTGCGTCATGTCAAGTATGTTGCAGAGACCAGACTGATCACTAAGCTGTAAGCTCTGTGGTTTCCCCACAATGCACCGTCCCCTCCCAAAACCAGAGCTGATACATTTCTATCATCGTTATGAACCACAGTTCTGAGTCACACCCAAGTTAGTGAGGGAAATGAGGTGCAGCAATTAAAATACTCATCCGAGTGTTTTCAACATGCTGTTTTAATTAGATGCACATTTCAAGTTTAAAATAGGTATTTACATCTCTTAAAGTGAAAAATGGATTTACATTCTGTCGAGATTTGATGCTTTTTCTTAATCTTCACTGATACATATTGCACTCTCACTTACATTTGATGAATCCTAGTTTAACTGTGTGTTTGAGATTCTAAATATATGTAACACAAAAACTTTAACACATCATTGATCAAAAAATTTGATTCCTGATCGAAAACCTTTCGCTTTTTGTTCAGGACACAATGCCGGAATCTGATTTTATTTAGCTGACTTGATTTCGCTTTGACTTGTTCTTTTCATGTGTGTTTAGTTCTATAAAAAGGGAGTATCTCACCCTCTGAAGATTTTTTGCAACCCTTGGATGATCGATCACGCCGTGCTGCTTGTCGGATATGGAGAACGTGAGTTATTTTTGCCATTATTTGCACAAATCAATAACACTTTAGTGCATAGTCATAACCGTGTGGTTTGAACCACTGTAAAATCGATCACACTGAACAGCTAATGTGTGTGATGCAGTTTGCAATGAAATGTTTTTGAAATCAAACCAAGCTGCGTCACCTGGTTCACTAAAACTCATATGGTTTACATTTTGTTTGGCAGTCACGTATATTACTGAATAACTGGTGCCAGTGTGTTAGAGCTGATCGAGAGCAAGAGTGTGCAGTGGGAGGCCTGGAGTTAGTTTGTAAAACAGTGCCACATAAATAGTGTAGATCTTTTGCTCATTTCTTACTATTCAGTTTAAGAAGTTCACTGGTTCACTATAGTCAAGAATACCATTAATACAAGTGATTCCAGCATTCGGATACAACAACCAGTGTAACTCTTCTTGTTCCTCCTGTTTTACACAAACAGCTTGTATTCTCTCAGTTCTTAGTGGAGCACTGTTTTATTTTTAACCTGTGCTCATGAGACAGCAAAAACACAAGAAGCACCAGGCTGCCTCTGAACTGCAGCTGACCTGCAATTGCAAAAAAAAAAACGTGATACCGTTTTCCTTTAACCCTACTGAGGCTATGTATGTCATGTTATTTGGGGCAAAGCTGAGCATTTCTACCCATGCAGAGATAATGTCAGGCCCGGAAGCATATTACATCTGAAATGAACAATATAGACAAATAACAGTCTTTCTCAGATATTGATTAATTTACAGCTGTATGTCTTTGAGGGATTTTTTTTATAACCAAATAACAAACTATCTTTAAATTACTATTACTCATACAACCGCTATTGTTGAAAACATGGCATGGTTTATAATCGTAGTTTTGAAGTTTAAGTTACCTTGTTTTAAAAACATTCAAAGACACAGTTTTATTTCTGGATTTTTACAGTTTTCTCTAAGATCTTTGTTTTATGATTGGTAATCTTTTACGGATAAATTGTCTTTTGTTGATGTACAGGTAATGGAACTCCATTCTGGGCCATTAAAAACAGCTGGGGAGAAGACTACGGCGAGCAGGTGAGGGACACATTAATGCCTGACCTGTGTGTCAAACTCAGTTGAATGACACAAAGGTGCCTGAGTAATCCAGGAATATTTATTCAAAGAGTGTTAAGTTTATTTTACCTGCACATTGTACAATGAGTCCCTATTCTTTGATTAAATGTTTGCGAAAGGAGTTTATTCATTCGTTAAACAATTATTATTTATAGCCAAATACGTGCCGGCTTCCCACAGGACCAACTTGTGTTTTTGTCATTCCACAGTCACACAACACTGATATGTAACAGAAATTATTTAAAATAGTAGGACAGATAATAATGTAATAATCATAATTTTTCCAGAGACTAAATATATTATACAGAATAGCAATTCAATAAGAACACTCAAATCATTATTGAACTTATGAGTCTAAACCAATGCTTTATTGAAGGAAGACATGTTTGTAGGTGAAAACCTTCAAGCCAAACAATACAAGGGTGCTTATGTATGTTTTATTTCTGTAAAATAAAACATGTAACATGTTATAGCTGTCTAGCTCTTGTATTCTTGGCTAAGATTTAAATAAATAAAATAAAAATAAGTCAGTTGTCAAGTCAGTAAACAGTAACTATTTAATAATATAACTTTTGTACTATTCTTTTTAGCTAGATTTACTAAAATACAGGATGTATTTGACATTCTACACGTGAGAAAAACGTGTACTCACCTTTGTAAGATACTGTATATGTATAAAGTGTATAACACGTTTTACACCTGTATAACACGTGTTTTTCGATGTGTGTTTTCAGGGCTACTACTACCTGTACAGAGGATCCAATCTGTGTGGAATAAACAAGATGTGTTCGTCTGCAGTGGTTAACTAGGAGAACATATGCAAGCATACAAACACAGGCACAAATGTTTCACCATTCATAAATGCACATAAATACTTTTAGTGTTTTAACCTGCTTTAGCTGTGATGAGTTAAATGTAAAACTATTAAACTTTAGACTATGTGTAACTGTGACTCTTGTGTTCAGAATATTAGCACCAGAGATAGTATATGGCACAGAGAGATAAGGCATCCATACCTCATAAAACCTTCAATTCTGCTACTGTGACATGAAGCTTCAGATCAATAGATGACATTGTTACACTAGTGTATTATTATATTTGCGTTATAATTTAAGCACTAACTTTTAAACTGATATTTGAGTAATAGTTTTTAATGTGCTGCTGTGACATTAATATGAATTTGCTTGTTAGTTTGACTGCAGTGCTACTGATTTTGGAAGCTGCTCACCACATAACGAGGAACACTTTAGAATAAATTATTAAACAACATTGAATAGTGTTTGTGCTAGTTTAAGAGTTATTTTCTTGTGATTTTGGTTTAGAATTAGTGTTTCGAAACAGAAATGATTGACGTGTACGTAACATCCTATATCAAATGTATTCAACTTGATTCCTGACGACAAAAAGGTTTGGCGTAAGACTTATTTGATAAATGTCAGTTTATCAAATCAGTTTTCCTTTAAAAATTTTTGAGATAATTTCCAGGCATGGTCTTAGAGGTTCTTCATCCGTGTTTTTTTTTTCTTGGTCAGTCTTTTGAATAAAGTCATTAAAACCCCACATCTATGTTTGAGTTTGAATGTGTTTTTGCCACAATAATGAATCTCTGCAGAATTCATTTCAACCTGTTGAATTCATATCAAATGTTCAATACAGAGTTGTGAGCATAAGAGTGGCACAGAATCTTCTACCCTGGACTGTTTAAAGACACATCTTTTTGCCTGTTGAGAATGTTTGTACATGGACCTTGAAAATTGCAACAGTTAATGTCTAAGGCACACCCTTGCTTCAATGTAAAAATCATACCTGTATACTGTATTTGTAACTAAGAACTGCTGCTGTAATTATAAAGCATGACTGTGCATATTCCAGAACTATTATTTGCAATATATATATA
>MU551599.1:219693-253452 GCA_024362625.1 Silurus asotus | reverse complement strand
TATATATATATATATATATATATATATATATATGTGTGTGTGTGTGAAATAAAAAGAGGTATATACAAAAAATGCTTATGGCAGTAAACATTGAAACAGTAAACAATAAACATGCTTTTTATTAAGCTTGTTAGAAACATTGAACATGCAGACTGACTCTACTAACTTTAACTATTCTTTTGTGCTAGGTGTTGAGTATGAGTGAGTTAAAAAAAAAAAAAAGAACACTTCTGCCAAGTGATAACTCAGTGGTTAAGGCTCTGGGTTAGTGATTGAAAGGTCAGAAGTTCAAGCACTGCCACACCCTAAACCCCTAATTATCCAGGGGTGCCTTATCATGGCTGACCCTGTGCTCTAACCCCAGCTTCATAACAAGCTGGGATATGTGAAGAAAGAATTTCACTGGTCTGTATTGCATATGTGACAAGTAAAAAACTTTAATTTTCTTCCTTACAAGAAAATATGACCTGTCTCTTTCAATGCTGCAGTTATTCTTTGTGTAATTATTGAGGTGCACTATTTGTAATGAAATTGGTTCATTCTGTTACTTAAAAATCTGAATACATTTAAACCGGAGAGAATTCACATTTCTTGCAGTCTGGAGTCACAAACTCTTATTGGGAAGTAAAGACCTAAAGCCGCATTGCTTTATCTGACACTGGCCACTGCTCTACGAAACCCCTCAGTATCATTGGAGTTCACCCCACCCTAAAAGCTGTCTGTTTACCTTTGGGACAATAATACAGGTCCATCCACATTGGCACAAAAAGACAGCTTGGGAAACACTTTAAGGCACTCCCATGTTAATGATTGCAGTCTTCCCATCCAGTGAGCTTAAAATCTAACCATTTGCACAATTGCACAGATTTTTTTTAAAGTGCCTTTTGTGTTGAGTATCAGCAGAATATATATTATAGTATCAGTTGAGTATAGTGAGTATCCTGAGCTCCCAGTCCAGATCTACGAATCTAACTTGGGTTCCTCATTTGCATGTAATTACGAGAACAGCCTTCTTCCATTGATTATAGATTGGTAAAAATACATTTAAGAGGAACTTATTGTCTATTACCTGTAGGTTGGACTATTGGAACACCTGGTGCTTTGGATATTCCACTTAATTTTACAGTTAATGTTCTAACAAGATCCAGTTTAGCCTAAATTCATCAGGGGAAAATCACTAGAAAGTGAACGTCCGACCAAATCTTTTTGATCAAAGAGAGTAGAAAAATTGATTTGAACTGTAATATAAATGATATATTATGCTGCTTTTGTATGGTTGTCAGCTCCATTTTTAGTGTGAATGCTTGAATCCTAATACTATATACTAATTCACTTGTCTGCTAAATAAACAAACGTGAATGCAGAATGGCAAAATAGTGCCATAAAGCTGGGAGTTATCCTGAACAAGCAAATGTTTTTGTACCTTGCAGATTATGGGAAGCAATGGCAATAACCTCCATCAGGCTGTGACTGAGAGTGGGGAGAAATTTCTGCTCAGCATGCCAACGAAGTTTCGCAAGAACATCTGGATCAAAAGAGGTTTGCTAAACCTCAGCTTTTTAATTGTTTCTATCATACTCGTTTTTTTGATTGGGAATACTAACATTCCTGATTTCACCATTGTACATTTTTTTCGGCAGGTGATTTTGTGATTGTAGATCCTATTGAGGAAGGTGACAAGGTGAAAGGAGAGATCAGCTTCATTCTGTACAGGGACCACATTAACTACTTGAGGAAACTTAACATCTGGTGAGAAAATAAGCAAATGTACACTATACAGAATTTGCCACTACAATTTTTAGCAAGCTACTGACCATGGAATTTGCACACAGGCCTAACGGATTCGAGGTGGCTGGTGGAAAAGAGCAGATTCAGAAAAAAGCACAGGGAGATGATACTAAAAGTAAAGAGGACAATGAAGAGGACGAGAGCAGCAGCAGTGACTCTGAGGATGACCGGGACCTTTTTGTAAACACAAACAGAACCAATGTGCAGTACAGTGAGAGCGATGACTCGGATAAAGATGAGGAAGAGGAGCATGAAGATTAGGAAGAACAGAAGCTTTCATTAATTCTGCACATCTCAAAGATTTTTGAATAAACATTATGTACCTTAAATTTAAACAGCAAGGTATGGAAATGTTATGTGCATTTTTATAATGCATAAATATTATGATTTACAAATTTAGACCAAGACCATGTTTAATCCATGTTAAAAAAAAAAAAAAAAGAAAAATACTTATTCTCTATGCATATTGGATTGTACATTTCAAGTTGATCTGGTGTGTTGAAAAGTTTTTGTATTATAATGTGTGTACATATGGCAATAAAACTTTATATAAAAATGATTTACATCCACTTCAACAATGTATTTAACTTAGACAAGTGATTATTTTTATTCTTTTTATTATTAAATGCTAAAAAATTCAGTTAGTTTATTTACATACACTGGAACATGTATAATCTTGATAATTAAACCTTTTGTGTCCATTGTCTGTTTAAATAAGCTACCCTGTGTTTAAATACTTGCATTAGGTCAAATGGTGACAAGTATACAAAACAAAACAGGTGGTGTCTGTGACCAAAAGAAGCATAACCATTGTAATGTAAAGTTTCCCCGTTCTAACCGGTACACACCCAATCCTCAGTCTCACTAAAGCTGTGTCTTTTATCACTTACAGTAAAGATGTTGTAATACTTAATGTTCAAGCTGACACTACAACTGTATATACCAGCAGTTATAAGGGAACTATTTAAAGGTTCAGAGTTACAGAGGTTGTAATTTTTGGTATTCAGGTTCACAATACAGAATCATTTAATGTTTTTTTTGGCAGTGGTGTTCGCCGTCTACTTCACATCACTCATGAATGTAGTCAAGGGAGAAATGCTTCTTCTCAAAACCTGTTAAACCACAAATGTCTTTGCAAGGCTTTGAGAGCAGTCAGTGGTCCCTTCCCATATCAGTGAAATGCAATCCCGGTTTTGCATTCATTTTAAAAGTGGCTTAATTTGTTCTTTCATTCCTAAGGGTTACGTTTCTACATTGGATGCTTGGTTTTAAGGTTTGGGACCATAGTTTTAACATTTCTCTTGGACTGCGTTTGTGGACTAGCAGGATCGTGTGGTGGGCGCAGGGGTCCTTTGCTTCTTCAGCATTAAAGTCAAAAGTGAGGAAGGCTGGGTGATCGATTGGGATGACCCCCAGCCTTTGAAGGCACATTCCCAGGTAAACATCATCAATAGGGAACAGATGAATTCTTCTGGACACCTGGAGAAGCCTGGGAACCAGTGCACCGGAGTAGACTACCCCTCCTCCACCTGGATATGTCGGGTACATACCCTTATAGAAACTTTCAGGGATGAAATACTTACTGTCTTCTGTGTGCAAAGGGAGTGCAGAGGTAATAATGTCCCCAACAACAAACTCGTCCAATTTCTGTCTGCTCCCATTTCTTGTTCGGTGAAGCGTTTCTTCTTGCAAGTAGTCCAGAAGAGCAGGTGTCCTCACGAAGACATCGTCATCACCCTTGAAAACAAAACGAGCATTCTGACAGCGATTTGAGAACCAGTCCCAGAACAGTACATCCTTCAGCGTCAGGTTAAAAAAAGTGTCTATGAAGTCCCACATTATAATGTCACCATACTTTTCACTCTCTTTTTCAATACCTTCACTTAGCTCTTCATCAACCTTGCCCAAGAGAAAAACCCGGCGCACTAGACCTCCTTTCCCCACCTGCCCCTTCAGAAGTCCTGAATACCCCCATGTCCTCCTTATGGCTTGACGGTTCTTGAAGTTAGGCACTGTTGACTTAATTGCCAGCAGCAACATTGGAGCCTCTTCCGTTTTGGCACACAATCCTGGTTGGTCAATGAGCAGTGGGTAAACTCTACAGTACATTGAACTTACAAACCTCTTAATCGGATGTGGCAGAGTGAAATAATCTGACCCTCTCCTCATTACATCATCGTATTGAAAACACCCATTTTGGTTTAATACTGTGATGTTATCTTTAAGAAAAACATTTCCTGAGGCTTGAAGGATGGGGTTATGTTGGCGGTCCTTGACTTGTTGGATCATGTTCCAAAATGCAGCTTTGTCCAGGTGCTGACTCCAAAAGGGCTGAACTGGGTAGGGGGCTAACATGCTGTAATTAGATGTCCCGCTAGCTATAAAGAAATCTGGTAGACCTGAGCTGATCATTTGCCCATTAGATGGGTAGGTGTGAGTCATGGCTAAGCTTATAGCCACACTTATGTAGATGAAAAGGCATCCAAGTAGTAGACATGGTGTACATATGCAGAGCAGGAGCCGGAAGCGATACCTCCACAGACATCTGGCCATTGCCTAAAGGAACATGAAAGAAATAAGTAATTACAAAGTTTTTCTTCTTAATGGATTCACAGTTTTGCTCACTCCCAGTCCCCATCAGACTGATACCAATTTTCTTGTTCTTGATTGGGCACTGAGAGACAAGAAAATGTGGTTCACATAGGTACCTATATTTAGAAAGGGTGGGTTAAAGGTAGTCAGAGCGTTCTTAACCCCAAATTAATAAGCAAGTTATTTTTATGAGAACCAGAAAATAGTTTTATCTGAAAGATTATATAGAGACAACTTAGTCTATACCACTGACAAAAAAAAAACAATGATGGGGGTGAGTTGGGGTGGTTTAATTGCGTTGTGACTCTTTTTGCATTTGTTTGCAATAGTGAAAATACAATCCCTTATTATCAAGGCGATTAGATACTCAGCCACTTTAATAAATAACCCTGCTCATTTATGCAAATCTGCAATCAACCAATTATGTGCCAGTAGTAATGCTCACACCAAACATGAAAATAGAGAAAATTTGGGATCTCAGTTACTCTGATTATAGCAGGATTGTTGGTGCCAAATGGATTGGTTTTGAGTTTGACAGAAACTGCTAACCTTATTGGATTTCCCACACTGTCAGTGCTGCGCTTAACTGCTCTATTTCAATGATCCTGTGACTACTAAAACACATCATTGTTGTTGGCTGACAGAAGTGAAACCTGAACATGTAGAATTTGATATTCTGCTGTGGTGTGCATTCAGGTGCTACCTTTTTTTCCCCCCAGCTTATCCTGGTTGTAATCATTAATTGTGATAATTTGAATGACTGTAGCCTTCCTGCTGACTCTCATAAATAAAGCATTTATGCCCACAACTAGACATTTTTTAATATTCTTTTTAAATTAGTCAACTAGAGACAATTCGTAGTATGGAAATCTCAATTTCAATATTTTAACATGAACATAAAACTGAATCTCTTATTCTGCATGAACTTGTGCATTGTGCTACATTATTGATTATTTATATAATTTCATGAACAACAGGTGTACATATGTTTGCTGGTTGGTGAGTGTATATATTATTAGAGTTGCTATAAATATTAGTCTATTTAACTGACTAATTGAAAAGATTAAATCCAAAACTCACTAGCTCAAAAAGAAGTGGGTTTATAAGTATATCTAAGAGAACGTAAAGTGTCTGGTTGGCAAAAATATTAAAACAAACATATGGATAAATATTTAGACTTTTGCTCTCAACATTTAAAGGTTTATATGGACTGTTCTCCAAACAAAGTCAATCTCAACACATAATATACACCTAACATAAGAAACACAAAGAGGGTGAGCCATGAAACATCACTAAAACTCTGCATTTTTTAAAGTACAATTATCTTTTAGTTGTGTCAGGCCTTAAGTATGGCAAAAAAACAAAACAGAAATAACAAAAAAGTGTCAACTTTCAACTTCATATGTGATTTTATTTACAAATCCAGTTGAGAAACCACGACCCTTTTTTGTTATACTATAGAATAATATAGACCAGTTGCATGCTAGTAAGTAAAATACAAATTTAAACACATTTACATAAGTATTTTAGTACTTTTATGTATTTAATTATTTATTGGGGGGAGGGGGGGATACAGACTTGTTTGTGTTACATTTACTGAATTAATCATTTTTATTTTTGTTTGTTTCAACAATATTTTAGAAGCACCGGTAATGTGAACACAGGCAGTTTACAGGCTAATAACGCCTTAAAAAAATTGTCTTTCTTTCTTTCGTATATAATTTGTGAACTTAAACAGCGTCTAAACCCTTAAGCATATGGTACATAGATACTTACAGAGAAAGAAGCAGGTCCTTGGGTGAAACTCGTGTCGTTTAGACTCCTCGCCGGTCTCGTTATTAAATTAAATAATTAAAATAAACAAGTTTCCCGTCTTTCGATAAGGAGCTAAAACAAATGGCTATAAATGAATAATGAACAAGATACCCGACGCTTTTTAATACTGAATAGCGATAAACACAATCAGCACACGTTCCCCAAAGCGCGCGACTCTCCCACGTGCACGCGCATAGCTGAGAAACACGCATCTCTAGGAGACGAGCGTGGCAGAAGAATCATGAGCAGTCCAAACCGGAAAACCCTGAAATGGTAGCAGCAGCACCGACAAGCATTAAGGCTTGGTTCATTTACTGTAGTATATTTCATATATATATATTAGTATTAAGTGCTTTTAGAAATTGAAGACACTGACCTATTAGAACACTATTAGAACTATTATAACAAATTACCACGTGATTTAAGTAACCAGGAATGCTGTTAATTGTCAATTAAACATTTTCATTATCATTAATTATCATTAATCATTTTCATTATAATGACATTTTCATTATAATAACATTTTCATTATCCATTCCTTCATCACCATCTACCTTGATTTGTTTTAAATATTATACATCATATATGTGCTTGAAGTAGAAAAAAGCAAATAGATTGTATGCATTTTTATCCAACCTAAAAACATGTACCTGTAGTTGTTTTAAGATCAGTACAGTTGTGTTGATTTAGGCTGATATGGGTTATCTTTTTTATATATCTAATTTCGAAGGAAAAAATTATATGGCCGACAGTTTGGGTGAGTTTAGTTTATTTTTCGTTTCAGTTTGAAACTTTCAGTGTAAAATCTATACAATAAATAAAATTATTTAGTTTCTTTAACAGTCTGATGTTTTTATAATAATTGTTTAGGTCATGGTAGAAACAATACTATAGATGATATATGATGTGATGATGTGAAGACAAAGCAAAAGAATGTCCCTTGTTCTGGTCATGCTGCATTCCTTTCCTTCCTGTTGTACTCTGTCATAAAATGAGGTAACACAAACAGACTTTGGGTCCTGAAATGTGTCAAGAGGCATGGGTGTCAGTTTTGGTTTCTTAAGCAATGTGTCTTTTTATTTCAGCACTTCAGAATTAGTGAAGTACTTACCTTGCTTATAGTGCTTGCAGAAAGAAATTCTGAGACACCTCACTTTAAAACAAACAAAGTCTCCCAGGAAAAGAAATATTAGCAGTGCTGAAGTCATTTAAAAGCATGCAAATTTCAAATAATAAAAAAAGAACACACATTACATAAAAATGACAAATAAGTGTTTTGTTTTTTTTCCAAAATGGTAGGAATAAAGATTTATTTTTTCCATATGAACAAGTGGTTTGATTTTTGTACAAGTACTATTTTCTGAGAAAACTTGCAAAAATTTCTAGCATATTCCAAGTCAAGAATGGGCATGAAAAAAAGGGGGATTTATTGCTGGATGTCAAAATGAAAAGTACACTTTCACCGCATGAAGACAACTCAGTTGATGCGTTTACCATGCACCCATCTACCAGAACCACTAGGACATGCAGAAAAAGGGAAGCCTCCACAGGCAGATAGAGGAAGAACAGAACAAGAGGAGAGAGGGAGGGAGAGGGAAAAAAGAAAGAGAAAGAGAGAGAGAGACAGAGAGAGAGAGAGAGAGAGAGAGAGAGAGAGAGAGAGAGAGAGAGAGAGAGAAATCAGTGAGTCAGGAGAAGCTTTGGATGAGTGTGTGGGAGTGTATTTGGATGTGAGGACACAGTGTATGTTATGTGGATCCAGGTGTTTAAGTGGGTGTGTTTGTGTGGGGATAGGGTATTTTGGGGAAAGGTGTCGATTTGCTGGATAGCGTGTTAAGATTTTGGTTTAAGTCCGAAAACAAACAAAAAAAAAAAGGTTATTTCACAATCTGTTTGTCTAAAGTAGCATGCCCAGGCCAGCAATGCTAACAGCAAGCCCCCAGCTTGCATACAGACAAACTCCAATCAGAGAGAAGGGGGTGGGGGCAGCAGGAAAAAAAACACCTACAATGTCAGGCCATCAAAGACTTTCTACAGATTTCACAAATGAGCAAAAATAGCCAGTGGTATCATTCTCAGAGATCAGAACTGCAGATCAGATCTAAGTGTGAGAAGTGCTCATGAATCGTGGGGTTTTTTGAATGGGAAGTCCTGAGACACATAGCGGCTTTAAGCTGCTGGCATAGGAACGGGGCGTGTGAACTAACAGGATATGACAGCCCACGTAGGCTAGAATCAGGCTGGATTGGTTCATCTGCAGGTGGCACCGTTGCCAAACACTACACATGGAAGGAAGGGAACAGTGCAATGAGCTCATTTCGCCACCGGGTAGTGGCAAAGTCACCAGTGTGTCTTTCTCCAGTTTTTTTTTAAAGCCAACATAATGGAAACAGAGTGTCAGTGCTCCCCTATGACAAAACCCATCAGAGAGATTGCACTTAAACACAAGCACACACCCAAACCTTTAGACTAGTGCCTGTTACACTCGAACACACAACACGCAGGTGCATACAGACAAAAACCAGACAAATACAGGCCGACTAGTCTAAAATTCACATGCACACACAGACACCACTCCGGGACACATACACACGCACACACAAATACATACACAGACCCCTTCTCTTACATACAGTAGAGTAAACACATTCATTGGACGTACATACACTGCCATTTTGAAAACCCTGAACGCCGGGGCAGGTACCATGACCTAGTACAATGCCCTATGAACACCTGCAGACCTGCAAACAACATATGATAAACCAGTGGGGGGAAAAAAGAAAACCATTAAAATGTCTACACAAACACACAATTTTCTGTTTCAAACAGAAAACAGAGTGTCCATGGTGATTGTATAAATGCCTTGGGTAAATGACCAGTTTGTGAACCCCTACTCATGTAAACAAACATCTTACATAAAAGTGATTCCCATATTGCATGATGTCAGAATTAGATCACAGTTCAAATGGGGAGATCCTGAACAAACAAACCAAAAAGAAACCAAGAAAAAAAACCAACATGTCTATATAAAACCCAGGAGTCCATTTTAAGAAAGGCTACAAAAAAAACTTAACGGAACCTCCCTCATCGGCATACAGCAAAAGGCACCACAATATTATTCTATTTCTAAGTTGTGAAAAAATTGGCACGTGATTCTTCTTCATAATGCTGTAAACCAAAGAACAGAAATTACATATAAATAGTTTTCCCCCCTATAAAAAAGTCTTTGCTGCTAGCTAGTAGACAATTTTTGCTGAAATGAAAATAAATATTTCCTTTGTTTAGAATATCTGTCTGTTATATAAAATAAAAAATATTTCTTATAGGTGCAGGTCTATAGCATATATCATCTTTTCTCTCTCTCTCCTAGATATGTTGTTTTACTGTCCTCGTCACTGCTCTTGGTTTAAAGGGGTGCATTGTCTGGTTTGGACCGTGACTGTGACAGTTTGTTTGTGTGAGTGTTTGAGCGTGACGTGCTGCGCGCTGTACTGCTGTACGTCCGCATGTCATTGGGCCGGTAGATAGTGGCCGGCTCGTTGTTCATGCTCATGTTCTGCATGCTGAGGAAAGGCGTGCTTTCACCATGCCCCAGCTCTCCCATCTCCTCCTCCTCCTCCTCCTCCCATTCGCTGTCTGACAGGCAACTCTGCGAGCTGTAGTCCTTTGGCACTTTGGCACGCTGGGAAACGTGTCCATTGAAGCGTGACCTCCTGTGCCAGCGTCGCCCGCTGCCACTCTTTTTGGGCCTCTCACGGGACGACATGTACTCCTGCGTTGTCTCGTAGTCCTCATCATCTGCGAGCCGGTATGGGCTGGACGGGAGAGATCCAGTCCCCTCACTGTGGTATGGGTTGCATGCACGGCGTGGCCGGCGTAGGAGCGGCTGATCGTCACCGGGTGAATAGGAACCTACTGCCGGTGGTAGGGACAGTGCATGGCTGGCATTGGGTGTCGTGATCTGAAAGGTAGGCACCTGCTGGGGCAGTGAGGAAGAGTGGAAGTCCACTGGAGACAAACGGGCCGGCGTGGTGAGCGCTGACACGTACCTGGAAATGAAAGAGAAAAAAAATAGAATGGGAGGAGAGGAGAGAGAAGAAAGGGGAGGCACATGGAAGCAAACAGAAGGGAAGTGAAAGTGAAGCAATGCAAAATAACAGATGGGAGAAGATCGGAAAACATGGAAAGTAGAGAAATGAAAAGAAAAGTAGAGTAAAGGAAATGAACATTTTACATTTACATGTGTGGCATTTAGCATAAGCCCTTATACAGAGCGATTTAATAAAAGTGCTTTAAGGCTTTATCAATGAATGAATCAACACTGGTTCACCAGGCTACAGACTCCGGATACATTAGCCTAAATAATAGCACACTTTTTTCTTTCTTTTTTCTTTTTTACATTTTGGAATAGGAAGAGTATATTTCATGTTAGACCTATTAATTTACTTAACCCAATGAGTTCAAAACCCAGTACCACTAAGCTGCCACTGCTGGGCCCCTGAGCAAGGCCCTTTACCCTCAATTGTTCAGTTGTATATAAATTGTAAGTCACTTTGTTTAAGGGCTTTAGCCAATTGCAATAAATGTAATAATTAAATAGAAAAAAGTTAGCACTTGTATATGACCAGATTGCTATGGGATCACAGCCTTGATTGTGATTTGGATTTAAAATATAATTTAAAATGTATTTTATATTAGTTTAAAATATATTCCCATATTTTTTGCTCTACTCTTTGATCTAGACTTGGACTTGAACTAAAAATTGACTTTAGACTTTTATGTAAGACATTGACATTGCATCACTGGACTACCACACTTACTGTAAACATTCTAAATCTTTTTTTCTATACTCGAATGTGCACTTCAGGCTTCAAGGGCGTTTCTTTTATATCTGTTTGCTGATTTCAACTCAACACAATCCACAGCCTGTGCAATTCTCACATGACTCACATGTCTGGTCGAAAAATAAAGAAATATTTCCGATGAGGAAAAGCACAATTTTTTATTCTAGAATATAGGAGATTTTCATGATCTGATTCCTGCATTGTACATATTCTGCATGTTTACACCCCCCTTCTTCATCACCTGTCACTGTGAGGTGAGTCCCGCAGAGAGTCGAATGAGTCTCCGTACTGCAGGGGGCTCCGTGCAGGCTCGGAATAGCCACAGTATGCTGCATGCCGAGCCATACATGCTGGACTGCTGCATTTACTGGTGCCCACTGAGGAAGAGAGTGCCCCCGAGTGGCAGTCTGAGTTCATGCTGTCTGATCTCTCCATACTCCATGTCCTCTCCTCATGCCTGCGGGATTCAGGATATTTTAGTACCAGAGTAAGTCGAGTGGAGGCTTACAGAGATGTGAGCAAGTGTGTGAATAAGATGATAAGAGGGAATGCTAGCACCTCAATCGTAATTTTTGCTTTTGGAAAAACTGTAATGTATCCGAATATATTGTTTGGTTTGGCTGAGCTTTAATTTGGCTGCAATGTCACCCATTTCATTTAAACAGCAAAATATATGATTAGAATATGCAGCATTAAATACCAGCATGTTCAAAATATCTAACCCAGAGCCTTAACCACAGAGCTACCACTTCCGATTTCACATTGATGTAACCAACTTTTGAAAAATTATTTTAAATAAAAAAAAAAAACATACAGTGAGGAAAATAAGTATTTGAACACCCTGCTATTTTGCAAGTTTTCCCACTTAGAAATCATGGAGGGGTCTAAAATTGTCATCATAGGTGTCCACTGTGAGAGACATAATCTAAAAAAAAATTCCAGAAATCACAATATATGATTTTTTAACTATTTATTTGTATGATACAGCTGCAAATAAGTATTTGAACAACTGTCTATCAGCTAGAATTCTGACCCTCAAAGACTGTTAGTCTGCCTTTAAAATGTCCAACTCCACTACATTTATTATCCTAAATTAGATGCACCTGTTTAAGGTCGTTAGCTGCCTAAAGACACCTGTCCACCCCATACAATCAGTAAGAATCCAACTACTAACATGGACAAGACCAAAGAACTGTCCAAAGACACTAGAGACAAAATTGTACACCTCCACAAGGCTAGAAAGAGCTACAGGGAAATTGCCAAGCAGCTTGGTGAAAAAAGGTCCACAGTTGGAGCAATCATTAGAAAATGGAAGAAGCTAAACATGACTGTCAATCTCCCTCAGACTGGGGCTCCATGCAAGATCTCACCTCGTGGGGTCTCAATGATCAGCTCAGAACTACACAGGAGGAGCTGGTCAATGACCTAAGAAAGAGCTGGGACCACCATTTCCAAAGTTACTGTTGGTGATACACTAAGACGTCATGGTTTGAAATCATGCATGGCACGGAAGGTTGTCTTAAGGCACGTCTTAAGTTTGCCAATGACCATTTGGATGATCCAGAGGAGACATGGGAGAAAGTCATGTGGTCAGATGAGACCAAAATAGAACTTTTGGGTTATAATTCCACTTAACGATTTTGGAGAAAGAAGAATGATGAGTACCATCCCAAGAACACCATCCCTACTGTGAAGCATGGGGGTGGTAGCATCATGCTTTGGGGGTGTTTTTCTGCACATGGGACAGGGCGACTGCACTGTATTAAGGAGAGGATGACCGGGGCCATGTATTGCGAGATTTTGGGGAACAACCTCCTTCCCTCAGTTGGAGCATTGAAGACGGGTCGAGGCTGGGTCTTCCAACATGACAATGACCCAGAAGCACACAGCCAGGATAACCAAGGAGTGGCTCTGTAAGAAGCATATCAAGGATCTGGCATGGCCTAGCCAGTCTCCAGACCTAAACCCAATAGAGAATCTTTGAAGGAAGCTCAAACTCCGTGTTCCTCAGTGACAGGCCAGAAACCTGACTGATCTAGAGAAGATCTGCGTGGAGGAGTGGGCCAAAATCCCTCCTGCAGTGTGTGCAAACCTGGTGAAAAACTACAGGAAACGTTTGACCTCTGTAATTGCAAACAAAGGCTACTGTACCAAATATTAACATTGACTTTCTCAGGTGTTCAAATACTTATTTGCAGCTGTATCATATAAATAAATAGTTAAAAAATCACACATTGTGATTTCTGGATTTTTTTTTTTAGATTATGTCTATCACAGTAGACATGCACCTACGATGACAATTTCAGACCCCTCCATGCTTTCTAAGTGGGAGAACTTGCAAAATAGCAGGGTGTTCAAATACTTATTTTCCTCACTGTATTTCAAAAGTTGGTTATATCAAATGTGACATCAGAGTGGTAGCTCTGTGGTTAAAGCTCTTGGTTACTGATTGGAATGTCAGGGGTTCAAGCCCCAGTTTCTCCAAGCTGCCACTCTTGGGCCCTTGAGCAAAGCCCTTAACCCTCTGTGCTCCAGGGGGGCTGTATCATGGTTGACTCTGTACTCTGACCCCAGCTTCCTAATATTGCTGAGACGTGCAATGAAAGAATTTCACTGTGCTGTAATGTGCATGTGACCAGTAAAAACCTTTACCTTTTTATAAATATTTCATTATGACTTATGAAATATAGCCTAGCGTATGTCTGCATCATGGTTTACTATTAGAGTGTAACAGTGGTACCATTTGCAGCATATAATTCATATCCAATATAAGCAAGTTTATAGGAAAAGAGCAACACTGTAGCATTTCCTCAAATGCCGATTTCTTTTAATGACATAATTGAACATCTGTTAATGATGCCATTATCCATTCTAACCATTTCCACGTTTAATGATGTGAAATAGTTCAGCATTGTACGAGAAATAGTTTTCCAAAATAGTTTTTCTTTTCATCATTGATGGAAAAGCCTGTTAGCAGTAGACTTCCTGTAGATAGAGGAAAACTAAAGAAGAGACAGATGGTGAAGTTGTGATGTGGGTGTATATATGTATGAGGTACGTATCCACCCTACATAATGGATAAAAAAAAAGAAGATAGATAGCTACAGTTTGATGGACAGGGTCTATACCGGTGACTGGAAGCGTGGGTGGCAGTAGAGGAGTGGTGAGACTGTGAAGACATCCGGCTGCCCGAGAAGTTGCCTGATGTCTCTGTTCCATGTCGTATCACTCGCTCGGTGGCTGGGGCGTTCTTAGAGATATACTGCAACACAGACAGATGTAACATGAGATATGTGTTCTTTACATAAGGGTTTTAGGGGTTATGGATTTACAAAGAACAAACATTGTGTGTTATACAAAATAAATAAATTGGCTATAAAAAAACAGATGTACAGACATTATTCTGAGTCATATTCCTTATTTTACCTCAAACTGAAGGACAAAGCAAACTCGGGTGGTATTAAAGATATAAAAGTATGATGGAGACAAAAAAATACATTTGCAGGTTGAATCAGATCAGTGTAGGAAATTGAAAGTAAATTCATGTAAGCAAAGTTGCATTCATTTTATCTTTACCAATATACTTCTGCAGATATCTTTTCTACACTTATGATGTTAAATCTCCATGTTGATTTTCTAACACATACTTTTCAAGGTCACCAAATTCCTAAGGATAAAAATGAAAATCCAGTAATGCAGTATTTCCTGTCTAAATATGTCCTGTCTAATTTTTCCTGTCTAAACGTTCCACTTGCAGGTTTGTGACTGTCTCGTTTCTGAAGGGCGACACATTCAATGTATGCAGAATTTTCAAGTGCCTCAAAAGAGTTTTGGGTTTTAGCTTGATTGTTATTAAATAATATTTTAGTTGGTCACATATACAACCACATACCATGCAAAGTGCAGTGAAAAGTGTTTTTTGACAGTCTGTGACATAAATAGAATTTACATAAACCAAAGGATTATTTCAATACGGGCAGGGAAGGAAAAATATAAATAATCTAAAATATAATATAAAGTACAAAGATGGGTTGAATAAACACTAACAACACAAACAGCAAAACTGTATTTTAAATAATGTGCAGATACAGTCTGTGCAGTTGTTTGTGCAATATATGCTTTGCAAAACCAGGCCGAGGTTGCGTGTGTTGTGCGAACACTACTGACTATTACCAGCTATTAATCAACATATAAACCTCCACAACAAGTTTCACCGCTGCACCTTAAGTATGGTGCGTTTAGGTAAATGTGGCTACTGAGCACTTTTGCAAGGCAAAAGTCCCCCGAGGTTTTGTAGTATGTGTACATGAGATTTAGTGGAGCAATTTGCAGCTAATTTAAAAGTGTAAAGTAACGATTCAAACTCACATCGACCATAGGGATCTCCTCTGGGCTGGGACCAGGCCCTGGGTGGTTGGGCCCGTTGGCCAGCATACGATTGGGGTGTTCTACACACATGTTCTGGTGCAGATGGCTTTGCATCTTCTTCCTCTGTTTCCTGCAGAAATAGTATCCTGCTGTTTTACACATAAAACTCAGCTTTTTATCATACAAATATTAGAGTATTTTATGACCCTTACACTATCACAAAATAAAAAACGAGGGCAGCACGGCCAGAGCAGATAAGTAACAGAATTTGTAATTTGCCATGGTCTATTTTTTTATGTTTATAAATTTTTACTGAACGCATTTTCTTTTCTATTTTAATTGTCTCGTAGCGTCTCTTACATGTAAAGTCGTAGGTACCTGACAAACAAATCCATGTAAATGATATAAAAATTGATGGGTGGGTAAAGTTTTAAGCAAGAATTTAGTTTTAGAAAATGCTGTCAATTTAGTTCACCGTAAGTGCTTTTAGTTCTGTAGGTCAAAAGATCAGGAATAAAAAGCTGTAATAGCTCCAATAAATAAATATGATAATAAAGCTAATATCCTTAGTATAGCAAGATTATATTCAAATAATGGCTGTATGGTCTGAGTTTTTTTTTAATAATCCAATATCAGTTGCCCTCAAATAGTTTCATATCACATGTTTTATAGATATACCACTTTAAAAGTATGAGAGTACAGAGCTATTTTTTTTCTCTGGATTTACTTGGTTTTGCAGTATGCAAGGACACACACGATGCCAACCACCAGCAGAGCCACGCAAATGCCTGTTATTGTCAGTACCCGCTTCTGGTACAGTTCCTCTGCCTCTGAATAAGTGAGAAAAACAAACACACACAGACACACACTCTGAATCAGTGGCAGACATGCCACAGGATGCTTTATTACGATCCGATTACCCTAAACTGATTGCTCTATATAAGAATTGTTCGGTATAAATAATAATTAAACTTTTTTTCCTTTGGAATACAAGAGCCAATAAATCAAGCAGTATGCCTTGTCCATTAATGATCAAATAGACAATGATCTATGACAACCAACTCTATGAACTCATTGGGACCTCAGGGGTGACTTTATAACTGTGCTATATGAAAAAGCAGATCTTTAAAACTCTATAGCAGGTTTGTGCATTTTCAGAGCCGATTATGTTACAAAAGTTCTAAGGTCATTGCGTAACGGCACAAAATGTACCAAACTTAGAAAACAATAACATTGCAATTTCTCTGGAAAGCATTCATAAACTGAGGACTCTACCTCTCCTGCAGTCCCAATAATACACTGGCCTACAGACATCATTAGTAAAAGATAAATGGAAGATAAAGCAGTGTAAGCTTTTGTTGTTTTTTTTCTATAGTACATGCCTGAAAAGTGGGGTTAAAAAACACAAACAGCATTTTTTAATGATGCACAGGGAGAGGGTTCTTCATAAAACTGTGTTCTGCTGTATCAATCTGACTAATGCAGGTGAGCCTAGCTTCATTTAGCTTAATATATTCTATATTTCTGAGATCTGACATCAAGCAAAAAAGAAAGGCTTTATGAAGACCCCCTACAAAGGTGCAGTGAAGATTTTTTTTTTTGGTCTGGCGTTAAACCTGAGGCCCCAGAAGGCAGGCGATGACCACAATGTCAAAGGAGAACACACAGAACATGGAGAGGGAGAACAAGAGAGAGTATGAGAGCTCTGAGAAGAAGGAAGTGACCAACAGCAGGGAAGTGAGGGGCAGGGGAAAGGTGAGTGTGAAAAAAGGAGAAGAGATGATGTGTGTTTGGGAGGGGGAAGGGGACGCAGTGCCGAGGTCAAATGCTGAAACTTCATCTGATATCGCATTGCATGCTTGTTACAGGAAGAGAAATAAAGCTTAATGCTATTCAGTAAATCTACTTATCTAAATATTTGTCATACTCATGTGCCTTTTATTTAGCCGTTAGTCTGCTTCATTTACATTTTGGCTACGATAATCTGACAAAATATTTTGGATAAATCCACGTCTTGTAGCAGACAGGGGTAAGAGTAGACCACATGTGCACTTTTTTTTAACCTAAACTCTTACAACATATCTGCATAAATGGATATAATACAGTATATGAAGTGTCTCTGTATAGTATAATTGACTGCGTTACAATCTACTGTGTCTTCATCGCTACTTTAATGGATTATTGCAAGTATTTTGATGTGGCACAGAGAAAAAAAGACTGATGTGACCTTATATACGCCTTAAAACTAGGAGTCAAACAAATAATAGTTCCATACCCATTATTTCAATTCCCAGATGCTCTGCCAATGCAGAAAGTTGACAATGTAAAGAAAGAAAACAAAAGAAAAAACAGGTTTCAGATAAAGATGTCCACTTGTTCAGATCGATGGGTCAAAAATGCTAAATTGTTTCTGTTTGCTTCAAGACACTGATGTGAAAAGGGGTGTAAGTTCCAGTAACAGACAGACAATGCAGACATACTGTGGCCAACTCCATTTTCCCCATTAAAAAAACAAATGATTATAATATTTGAAAGTGCACAGATGCATGCAGACACACAGACAGGCATGAAATCTACTGCTATAGTTACTAAATTCCTTGGGTTTTTAGCAAACGTATAAGAAAGTAAAATAAAATATAAATTAAATAAAATACTTTTTTTATAAAAAGGAAAAATAAGAACTGCTACTGTCTAACACAAAAAGACATATTCGAGTACAAATGAATGAAGACATGAAGAATGTGGCTTTCATTAATTTATAATTAGACAATAAAATGCATAGGTTTCTATACATTTGCATTTACTTACATTAATATACTCCAAAATGCTACTCAACTTGTCTAACAAACTTTAGTTAGTTTCATGTAGCATGACAACATGCAAGATTTTTTTGATTAGCTATGGACACGTTTAATCAGTTAGTGTAATAACTCAGATATGCTAGTTGTTAAATGTTAGAGGTCATGCATCATGCCTTTGGCCTCATATCACACAACCCATTACATGTTAATAAGATTAGCTTTCATATCGATTCTTAAAACCCCTGTGTAATTTATTTTACTCTGTATCACTTAATAATGGAAAAAAAATGACTTTCGACCAACTCCAGACAAACCACTTTCCAATTAACTTAATGTCTTCTTCCAGGACTTTCGCTGAAAGAGAAAATACTGCTTTTCTATTCTAAAGCATTGGGTGTCTCTCCTACTGTGCTACACTTTGAGGATCTTTCACAATAAATTTTTTTAAATGATAAGAAAGTAAGCTTCTCACTTGGCTTCAGTTCTCATCTCATCTCATCTCATCTGCATTTTAGATGTACCTGATGGAGTCAAATCAACAAAACAACAGAATGGAGACACAGTAAGGAGTGAAAAGACACGGAGAAACACAAAGACATCGTGCATTTACCTCATACCCAGCATGCAGCTTGTAAGCAGACAATCAGACAGACAGACAGACAGACAGACAGACAGGCACACAGACAGGAAGAAGAAATTGACATACTGTAGAAACTGGCCATAACGGAGGTTTGACAGCGATCACCAGTATAGTCATTTGGACACCTGATGGAGGGAAAACAAACCCACGAAGGGGAGAAGGAGGAAACAAAAGGAAGGAAGGAGAGGAGGCAAGGGGAGAGCACCAGACACATAACGGGCAGGGGGAAAGGAGAAGAGAAAGGGAGTACAGAGAAAGTGAGAGTGAAACAAAGAGAGAGAGTGAGAAAAAGAAGAGAGAAACACCAAATTAGAACAACAAGAGCACAGCCTGGAGGCAAAGTAGTTCTGCTTGATGATGTGAAGATCACTGTGGGATTTAAAGAAAGACCTGTGGAGGGAGTGTGGGAGTGGGAAGACTCATTTTAGTTCATGTCAATAAACACATTTTCAGAAGGGCAGGTGTCACAGTAGAGGCTCACATTGTCCTTGTTTGACCATTTAAAAAAAATCTCATCAGCTTCTTGAATGTTCTATGGTGCAGTTTGATCAAGCTTCAAGTGTACACACTTACCAAAGCCTTACGTTTTTTCCTACTTCTAAAATTACCCCAGTACACTTCATTGAATCAATCAAAAATAAACTAGGAACTAAAAATAACATTAGACTCCCTAAATATTTATATACCCACCATGTCCTCTTTACAACTAAGCCCAAACCCCTTTCCTCAATTTGGAAATACAAATGCTTGTCTGAATCTCGAAGTCGAAACCGGAAACGCTGTTTCACCAAAAGTATCATTACTGAGCTATCAGAGCACTGAGTTGTCACTTTTGTGTGTAGTGAGATTGATTGTCGCGGCTGTAGAAAGGCCACGAAATCACCGGCAGCTAGTTAAATGCTTAAAGGTATATAATTAATAGCTAATAAATAGTTCTCACAACAGAAGCTAAGCTTGTCCAAATGTACCAGAACTACCACAGTTGTGTTCATTATCAACGTTAACTAATTTGACTAGCTTTCCTAGAAAGCTGGTGTTGTCTCAGACTCAGAAACTGTATTTTAAACGGGAAAAAAGTACATTTCTGCCAAAACTATATATTTCAATTCAGGCATCCAAAAGGTTTTTGGAAAAAAATTTAGTGCCAGTACTTTATAGTATTTGCTGTCCCCTTTTTTAAAAAAACAAACAAACAAACAAATAAACAAACAAAAAAGGATGATGCATTAGATTTTAAAAAGCTTGCTCAGTGCATTTTGTGAGTTCTTATGGTCTGAACTGCAGAGGCTTTAGAAGCTACCCTGTTTATTTTCTCAGAATGGTGAAATCCAAAGAAGTGGTCAAAGTGATGTAACATGGGTCACTACAATTACTACAATAATCAATTTCCAATAATGCGGGCTGCATTTAAGCCAGAAACTAGTATTACTATAATATGATAAAAATGTCAGAATGTTTTAGGGGAGAATACATTTCCTAAAAGCTTTGCGATGATGCCAAAAAGCCTTCTCTTTTTTAGGGCACATCTATAATTTATGCACTGTGAGTTTCTAAAAGCACAGAATTCCCCCCATTTTTTCATTCTTTTGAATTTACAGCAGAGGTCAATGGGACTGCTGCATTCGGCTCCAGGTTTGCTGACGCGCATGTGCGTGTGTGGATAATAGTGCTTGTGGCTGGTTATTTGCATGCACACGTTTTTTCAAAAAGGTAAAGTTTAGGGTGACCCTATATCAGAATTACCACTGCAATGCACACAAAGAATAAAGGTCATCTAGAGAATAGACATCTATGCAAGCCTATGCAAACCATTCTACAAGCCATGAAGCTTATATATCAAATTAAAATATTGCTCTTCTTAAATACATTCATTAAGCCTAAGAGCCCTGACCAGTCTAACTGCCCATGCAGTGAATAAGGAATATTGATTCTACAGTAGAGTTAATGCGGGGCTTTCCCACAGAGACCCTGCACTTAATCACAGACCACAATAAGAGCAGATGCATCGTAAATCTGAGCCGTCTTCTCTGACATGGCCACTAAAGGCAAAGCGCTGTATTACTTTCATCTTGCTTTCCAGCTGGGGCGACTGGAAGAAATAGGGGGTAGCAGAGTACATAGCAGACCATTCGTCTGTTTTGCTACTTTCTTTTCTCTCGTTTAAGATAGGGTAGCTGATTTCATAGCGTCTTCTATTCTATCTTCCTGTCGAGGCCTGAAATGCAGCACTGGGCTCTATTGAACTCAGCAGTGTGTGTCTGAAGTGTCTTAAGCAGCTCTCCGAAAACACAGATGTTTTCTAGCAGACTCTGAACACCATGAAAAAAAAAGCTGTCCATTTTAAGCATCATGAAACTTCATGTTTTTTAGGTTTTTTTATGTTGTGAACTCCCAGACTCGAATGGGATGGTCATAAAATGCTAACCTAAAAAAAATGTAAAAAAAAATAAGATGATAAAATATCCGTAAAACTGTTACTTGAGTTCCTTGAGGCTGTGAAAATACGAAGGCGACTGACTTGTAATAATGACACGTTACTCATGGAATCAAATCATCTCTGGTTTCATGTCCAAACAGAATAAGAAAATGTCATCACACATAACACTTGAGTCGACTGATTTGTTCAACAGTGAATCACCAAAGAGAGCGAGAGCGAGAGAGAAAGAGAGAGAGAGAAAGAGGAAGAGAAGAAGGAGAAGAAAATACACACAGATACAACAAGAGGAATTAAGAGTCTTTGATTCATAAGGTGATTGTATTGTCAGGAACAAACAATAATCAAAGGATTACCTGATCATTGTGTGAGATTTAAATCTTTAAATTTTTAAATACAGTACCGATCAAAATCTAGGCACACTTTACCTTTTCCTTTTAATACATAACCCTCTTTTTTATTCACGATAACATTAACTCTGTGTAACAAGTATTGTTATAAATATCTGCGTCATCAATTAAAAACAATTAATAATTTGTAGCGTAATGAAAATAAAAATGATTCGAACATATGGCTTAATGAAACATCAATCTTGTGTAATGAACTCAGAGCTATCAAACATTTCTAATGCCACATAATTGAGCTGCATATACTGAATAATTCTGCAAGCATAATAAACAATGCTATGTTTGAAAATGGCATGAGTACACCTCAAAGATTTGTAGATCATTTAAGAAGGTCAACAGCACTTGAAACTAACACTGTACATTTTCTGCCAATTTTGCAATTCTTATGATATGTAAAAAGTATCCATGAAATGATAAGATTAGTCTAAATATACGTTTAAACATAAGCTTTACTTTATCTTGTATGGTCATTACAATTCCTTTCTTCATAAAAACAGTCAATGTTTGTTTCAAGGCATTCTTCGAAAATACTCTACTATAGCTCTTGCAAGACATCTCAAAGTTGTGTAGAGGTGTGCATGGACACCATTCTGAAACTGTTTAATCGGACTCATCCCAGAGCAGAATGATTGGGTTAAGGTTGGGTGACTGGACAGGCCATTCTATTACACATCCTCAAAAAAAAACAAAAAACAAAAAAAAATCTCTTGTATAGCTTGAGCTTGGCATCACTGCGAATCAAAATTAGGAAAAGGGCCAGGTGTCCTCTACATTTTGACAGGCTGTACAGGAAAATACTACTTTGATGATTTACCAACATATTTACAATTTGTACAGTATGGAAAAACATGATGCCAATATAAGTAGACTGAATGATTCGAACCTGGCGCACGAGGGTGGGTGTGACTTACTTGCAGGACAGCTGGTTTATACCGTGTATGAAATAACAGTCACCACCATTGACACAGTATGCCTTTTCCGTCTCATTGCACTTTCTGGCATGGCTGGAGCCCGGAGACAGCGTGGTAGTTACTGTGGAGAAACACACACATATATATATATAATTATCAGCATGTGTGGTAATCAGTTGTGAAACAGGATGACACTGATCTCACTGAGTAACAGAGATGAAGGTGTGAGTCACCACCAGCCTAAATTAAAAAGAAAAAGAAAAGAAAAGAAAAGGACAAAGATACCCTTGCCAGAGGCACGTCAAACAATTCATAACTTCATAATTCAAAATTCATAATTTCTGTAATTCGTCTGTATGTCATATCTGTTATATGACATATGGAGCCGTATTTTATAACATAATTACGCAAAAACCCCAATCAAACATTATTTTTCCTCAGATTTAGGAGAGAAGGACAACCATACACATGTACACACACACACACACACACACACACACACACACACACACACTTATCACAGCTATCGATTATTATTTTATATCAGTTAATCATTTAATCGGATAAGAAGTACTTTTTCTTCATTTAAAAGCAATACTAAATATACAAGAGAACATAAGACAGGTCTCTTCAAAAAGCAATTTGTTTCCTTTTTGAAAAACATTTTTATTGCTGAAATTGTCATCTGTGAAAAGTAAACCCATTTAGTGCATTTAAATGCCATATTACAACAAAATGCAAATACAAACATAAATAAAAAAAATCTAAATAAAATATAAAATAAATTAAATCCTTTAAAAAGAATGTGAAAACACAGAAGGTGAGAAGGGGAATTGACGACGCAGATAGTTTTAAACTGCGCGGAAAGTGCCGTACGCACATTTCCAGCCATGTTTTTCGCGTATGCCATGTTAATAAATGAGACCCTGAAGTGGTCCAGAGTTCACCGGGTGGTGCCTCAGTAATAATGGTCTGTGGGGAAACATAGTGTTTTGTGTAGAGTTAAATGAACTAAAAGACACAACTGTTTTTTGTATTCTAATCACTCAAGCTACTCGATGAATCGTTTCAGCCCTACACTACAGTGCATCATGACCATGCCGCACGAAGAGCTCCACACACTCAAGTCATTCCAGAGCCAAGTCATTCTAGAGCTGCCCGGCCATCAGGTCGGGGATGCCACAGAATATCAGAATACTGTGTAGTTTTCAAGCTGAGTAAATTGGAAATGAGGAGAATCAAATGTGGTTTAGGTACTGCCAGTACTTGGGAAAGCCACAAATTACAATTAAAGAGCTCTAATTTCATGCAATTCTATCTTAATGGAATAATGCTGGCTCATTGCTAATTCAGTTGGGTATACGCCAATTTCTTTTAACCTCTTTTCACTCAGTTGCTTTTTTTAGTGGCTACAACTGAATGTGCTTACATTAAGATGAGTAGCTCATCAGCACACCATCAGAAATGAGAGATTTTTAAAGTAACTTCAATACAAAGTTTGCACAGTTCCTTCTATAGTAAAGCTCTTTTTTACACAAGAACAAGAACAAAATAGTATTTTCTGGATTCAGGGAATGTCAGGATTAAGAGGTTTGTTTAGATAAAACTAACTTAATACACCAAACTATTATTTTTTTTTTATTTAGCAAATATGAAACATCTCAAATGTGGGTATTAACTGTAAATGAGTTCCAATGCCATTATAAAAATCACCCAATCATAGAAGTGATTGGATGATTTTTTTTATGCCATTGGAACTCATTTACAGTTAATAACCACATTTGAGATGTTTATTATTTCTATATAACCAATAATAAATACCCAACTTGCCCAACTTGCTATTGTCGTGACAAAGAACCCTCCACTATAAACAGCATGTGAAGGTTAAACATCTACATAATGGCACTCAGTGGGGGGCCATGCATTTGGTACCTGGGCCTTCAGTTGGGACTTACCAGACTTAATCCACCTCGTAATACCACCACTATCACATTGCAATTCTAGAAACCATCAATACTATACAAAAAACGCAATAAAACAACGCGTGGCATTACACAGAGAGAGGCATTTCACTAAAGCAAGAAACCCAGTTAAGATTCCAAACCTTTACACTACAACCGCAACTGTACACCTACATCATCTGGAGCAATTCAGACTCAGTATTTGTCTAATAACATGACAAAAACATTATAAATCCAAATAAAATCCAACCTACTCACCCGAGATGCAGACTCATAATTTGCACCGCTCCTCAGAGGCTGTAATCCGTGTAAGCGGTGAACAAACCCTTTCCCGGGCTGAGACAAGCTAGCTAATGTCAGGATTGGCTGACCTCTCCTCGAAAGTCTAGATTTTCTGTAAAATGGATTTTTAAGTATGTCCGAGACCAAATTAATTTATCTTCCTCTGTAGGCATAAAAAAAGTGTAACTCGGATGTATTCATGTGTGCAAAGCTACACACGTTTTGCCAGTCGAACTTGGCTGTAACGTTTCCCCTCTGACCAACCAATTAGAAGACAGAAAAATGCTGACGCTATTCTGGGTCAGCTAGCTGGCCCTGTGAGGCGAATATGAAATCTGATTGGTTAAAGAAACAGACCCGTTGGTAATATTCTCAATAGTAGTAGTGCAGCCTAAAGAAAAGATAGGAAATTAAGAGAATAGACAGTTGGGAATAAAATTATACAATTTCATGGAACGAATATTAGAATTTAGGTTGTAAATGTAGGTCAGTGCTTCTGATAGTGTTTAGGCCAGCAGAGAAGGCGTTGCTGGCCCTGACCGCCCACCACTGATGGCACTAAAAGACATGAAGAATTAAGTTAAATGTGTATATCAGCCAATATTTTCTACCACTAAAATATTATGCATGTGTAGTCATATGGATGTTAATGAGACATTGATAGTCTAGTTCTTGACGCTAATTTGTAGGACTCAAATACCATTAATATGCATACTTCAAGTGGAGTGAAGCAATTTATGAAAAACTATTTCAGATATTTGACCTGTTTGTGACCTTGACCCTATTTGGATCAAAATGCCCAAATTTTATTAGGTCATGAGCTGAATACAAGGATAATTGCATATGAATCAAATGAACATTTAAACATTTTATTTTTGGTATTTTGCGCCTACAAGAATCTCTGATGGATGTACGAACAGACATGTGGACACATGAACAGCCTGAATTCATAATGTCCCCACAACCTAGTGGCAGCGGCAGTACAAACACGCACCTATTAATAACTCCTGATAAAATATTAATATCAATATAGCTTGTGCAATTATTCTGCAAGCTCTCCCCTACACCAAGGGTCACCAAAATACCAACAATCCTTTTGTAACAGCTGAAAGCTGCAATTGTAGCTCAAATTGTTGTACTATGATCACAAAAAAGTCCAAGAATGGAAGATTATAGATTGAAACATCCTCATTTCTTCAGTGGGACATTGAGATGCACTAATTTTGGAGTGTTAGGGAACATCCCCTACAGAGACAGCTAATTAACGAGGTAAGGTGCTGAGACACAGGACACCACAGAGCCCAAAACAAAAAGAATGATATGGCAGAATTATGTTACCAATTGTCCTTCTTATTCAAACAGTGTAGAAGTGAGGGAACAACCATCAAGACTACAATCACTCAAAATCTTCAAGGCCAGTGAGGAGAAATGCTTAGGGGCAAATAATATAGCACACTGTGAACTATAGTAAGGCTCTAAGTACACAGAACAGGGGATCACCTTTACACAGTATTACATGCAATCCATATACTGTACATGTAAATCCAAATAATTTTGATTTAGAAAAGTAGTCACATCTTTTACCTTTGCTTATGAACAAGATTTCACCATTAAATCCACCAACAGAACATATACAATGTGTAAGCATGAACATTTTATGAAATAGGTTTACAATTCAGAATTGTGTTTCCTTTACCCTAATCAGTCCAATTAGCCAATTCAAAGTCATGTGTAAGAAGTTGTGAGGATAGTGAAGATTACTAACAATTTCTAAAACTTTGTTTATCTAGCTAGTTGCTCCTATAGTGTTTCATTTTTGGCATTTAGATCAGATTACTTACATAATGAATGACTTTTATTGTTAACAAATGTTAACAAATTACTAGCGAAGCATTCAGTGCCACCCAGACGGGGATGGGTTCCCTTTTAAATCTGGTTCCTCTCAAGGTTTCTTCCTCATGCATCTTAGGGACTTTTTCCTTGACACAGTGACAAATACGGTGCTCATATAAAAATTATAAGCACTAAGATAGACGTTCTTTTGTACAACTGCATAACACTTTTATTTCTGTAAAGCTGTTTTCAGACAATGTACATTGTTAAAAGCACTATACAAATAAACATGAATTGAGTAAAATTGAAAAAAAGCAATAGCACCATTAATAACCATATTCATGCCACCTATTAGTGACTCTTGTGTCAGATGGTTACATGCAGTGAAACGACCCTAAGTTTTGATCTTTATATCGGCTGGTATTTTTCAGACAAATTCACAGGCAAATCGGTGCCATAAAATCAGCAATGATTGAGAAGGTACAGTCACAAGTCTAGTAAGAATAAACAATGTTGATTACTTATGCTATCTTCTTTATTTTAAGTGGCTTTAAAGATTAAACTAAAAGTAGCAAGGCTAAGCACACAAAGTACAAATCACAGAAGAGCCAAATCATATGTATGTACTGCACATGGTCAGACTTGAAACACTTTTATCACCAATGCAGCTTTTAAATGTATGTGTGTAATAGTTCACATCATTACTATCAAGCCATTAATGAGACCTTAATGATATAATGGATTTCTCAGCTATGTTTGTTCATCAAGCTTTGATAAATATTTGATCAAGAGATCACTGTAACAATGTCACATAGCTAACAATGTCTGGTCCCATAAAACCCCCCTTACCTAAAGGATAATAAAATATCAAATGTAAAATATTTTTTGAAGGAAATTGCTTACACACAAAGAGATACACATACACACAGAATTCAATTCCAGAGTAAACCTCTGTGAACTCATAAAGTACCTAAATTTATGAGTCCACAAGACCTAATGGCCTGATTTTTCAAAGTTACTAGCATGTCCTAATTCTGTAGGCAAAATGCAAGCAATAATAACCAAGTAGGCTAGGATGCAGTGATGATTCTACAGAATGATACAGTTTACAAGCAGATTCAGTATCTGTCTAACTATATAGGATCCTGGGTTGAGCTAATAGTTTTCTCAGCCAGTCAGTCTTGTGTCTTTAAACAATGTCCAAATTTGAGACAGTTATGTAAAGGCATATCCTTTATATAACTGTTGAGTTGTGCTATGCTACCACTCTGATTAAAAAGGCTATCTGTAATTGTGTCTAGGACGTAGCATATACATCCTTGTTTTACTGATTTCAATTTCATATATATATATATATATATATATATATATATATAATGAAATTGCATGTAAAATGGCATATACTGTATGACAGATCAGACATGGATTCCAAAAGAAAAAAGTGTAATAAAAAATGACAACTAAAACATGAAAAATGTACCAATAGAACAGAGATGAATATGAAAAAAAGAGGAAACATTCACACTGAGTTAAGTGTTGGTAATATATCTACATGCATAGTGTTTATCCAATATATCGATTCTAAAACATTATCATAATCAATTTTTGGGGGACTAGAATGATCTTAGTGATGTGGGGAGGTGGTAGATTAGTGGTTAAAATATCGGACTTTCGCTCCAAAGGTTGTTAGTTCAAATCCCAGCCACACCAAGCTGCCCCTCCTGGGCCCTTGAGCAAGGCCCTTAACCCCATGTCTGCTCAGCTGTATAAATGAGATAAATGTTAGTTGTTCTAGATACAAATGGCATAAATGTATGTGAATTATGAAGGGTTTTTAAAATGCAAAAATGCTATTTAATTTAAACATTGCATTTAGGGGAACAAAGAATGAAAACAAAGTCGAGGAACATTGATTCAATTTTTATCCCAATTTGGTCTGTTGACAATTCCCATCAACTGGTCAGCTGTTCCCTACTGTATTAACAACTACTATATTCCACTTTTTCTGAGACACACGCATTTAAATGGATATATCACTGCATTTGTTTCAAAGTGCTACTCGTGCATTACTACAGCACACTCTGAGTGCTATCTGCCCTGTTCTGCATACATGGGCTCACGGACATTATAATTGACATTTGATTGACAGGAGAGGGAGAAAGAGAGAGAGAAAGTAATGCTACTGCTACCCTAGACTTTCAGCCAGGGATTTCTGTGGCATCTTTGGGATTTAAATTCATAAGCTCTTTGCTGTTGCAATACTCAGGAGCCAAAAATAAACTTAAGCACAGCAATGAGGAATAAATGACACCATGTTATTAAAGAATGTGAAATTAAGAAATACATTTAAAAATAATTTCATGATGTAAATTTGTGGTATTGTGGAATGCTGGGTAAAAGGCCATAATGCACCTGAGTGTCTCCCGGTGCAGATTTGATCCGTGAGCAACCTCCTCTCCACATAGGTGATAAAGGCTGCTCTGTCTGCTTTGTCTGTGTGTATTTCATGATGATTTTAATCGTGTGCATTTGTGTGTGAAAGAGCAAGAGAAATAAGAAGAGAGAATGTGCACGTGTTTGAAATTGACTAGTGAATAAATGAAGCAACCCAGCAGCAGGTGTGATTGGCAGGTGTGTCTCAGAAGAGTAAGGCCGTAAGTAGCTCTCAACTATGGACTAGCATTATGGGAGAGACAGAACAACCTCGTCCTAATTAGCTAACGAATACATCAACACACACTGGCACACAGCAGCAGAGAGACAGAGAGAGAAAGAAAGAGAGAGAGAGAGAGAGAGAGAGAGAGAGAGAGAGAGAGAGAGAGAGAGAGAGAGTGAGAGAGAGAGAAAATGATGGAGAGAGAGAGAAAGAGAAAGACCTACACACAATAACATCTATCTGCTAAAGGTCAAACCTTGTTCAAGTAGAGAATATGAAAAAGGAGGGAAGGAAAGCAGTGTACAGACTCTGACTAACATCTGTGTTCAAGAGAACAGAGGCCTGTCATAGAACATTTCCATGTCTAAGACTTAACTTCATGTTATCTATGCAAACAAAAACAGAAAAAAAAACATTAACACCCAATGTGGTTTCTGCAAAATCACTGCTTTTATTACCTGTATGAAAATGACCCGAAAGGATTCACTATCGCACCCTGTCTTTTTTTATGCTCTCCATTTGTACAGCCTACTTCCTTTCTCTCTATATTAGTTGTGGGATATATGGGGACAGGCAGGACAGCCATGACTCACACCCAGAAAGAGTAAAAGAACATGTGTCATGGTGACAGTCCATGCTGGACAACAGCATTCAGGACATTCAGTGGTCTTTCACAGCCATGTCCATTCTGACAGAAGGACACAAGGGCATAGAACACTCAGGACACATGAAGGAGGTAGAATAAGGAAGGATGAATGGGGGAGTGAAGAGATTGGATTGGAGTGAAGGGAGTGCACAGGAGCAGGTAGGGCAGGGACAAGAAAAACACAAAGGCATGAACAAAAAAGCGTGTATCTTTAATATAAAGAATATTAACGATATGATATAATTCATGTTTTACCAAAAACGCAAATGGTACCTGTTACTATTTATTTGTTAGGGCTTTCATATCCCTTATGTTAATTAGCATCTTAATTTGCTAACGATAGACTCATGAGAACCATTGCCACAACCCAAATTGCTTCTTATTTAAAACACATGTTCATAGTGTTCATAGTAAATGACACAAGGTTGTTGTAGAATCATGCATACTGTTTATTAAAATTCATGTGCATTTTGTTTTCATAATAAGTTAGAAAACCGAAACATATCTGTGATAGCTGATCAAATTTGGCATAAACGACAAGCCTTCTTCGTCCATAAACTCACTCAAGGGCATTTCCAAGTTCAGGAGTTCAGGAAAAACGCTATAATTTGCTTAGATGTGATGACTAAAGCATGACATATTGTGCATGTGTACATATGTAAATATTACAATTTTAATTTAATGCTTAAATTCATTTACTTTCAGAAAGTACAGTTTCATCCACCAGGTCTAGATAGATAGATAGATAGAGAGAGCGAGAGAGAGAGTATGTGTGGTTTTTACTTTTTGTACTTGTTTGTTTGGAAGTGTGAATATAAGATTGATGAAACACACTGGGATCTGTTTAATTCTATTTACTGCTCATTGGTCTAAAGACAAAAATGTCAAGAAAATCCTAAAGAGACAGGAGTCAGATAAAAAATAAAATGCTCACTTTCAGATTCTGTGCATGTGCTCCAATAAATTCCTTAAGACATTTTAAAAAAGAAACCATAATATTTGTTACAGATTTGAATCCACTTTACACCATTGTTCAGTTGGACAGAGATCATTTTGATGCTAAAGTAGGACATTGTTTAATATTCACCAGATACTTAGATGGACACTCTGGAGAGAAGGGGAATGAAAGTCACTAGAAGTAAGATAGAGTATGTGTGTAAATGAGAGGGAGGGCAGTGGAGTGGTGCAGTTGCAAGGAGAAGAGGTGGTAAAGGTGGAGGAGTTCAGGTACCTGGGGTCAACAGTGCAAAGTCATGGAGAGTGTGTTAGAGAAGTGAAGCAAAGTGTGCAGGCAGGGTAGAGTGTGTTGAGAAGGGTGAAAGGAGTGATTTGTGATAGAAGAGTATCTGAGTGAAAGGGAAAGTTTTTAGGACTGTGTTGAGACCTGCGATGTTGTATGGATTAGAGACAGTGGCATTGAGTAAAAGACAGGAGGCGGAGCTGAAGGTAGCAGAGCTGAAGATGTTGAGGTTTTCGTTGGGAGTGACGAGGATGGACAAGATTAGAAACTAGTTTATTAGAGGGACAGCGCAAGTAGGACATATGTAAGACAAGGTGAGGGAGGGTAGACTGAGATGGTTTGGACATGTGCAGAGGAGGTACATGGTGTATATCGATAGGAGAATGCTAAGGATGGAGTCACCAGGAAGGAGGAAAAAAGGAAGGCCAAGGTGGAGGTTTATGGATGTGGTGAGGGAAGACATGCAGGTAGTTGGTTTAAAAGAGGCAGATGTAGAGGACAGAGGGGTGTGGAGACGGATGATCCGCTGTGGTGACACCTAATGGGAGAAACCGAAAGAAGAAGAAGAAGAAGAAGAAGAAGAAGACTTAGATGGACAGAAACATTTGGGATTTCTGGTTATTTTAGTTTTTCGTAACAAATTACCTTCAATGTTGGTAACATTGGCAGACACAAGTCTGTAATGTGTGCATTTCATTTTAAGTTTAATGACCAGAGCATCTGTGTTTCGGAATGTCGAGCAAATGTAAAGTGCTGTCATAAATTTGATTTTCTTCTCTATTATTGTTCATGTCAAAATCGCCCTCACGTTATGTTTTGCTTTAATAGATACATTATAGGACTCTTTAACAACACAAGCAGTGTGATTAAAAAGCTGGCTAGACCTGTGCTTCTTGTTGTTATGGTAACTTTAGCATTAAACCTCACTCCTGTGTATGCTGTGTGTGCATACCTTTGAATTTTGATTATGTGTAATATGTGCAAATAAATAAAGAATGTCTCCAAAATACAGTTTAAGATACATATAAGCCTTAATATGTACCTTTTAACAATGTGTTCCAATCCGTTGTTGTCATCTGAATCGCCACCCTAATGAACACCTTGAGGACGAATTGGAATCCTGTTATGCAGTTTTGTGCATAACATTTCAGTAATTGGCTCAAAACTATAACAATAACATATGCTATTGTAATACAGGTATCTGTATTACAGGTATCTTTATATTTACACTGGCAGAGGCCCTGGCTTTCTGGCTTTAATAGTGTGGAGAGGATTGGTAATTTAATAAAGATATATCACATTTTTATTTTGTAACTTTTTTTGGGTCAATAGGATCAAAAATCAAATCCTAGTTATTCATGCAACATCTTCCAAGAATTTCAACATTTTCCCCAAACTGTATCTGTTTGTGTGAGAAAGGGAAAGAGTGTGTGTGTGTGTGTGTGTGTGTGTGTGTGTGTGTGTGTGTGTGTGTGTGTGTGTGTGTGTGTGCTACCCCTGAGGTGTGAGCAGCAGCTGGTTGTACTGTCAGTTGTATGCAGATTCTAGCTGACAGATTTGAAATGCTGAGCCTCTGCAGAAATATGCCTAGACAGATTTGTGTGTGTGTGTGTGTGTGTGTGTGTGTGTGTGTGTGTGTGTGTGTGTGTGTGTCTTTCCTTCACATTAAGAATATTTGGCAGACCCTTGGCATTCTTGTAGCAGCTAGAGTATTCTGAATCTACCACCCATCTGTGTCTCACATCTCTCTCTCTCTCTCTCTCTCTCTCTCTCTCTCTCTCACACACACACACACAAACACACACACATACACACATGCACACACACTCACACCTAATAAGTGGCTTTTCAAGGTCACTGTTATGAGTCCATCTTCTATTCTAAGTAGGAAACACACACACACACACACACACACACACACACACACACACACACACACACACACACACACACAGACTTAATACACTATGATACTGCAGAGCTCTGCTTTAGTAACCTTCTATAGCTTGTTGCTCACGCAATTCACCCCCATCTTTCTTGCTCTTCTTCTCTCTCTTGCTTTCTTTTTCTACTTAACTCTATAACGCACCCATGTGTGTGTTTGTGTGTGTGTGTGTGTGTGTGTGTGTTTGTGTGTGTGTGTGTGTGTGAGCGCGCACACACACACAGACAAATATGCTTAGTCCACCACACACAGACACACACAGACACACATACTTTAGACATCTCTCGTCAGTGTGTGTGTGTGTGTGTGTGTGTGTGTGTGTGTGTGTGTGTGTGTGTGAGTGTGAGTGTGAGTGTGTTGTTATATGGGATTTCTGCACAGTTATGGTCCCAAATGCTGTCTACTCCTATAGTGCAGAATGTTGCCAAAATGACACTGTTTATCTTCATTAGTCCTAAGAGCTATCTCTCTTTCTCTCTCTCTCTCTCTCTCTCTCTCTCTCTCTCTCTCTCTCTCTCTCTTGCTCTCTCTCTCTTACACACACGCAAACACACATACACACAAACACACACACATATATACACACACACACACAC
>MU551599.1:185685-219682 GCA_024362625.1 Silurus asotus | reverse complement strand
ACACACACACACACACACACACACACACACACACACACACACACATGGTCACTCACACAGACACTGTTTTAACCTTTAGCAGAGACTAAACTGCAGAACAGAGCTCACATTATTAATGACCCCTATTACCCCCTTAGAGTGGAGGAGGCCATAGGAGTCCTTTTGCTTTATACATCATTCTTCCTCCCTCTATCTCTCTATCCTTTTCTCCATCCCATGCACATGCACCATTCATCAACTTAGTGGCACTGTAAATGGAAGGCTGGATGGCGGGATGAGTGTGAGGAAAGGAGGGGAAAATAGAACAAGAAGGAAAGAGAGGCTGAGATGAGAGGGGTAGCTCTGTAAAAAAAAACAACGTGCCATGAGCAACCTCTTCTACACAGCAGAGCAGAGTGCAACAGCTTACACGCACACACAGACACACACACACGCGCACAGGTCCATGGCGCATCAAGAAATGAGAGAGGCTCTGGAGACTGCAACAGAGAGATGTATGACTACAGTAGTGCGGCTGTGGCAGAACGAGGGCTGCTTTGTACATTAACTAAATTAAAGCATGTGTAGTGCGAGAGGAGCTAAAAAATGCAACCAAAAGCAATAATAAAGAAAACATTAGAGAAGAAACCACCACAAAAAAATAGAAAAGACCCTACTGTACAGATGATATGACAATCTAATTATGAAAAGGAACAGCATCATTAAAAAAACAACTTAGATTAGTGCTGTGGTGTTAAAGGAGAGAGAACATTAAGGGAGGAACCAGTAGGAGAAAGTATTCAGGGACATAAAATAAAACATAGACGAGGTGGTGGGAGAGAGGGAGAGCCAAAATAGGAGTATCGGTTCTATAAGCATACATTTGGCTAACAGTGGTTGGCGAGAAATCTTTCCTCATTCTGTAAGTCCTGAAGGTTGTACAGTTGATCTGTGTATAGTTACAATTTATGTTGGGGAATGTCAAAAAAAAAAACAGCATAAAGATTTGTTCTCTCACGAAGTTCTACTTTTTCTGTTTCAAATGCAAATTTGATTGGTCACATACACAAAACACATATAATTGAAAGAAAGAAAGAAAGAAAGAAAGAAAGAAAGAAAGAAAGAAAGAAAGAAAGAAAGAAAGAAAGAATTTAATATGCAATAAAATGTAATGAATGGAATAAATTAACATAATAAATGTAATACAATACAATTTCAATCATATAAAAATGGAAACACAAAATAAAATTAAAATAAAATAAAATAACAAAATAACATGAAAAATGAATAACATGAAAAACTGGCACATAATGTTACCAAGAAATAGCAAAGGCATCTGGCTTGAGTATTTCCTTGTATATCTCTCTCCCATTATCTCTCTCTAAATTCAATTCAATTCAATTCGATTTCAATTGTATTTTATTTGTATAGCTCTTTTAACAATGGGCATTGTCCCAAATCAGCTTCACAGAGATAAAGAGGTTGGAATGTATTTGTTGAGTGCCAATAAGTATTCCTTACAAGTTCATCCCTAATGACATGGACGGTTAACAAGGTGATACGGGAGAAAATGTACCTCCTCTAACTTTCACACAGATTACAGATGTCTTGATCATTGTTAGCTTCGTAAACTAGCCTACATCTGTGGTGTGTGAGAGCTAGGAAATGATGCACTAGTGGTAGATTGAAAACAGCAAAAAATATTAACATTTCACCAAATAGATTGAAACTAAAGTAACAAGTCTGGTTTGAAAATGTAAAAAGTAGAAAATACAGATATTTGTGTAAAAATGTAATGAGTGAAAGTAAAAAGTTGTCCGAAGAATAAATAGTGAAGTAAAGTACCGATATCAGAAAAATCTACTTAAGTACAGCAATGAAGTATTTGTATTTCGTTACTTCCCACTTCTGTCTCTCACTCTCTATAAATCCCTATAAAAACCTAACACTAGATACTCTTGCATAATTGCCAAATGCTTCACACACACAAAAAAAACTTCACCAAAAAGCAATTACATAAAAAGAGAGATTACATATAAAATAGTTTTAAAAATAAGATAAAATATAAGATAGATATGAAATAGTTTACAGTGTACAGGATATTGTTCATTTATTTTAAATTCCACAAAAAAACTAATTAAATATTTTGAGTGACAAACGAATTGAAAAAAAATGCTATTTTGACAAACACAAGTTTGCATTTTGGGATGTTTCTGCAAAAACTTCAGCTTCTATAAAGTTACATGTTTTTATGTGTTAATATTCCAGTGGTTAAGAAATGCAACAAAAACCAACAGAGGCCCGTAGGGGCAGGGTTTTCTCTGCCCCAGGTAGAAGCAGACAGAGCCTGTTCTGTTGAGCCCCTTATTTACTTACTTATTTAATTTAGCTTAAAGCTCACATCTTTATTCAACAGCTACTGCTAGCAGCAACTATTTATTCCTAGGAAATTTTATCACAAACAGAATCAAGTAGTTATAAAGAATCTCCTGCTTGTAAAAAATGTGTTGCCTTTTTTCATCTTATGCGGTTGTCAAATTGAATGTACTACATGTTTTTTTATGTCAGGGTTAAGCTCATTTTTACTTATGTTCTGTAGAAAAACATTGGTGATGCTGTGGTGTTATTTGCAAAACAATGCAGATCCAATTTAGATTTTTTTAAAACAGTTTAAAAAATTAAAAAGAACAATTTCTGTAGTTTATATCCAGTTAATGTGAGATTTTCCAGCATAGATAAATATTCGGACATGTCCAGCATATGACTACTTGGTCTTCCACGGTTTGGAATTGTTTTACAGTTGAACCAGTTAAGAAAAGACTACTTCAGGACCATATATTTTCCACTGTTATAAGAGTATGATAACAAAGAATTTATGGCTTAGTGGATTTGGGCTAGTTATGATTTTAAAACAAAAGAATTTTTACTTCAAACTGTAGCACTACTAACCTGACATTAGCAAGATGTAATGAGAAGGCTCAGGTAGGGTGATTTTCACATGGGTTTAAAATGGAAGACCAACTCTGCAATCTGGCTAAGTGTAACTTGTTAGTGATAGCATGCTTTACCTTTTTTGCCATACAATGTGTTGTCATGTTGGAATTTATTACAATGTAAAGCACTTAAAAAAAAACAACTTTGTAGCATAGTGTAGTTAATTATATTGCACCACAAATCGAATAAACAATCAATGCACACTACTTCCTTAAGTACAACCGCAGTGCAATTTACTGCCGTTAGATATATGCGGATACAAGAGAAAAAAAATTATGACCACTTAACTTCAGATACTCATTAGTGGTTGTGTACAAAAAGCAAATTTAAATATGTCCTTCATTTTAGTGGTTTTGTTCAGTTCAGCTCGGCTTGTTGATACAAAAAAATATGAATGCCACAGAAAGTTATAATACAATGCTTTGAGAGTCCTTCCTTCTCTCTTGAAATCTTCTTTATGGCTGCTTTATACAGTTCTCTATCCAATACAGGCAATGGATAAGAAGCAAATTAGGAATTGATTTCAAACCTCACATACAGTATGCACTGGACGGACCCTGAGCAGTGTGTTACCCCTAATCTGAAACGTCACTGATTCATTCCATGCACTATCCAAGTACCGACTATAAGCCGCTAGTTTTTCCCCACTTTTTGAACCCCGCGGCTTAAACAACGAAGCAGCTTATTTATGAATTTTTCTGGGTTTTTTCTGGTTTCACAAACTTCAAGCCAAAATACTGAACCCCATAACATTACACCAATTACATTTCCAAACAGAAACGAAAACACGCACCTCACCTGTGTTCTGAGCTGCACGGCATCGGGAAAAAAAAAAAAAAATTTTTAAATGCACGACGATGCCAAAAGATAAACTCCCGAGATAAATTGTTGTGAAAGGAAGGAGGAAGACAGTGAAAAATTACTTTCTTGGTAGGCTACTGTTTAGATACAAGCCGTTGCAACATATTAAGTCTGGGTCATGGGAGAGCTCGCTAACTCCAGTTGCAACAGAAATCATATAAGCACAGACAGTTTTCCAAAACTCCTGCTTTTTTATTTTTCTTTGCAACAGCGTTACGGGTTAGTCAAAGAAACTTAGAAATGAGCATCAGAAAATAATAAAGACATATTCCTCAGTCTTGCACACATGCAGTAATAGCAGAAAAATGCGGCAGCAGGCTATTCCCAAAATACCACTATGCTCCTAAAGGAAGCGCAACATATTTCACCCGTTACACCGTGTAACAGACACTGTCTTTCGTTAAAGCCTGTGTAAAGTTTATTAGTTTCAATGTAGACACCTGTGGCTATTTTGCAACACTTTGGCATACTTGGTTATTAACTCTACCATACAGCTTCAGCTCTACACTGAGTGACAATAGCTATTTTTGAGTGGCAAAACAACACTTGCCAATGTTCACCAGTTGAGCAAGAAAAATTTGTCAGAAAGGCTAAAACAATAGGGAGAATATTGAGTGACAAATTTGCTAGACAACAATTTCTTTCTTATCGCTATCTCGTCTTCCTCCTTTATTTTGACATTCATCTTTAGTGCCTGCTCAACTTCTGACACAATTTAAGGTCCACATTTTTGTCTTGTCAGCTTACATTTTTGACAGTTCTGCTCAGGCCAATTCTTTGAAGGACAAGGCAAAGTCCTTGTGCTACACCTAGCATACTTTGATTTTTATCTATTGATGGACTGAGAAGCAAATGTACAGCAAGTCACAGGAAAACATTACACAAACACTCAGGGTCTGAACAAAAAAACCCTGCAAGGCTAGCACTAATCTATCAGCACAGGATAGGTGCTACAAAACAGTCCACACCACCTAATAACACTTCTGGTAGAGACAAGGGTTCAGCTCTTACTGCTTTGGACGTTGATGTAGCTGGTGGAGTTACCCTTGCCCAGCGGGTTTTCAGCCACGCAGGTGTAGTTTCCGGAATCCTCCAGTTTTACTCGGCTAAACTGGACCTTTGAGTTTTTCCTGTTTAAAAAGAGAAGATGTAGGAAAGAGAACAAAGCATGTCAGTGAATGTTTTTTTTTTAGGTGACCTATATATCTAATGATGCGCCCCTTTCCTCAACCTAACAACCTCCATCCTACCAGATTTCTCCAGATTTTACCACTTTTTCTTTAATAAAAACACCACAAGCCATACAACAGAGAAAAAAGCAAGTCATTTAATGTTTTATGAGTGCCACTATAGCTCAGTAGGTAGTGTTTGTGCTTCATATTTCAATCCACACATTTCCAAAAATGACTCAGGAGCTTTTAGCCACTGAGACTACATGCTAATTCGGCAAGCAACACAGCTCATTTTAGTGCTAAACTAGATGCAGTTTGGTTATTTTTAACAGTCCAATGTTAATTGAAGGGCTGAGAGTGTAAGCATATGATGGGAACTCTGACTACTCTTAAATATGCTCTCTTTCGATGTAAAAAGCATGCACGGAAGGCTTCTTAGGTCATTGAGCAGTTATCTTTTACTTAGTATTTTTGTATTAGTATTATTGCATAAACATTTGGTTGCATAAATGCGACTGTTTTTCCAAGAATAAAACTTTTTCCTGAAACGAATTTGACATTGAAGATCAGGTTGGTATTTACTTGGTTGGTTTCCATTCTGAAATATAATAAAAAATCTCAGGCCATGATTGTCAATCAAGTAGTCTCTTCACCAATGAATGTTTTGAAGGGCCTTTTGAACGTTTTTTTCAACACTTTGTTGGGGCTCTACAATCGACTGCTATTGCTGCTTGGAAAATTCACAATGGAGCAAAGAATAAATCTTCTGTAGTGTATGCATTGATCCTGTTTCATTCTCACTTCATCAGGGTGTGTGTGTTCATGTCAGCAATGCTGCTCGTGTAGGTGTAAGCACACAACCCCCCAACCCCCAACCCATACACATCCTTATATATATTACACATGGGAGCAGTAACAAGGCAATTTTCTGTGATTCCTGTATGATCATGAATATCAGCACTTTGTCCACTGAACAAAAGTGGTTATAGATTCTCACTACCTACCCATGGATATAAAATGTTATGCCATAAAATATCATAAAATCATTTTGAGCTCAGTTAGTAGGTGTATTGCATATAATGCATAAAGAGAACTACATGAATGTCACATGCATAGTGATATTTATCTGTGTTGTTTATTTTCAATGGCATTTTCAACGTGACCCCTGGAAGAAAGTGTGTATATGTAGAACACTAATTAAAGGAAAAAACAAGAAAAAATGTTGAAGAAAAAAGAAAAAAGGACCAAATGTGAAGAAAACTTCATAAAATCTTTAAAGCATCTGTTTGCACATAACATACTGATATCTAACTTTCATTAGTTTCCAAAGGTTGTGAGAAAACTGGTGGAAACCAGGGAGAATTTTAGCTTCATGTCTAAGGGACCTTCACATTACTTGTATAATTTTGTATATAGAAAATATACAATATACTTCGTGCTTAGTAAGAAAAAGAACATGAGGCCCGAAATCGATCGATCTATCTATCTATCTATCTATCTATCTATCTATCTATCTATCTATCTATCTATCTATATATATATATATACAGTATATACTTTTATATATTTTGCATTTAATACTAAAAATATCTCCATATCTGTATAAATGTAGTTTGAACTATGTGTTTTAAGTGTACAACTAAGTGTGTGTGTGTGTGTGTGTGTGTGTGTGTGTGTGTGTGTGTGTGTGTGTGTACTTTTTTCTTACTTGTTGGTTTTGATTTTGACATCTTTGTTCTTGCGGAGATCACCTCCATCTTTCAGCCAGCGAAAGGATGGGCTCGGGTTGCCCTGCACCTCACACTTTAAGGTCACACGCTCACCCTCCCACACCCACTGAGAACGCATGGGCTTCACCTTCGGAGCTAATGCTATGAAGAGAGAGAGAAGGAGAGAGAGAGAGAGAGAGAGAGAGAGAGAGAGAGAGAGAGAGAGAGAGAGAGAGAGCGCATAAGACACAATGATAGATGACAGAAGCAGAGAGTGACAAGTGGACAGGTTTGGGTGGAGCAGGGAAATAGATGGAAGCAATAGATGACAGGAAAAAAGAGTAAGAGAGACAGATTAACAGTAGAAAGAGATTGAACCATGTTAAAGGACAAATGCATGAAACATGTTAAAACAGAACATACATTAATTGAGAGAAAAGAAGGAAGAGGAGAACGAGAGAGAACAAGAAAGGGAGAAAGTGTAAGAAAACATAAGAGATTAATGTGTTTGATGGAGTAATCCAGCTGGAAGCATAGCATGATATAAAAAAAACAAGAGCAGTAATTCTAAAATAATATAAGAAGTCATAAAACCATAGTATTTAGAGAGGGTTATAGCATTTAGTTCAAGTCAAGCACATATTGCACACTTGTTTAAACACACATACAAATTAATAAAATCAATGCTTGCCCATTTGGAAGGTACTGGCCTAGATTTATAGACAAACTGTACTAACTATTGATTCTATATAATTGACTGATTGACTAATACTACTATTATAATATTTAGCACTGCTGAGCTCAAACCCCACTTATATAATATTATTTTACAGAATTTACATATTTTTCAGTTTCAGCATTTTGCAGTTGGCAGGGTTTTTTTTCCAGATTTTTTAAAAATATCAAATCTAAACACATTTTAAGGTATTCTTTCCCTCCATGACTACCACAAGTTTTTTTAACCTTCCTATCATAAAACGTATTTTCTTTGAAAGGAATAGCTTCAACACACAGATGTTTCTGCCTCAGGCTTTTCTTTAGTGCAAGACTATAAGAGCTTATGCATTGGGACCCAAATAAGATATCACAGCTTTGTCATTTCTCACTCACACACACAAATCCATGGGCATACACATGACAAAGCCCTCAACATTGCTACCCCTTTGTAATTTGGCATAATTTTATATTTTAACAAATCATTCAAGATATGAAGTGATATCAGTGCAGTGTAACCACTTAAACACTGAATAGTGTGTCAATGAGTCCCTTGTTGTCAGGTGTTTCCTGTTGTGAAGCAGCTATAAAATTGCTTGAGAGAATGTATTCAGTAGCAGACACAGTCTGACTCTAAGTTTGGCTGCAGCTGCATTTCAGATGCGACTTATGAAAAAAGAGACAGTGACGTATGAAAAAGAAATTAGAGGAGGTTCTATTAATTATTAAACGCCTCATCTGTCTCAGGCTATTATTTCTATAACTACATTGTGGTGGACAACAAAATTTCATCACTTTGATAGATACAAGTATGTCTATGTGCACTCGATATAACTTGAAATGTTCTGTATGGAAATGTGAGCCAGGATTCCACAAGTGTCTCTAAAATGATAAACATTTCGAAAAGATCTCAACACATGGGACGCTTCACTGAATAGCTTCACAGTGCCGATATTTTTTTCTTGCAACAAAAGCACTACTTGTAATATGATTATGTTTTAAGTTTTTTTATGTTCTGCCAGGGCCATTTCCTCTAGACCTAGTGGAGTGTTTTTATGTGTCCTTGCTGACTACCATTAGTAATGTTGTCACTTCCTAACCCCACTTGAATAGCCTATAAAAGAATCATGCAATGTCATGTTTGTCCTCCTTCCAGGAAATTTAGGGCATGGATTCAAAGATGCTGAGTATAGCAACCCTCAGGTCAGGTTAATTCTATTGTTTGTAATACTATTCTTGACATATTTGCAGGTGTCTTTAAAATAGACACTTTGCTTATAGTTTAGATTATTTTTTTGGAAGCATTGTACATGCTTGGGGTCGTTTTCCTAATATACCTCTTCAATATAGGCCTGGGATAGTGGCATTGTACTGCCAAATCGGGATGTTTTTTTTTTTGGTTTGTTTTTTTTACCTAAAGGATCAGAAGTCTTTCAGTTATAGGAGAATTATACTCCCGAGCCTCTTAGGAAAAGTTACCGAGATGTTATCTCAGTGGGGGGGCTGGAGGTAACAGCTCGGTTATTTGCAGATGTTGTTGTACTCCTAGCACTATTCACAGTGCACATATGCGTGAGTATGCTGCTGCTCAGAATAAAGCAGCTTGGATGAAAATCAGTACAAGGTCTTGGTTCACTTGAGGAAAAAACTGGAACTTTCCATTAAGGTGAGGAAACTGGAGATGGGGTTTAAGTGCGAGTTTTACTCATGGGTGAAGGGAAACGAGAGCGTGTGAGATTGACAAATGGATCAGGGCAGTGCCTGCACTGTTACAGCCAAAATACCAACCTGTGGTGTTGAAGCAAAAGCTTATTTTTCAGACAACTCTCTGTTTACCAGTCAATCTATTCTCACCTATGACCATGAGCTGTGGGAGTGACAAAAAGAATAATTTTATGAGTACAGGAGGGAGAAATGAGGTTTTACCAGGATTGCTGGGTTCAATCTTCATAAAAGCATGTGGAATTTGACAATTCAGGAAACCTTGGAGAGGACCCCCTGCTCCTTCAAATCAAGAAGAGCCATTAAAGAAGGGTTGCAGCACCTTTCAAGAAATCCCCTTAGATAACTCCCAGTAGAGCTGCATATCTGGTAGATTGCATTGGACTGGAGAGATTGCATATCCCAGTTGTCTTTCTAGGGATCCCCTAGGAAGAGCTAGAAGCTGAAAGTAAACAATCCCTTCAAGACACACACACACACACACACACACACACACACACACCTAGAACGCACACACATCAAGTTCCTGATCGTCTCCTGCTGTTCTACCCAGTAATTTTACCCAGCGTAATGAGCTGGATGGGCTTCACGTCCCCTTAATGAGCAGACCCAAAATAATTAACAAGAGAAAAAAAATGTGTTCTCTTCCCCACATTAGAAAAAGTTTTAGAGAATCATCTACAGTAAAATTCTGAACCTTGATAACCTGACTAAGTTTGTATTTAATAGTATTAATTGTTTCTTTGTATGTAAAATGCATACCAGGTTCCTTGAAGATGTTTTGGCTTAATTCCTAAAATAGCTTCACCTTCTTTGAAAGGATAATCCTCTATTCTGTAGTAATCAAACTATACTTCATGGACAGACATTCTCATCACAATGGGTATGTGTGCCCTTGAAATGAGTGTGTGTTGCTGTGAACCTTCAGCACACTGCAGTTGTGCATGAGGGCTTTCGTTCAAATCAGCATTTTCTGACAGTTGTATCACTCTCACAAAAGATGGGGGATGGGAAGAGGAAAAGAGTGTGAAACCTTTTTGAGACATTCACCCTCCTTCACCCAAAGCTACAGAGATTCCTGAGAGTACATACACATGTGTAGGTATAAAATGCTATTTTATGTATACAGTACTGTACTGTATTAACATTTTACTTAATTCTATAATTATTAATTCTGTTTTTATTATTAGATTTCATTATTTTAACATAAAACTCCATAAAAACAATTCCCTATAAGTTTTTTGGTCTACCGTGCAATCCGCGAGATAAAAGGAAAATCAGCCAAACTAATTAGTTATGTAGCAAATGCAATTCCACGGGGGCACGAGTTTCGAACCGCGGTAAAGCGGGGGAGATTACTGTATACTGATTTTATAGCATACCATAATATAAACATATACACATACATGCCAAAGGTTAACATTACAATGACAATTAAAGAACCCTAAAAATAAGCTTTCACTTCTGAAAGCACATGCTATTGCAAGTGAACCATATGTAAGTTTTTTCTGATCAAGTTTTTCCCCTGGCTGACTTCTCTTATTCGAGCTTGTGTTCCCCATTTAGTCACAGATGTTAAAATAAGCAACATTTGTCCGGTTCTGAATCTTAAACAACTTTGTTAAAGATTTTATTTTGATTTCAGGTTGGTGTACACTAAAATACATCCGAAAAGAAGAGCTATGGAAGCTCTTCTACTTTTGTAGAACAGGTAAAAAATGGTTGGCCAAATTTGGTTGGGCAACCATTCTTAAGAAGATAATGCCCAGGATCTCTCTATCCACAGTGTACAAGCCTGTGAGTAGTCAACAATGGTTCTAAACTGATCTTCTTGTTGGTCTTAGCACTTTTCCAAGTGTCCATGTTTTTTTGTTTTCTTATTATAAAAACAGTGCAATAATATTTCAGCTGCTAGAACACCAAACAAAAATGATTGGTTAAAAATTTCCAGCAGCTTGTCCAATGACGGAGTCTACACAGGAACTCTGATTGAGAAACTTCTCAGCCTACCTTGGGATCACAAGATCAACAAGATCCTGTTTTGGTCCTTGACATGCAAGGGATTAATGGAAAATATTATGACTAAATATTATTTTGATACTGTTAGAAAATTGTTTAATCTTCATAACTACATTTATATTTCTTCAGTATATTTCTTATATTTCTTCAGTGTAGTCCAGCCTTTTTCTGCTTAACCTTTACCAGATGAAACGACGTATTTTACCTCGTTTATTACATCATATATCTCAGGTAGTTTTTCCTTGCCACAGTCGCCACCGGTTTGCCCATCAGGGACAAACTTACTTATAAAGAACGTATTCACTTTTAATCACCACATTATCTGTGTAAAGCTGCTTTGAGACAATGTTCATTGTTAAAAGCGCTATACAAATAAAAATGAATTGAAAAAAATGAAGTATAACCTTCACAACGTTCCACAACATTCCACAATGCCAATTGACTGTAGAAGACTGTAGAAAGGACATTACATCATAATCGCACACTCCAATGCTCACGGTATTTCTCTCTCTCCGGCCTTTTGTATTGTTTTTAAAATTTATGGTCACACTCTTGATATCACCCAAATGAGGATGGGTTCCCCTTTTGAGTCTGGTTCCTTTTAAGGTTTGTTCCGCATACTATCTAAGGTAGTTTTTCCTTGCCACCGTCACCCCCGGCTTGCTCATTAGGGATAGACACATCATCAACACATTAGATTAAATAAAAAAATTTGTTCTATAATTTTAACATTCTGTAAAGTTGCTTTGAAACAATGTCTATTGTGAAAAGCGCTATAGAAAAAAAACTTGAACTTGAACTCATAACTTATACATTACAGCACTGTGAAATTCTTTCTTCAAATATATCAGCTTGTTAAAAAGCAGAGCTGAAGCAGAGAGGGTTAAGAGCCTTGCTCAAGAGCCTAACAGCTGGCAGCTTGGGTCAAACCCAAGGCAAACCGAAAAGTAACCAGAGCCACTGAGCTTCTTCTTTCCCCGGTAGCAATATTTTGACGTTCCATGTGTTTAAATGGACAATGCATTTATGGCATTTTGTCTTATTGCTTTTGCATTCTTGAGCAACACTATCTGTACCAAGTAGCCAATAACATGCTGTTTTTGTTTTGTACACCCCAGGTCTGGCATCACCAAGCAAGGTAATCATAAACCCTTTTCTGGATTCTTTCCACTTTTGGTGTGAGCAGAGGAGAAATGAATAAAAATTATAAAATTAACATCTGCTGATAACCTTCAGCAGCCACAGCATCAATCGACTGATGCAATGCACAATGCTAAGAATTGAAATCAAATATTGGCCATTTTGCCATTTAAGGTGAGTCTTTTAAACACTTTTGTAATATTCTCTCTATATAAATCTGGCAGCTGTCAATGTTTTCACATTATTACAACAATACTGTATATGTTATTCTCTGTAATAAGAGAAAAACTAAATATATGGACTCCCAGTACTGTGCAGCTGAAAAATTTGACCGCATCCATAACAATAATAAAGGAAAAACTAAGTCAATGTTGCGACAGAATCTTGATATAAAACCCAGAAGCGCCTGCAACACCAACACAGGTGTTATGTAAGACTCATTTTTCAACATCACACAAACTTTTCACCTTGTCTGAAGTGGAAAGTGATGAGTGTGCTCAGGCTCACACTCTGTCTGGTAGCTGTCATTCAGACAATGAAGAACAAAAAAACACATTCAGGTCACATTAGATTAGGTTTATAGTTCTCGAGAAACAAGGCTGGGATTAAAATGCCTTTAAATCTTTGATATCAGTGCTCGGTTAGAGCCCCCTTTCCTGTGTTGTCTTTTTTCGCTCCTCTTTCTCTTTCAAACTGTGACTGCACTGCTTGGCAGTTGCACTTCAACAGAGTGACGCATACTTCCACATCTCCCACACAGCGATAAACGAATGTGTGTTCGCTTTCTCTTCTCTCCCTGCAACGGATTATCTTTCTTCCCTCGCTCCTTCCTTTTCTCTTTCCCTTGCGTCTCTCCTCTCCTGCTGTCTCTGCTGCTGCGGTTTGTCATGCTGAGGTGGGATTATGGAGCGTGGCAGAGAAGACAGTGTGTGTGCGTGTGTGTGTGTGTGTGTGTGTGAGAGAGAGAGAGAGAGAGAGAGAGAGAGAGAGAGAGAGAGAGAGAGAGAGAGAGAGAGAGAGAGAGAAAGAGAGACAGAGAGACAGAGGAAAAGAGGGGAAACGGGAAGGAACGATGCAGAACTCTTCAGCACTGCAGGAGAAACCAACCCCTCATACAGCAGAGTAAGGGGGGGGCTAAAAAAGATGAGAGCAGCGAGTCAGGAAGGATGGCAAGAAAGCTTGTCACAGTCATGGACTTCCAGTGCATCTGGAAAGTATTCACAGCGTCTTACTTTTTCTACATTTTGTTATGTTACAGCCTTAATCCAAAATAATTTAAATGAATTATTTTTCTCAAAATGCTACAAACAATACCCCATAATGACAACGTGACAGAAGTTTGTTTAAATCTTTGCAAATTTATCAAAAATAAAAAAATTCTAAAAGATCAAGTACATAAGTATTCGCAGCCTTCTGTTTCCACTGATCATCCTTGAGATGTTTCTACAACTTGACTGGAGTCCAGCTTTGGTAAATTTAGTTGATTGGACATGATTTGGAGAGGCACACACCTGTCTATATAAAATCTCACAGTTAACAGTGCATGTAAGAGCACAAACCAAGTCATGAAGTCCAAGGAATTGTCTGTAGACCTCCGAGACAACAATTCCATCATCCGTAAATGGAAGAATTTTGGAACAACCAGGACTCTTCCTAGAGCGGGCCGTCTGGTCAAACTGAACGATCAGGGGAGAAGGGCCCGAGTCAGGGAGGAGACCAAGAACCCGATGGTCACTCTAAAAGAACTCCAGCGTTTCTCTGTAGAGGAAGGATAACCTTCTAGAAGAACAACCATCTCTGCAGCACTCCACAAATCAAGCCTGTATGGTAGAGTGGCCAGACGGACATGATAGCCCACCTGGAGTTTTCTAAAAAGCACCTGAAGGACTTTAAGACCATGAGAAACAAAGATTGAACTCTTTGGCAAGACGTCATAACTGGAGAAAACCAGGCACCGTTAATCATCATCATACTATCCCTACAGTGAAGCATTGTGGTGGGAGCATCATGCTGTGGGGATGATTTTCAGCAGGAGGAACAGGGAGACTAGTTAGGATTGAGGGAAAGATGTATGCAGCAATGTACAGAGATATGCTTGAGACTGGGGCGACCGTTCATTTTCCAACAGGACAACGACCCTTAGCACACAGTCAAGATAACAAAGGGATGACTCTGAATATCCTTGTGTGGCCCAGCCAGAGCCCAGACTTGAACCCGACTGAACATCTCTAAAGAGATCTGAAAATGCACCGACGCTCCCTATCCAACCTGATGGAGCTTGAGCGGTTCTGCAAAGAAAAATGGGAGAAACTGCCAAAAATAGGTGTGCCAAACTTGCAACATCATATTTAAAACAACGAGGCTGTAACTGGTACAAATGGTGCTTCAACAAAGTTTTGAACAAAGGCTGAAAAAGAGCAGACATGATTTTTTTTTTTTATCCATTTTTTATTTTTATTTTATAAATTTGCAAAGATTTTAAATACACTTCTTTGTGTCATTACAGGGTATTGTTCTTAGAATTTGAAGAAAATAAGGAATTTTCTTTTGGAATAAGGCTGTAACATGACAGAATGTGTAAAAAAGTGAAACACTGTGAATACTTTGCAGATGCACTGTAACTAGACATGGAGGAGAAACCGGATGAGTAATATTACAGCTCTAGACAGGAGCACACAAGGAAATGAATGACAAAGAGAAATGGACAGAGAGGAAAAGAGAGAACCACAGGAAGGTGAGTAAATGAAGACAGAATCAATGGGAATATTTAAGGGGGTAATTATGGTGAATGTAAAAAAGGATGTTAAACCTACAGGACACTGAAGAAGATATCTATTTACATTCTGACCAATTACAACACATGTTCTTTGGGTAAAATCTGATTGTCATTATTCATTTAGTATTCAGTGACAAAGTCTGGTATGTTTTGCTTTCACAAAAAGAGACTATCTGACTGACATGGGAGATGACCAACCACAGACCAGGTGGCAAATAAGATTATTGTATCATAGTATACAAACATTGTGAATATGTTTAAATATTTAATTTGTATATACTGAATATACCCAATATATGCATAGTATTTGTGTCAACACTATTTACGACACTTATTATCGACACTTATTACGACACATTATCAAAAAAGAATCAAAGGCAGATATTTTTCACATTTTCCCAGAAATAGAATACAGTATATGACATCTTTTTAACATATTTACTAATTGCAATGATAATAATAATAATAAAATACTGAAAATAACACTAAAAAGCTTTACCAATTCTTTATATTTTTTTCTATAAGCAACCAAAAGCAACCAAGACCTGTAACCTTTTTTTTTTTTTTCTACACAGCCATCAAACAGTTACTACTTTCAGTCTGCAGACCTGTTACAAAACAGGCCCATAATTTGATAACACACACAAATTTAATTTCCCTGGTGAAAGTAAGAACAAAATAGTCCAGGCTGCTGTCTCGTGTATGGCCTCTCTAGGGGAAAAAAGCTACTGCAAACCTCCATACTGTGGTTCTCAGTAAAGAAAAGGGCTACAGTAATAACAGTTTTTACTAGTGCATGCAAACATGCATAGGAACACAACCACATTCTAGAGAGCTTTTTTGCTAAGACAAAAGATAAGAGCTTTACCTTTATATAGATGAGGAAATGACTTCATTCCCATGCTGGAGGGAAAAAAGAAGATTCGAAGAGGCACTACGGTGCGTTAAAAATTCATGAAGGGTTCTCGGATATATATAAACTATAGCAGAATTTAGATCTGGTGGAAATTAGTATGTGCATGTGTACTAATACTGAACATCCAACGATGTCACTTTTTTGCTACTAAATATTTTTTACAAGAATTTATTTATCTAAATGGGAATTCAGTATATTCCAATATGTTCTCAGTAGACTACTATAGTGGACGTCTGTCAACTCCAGAATAAATACTGGGTCTGAATGATGTGACCTTCAGTCCTCTGTGCCTTCCAAAAACACCGGCCAAAAAAACACCACAGTAAAGGACAGAATAACTGCAGTAAGCAAAAAACTGGGCTCAAAATGATCTGCTACCACAATATCTGATATGATGTCAAGAACAGTCAGTGACAACAGTGACAAACTAATATACCAATCCAACAGCAGTCCTGTATTCTTAAACAGATGCGGGGCTAGACAATTAATAACACACACTGTGCATGGAAATGGATGATCTTTTGTCTTTACCTGTACCAGTTTTTACCAGTGAGTCAAAAAAAAGTATGTAAACTAAAACTTATGAAGATTGTGTATTTTTTTTATGTTGTTTTGTTTGGAAGAGCGACACACCAAAATAATCGAACCAGTTAAGTATGCAGCATGGATGCGTTTGAAAAAGTACATTTGAAAATGCTTTGCTCAACCCCCAATCGTCATCCTGTTTTCTAGAACGACCTGAATTTAGTGATGACTAAATATTGCATGTCAGATAAAATATGTATTAGCCTGCAGTGCACTGATTACGATGCACATACAATGTACAACCCACAAGCAAGAAACCCTAAATTAAAAATAAACAAAGCTATGGTGAAAATCTTTGGGAGGTTGTGAGATTGAATCCTGTTTATGCTTAAGAGAGTCTAGGGGAGACTAATTTGTTCGGCTCTCAGAGCGGGAAGAATTTCATTCCTCATGTGAGCTTCTCCAAGTGAGTTTAGCTGCATTGCTTTGAAATAAGTCTTTGCGCTTTGCAAATGGTAGCTTAGTGTGATAGGAGGAAACTATTTTTTGGGTGAGAATTGTCAATGATTCAATTAGAATAAAGTGTTAGATTATTTCCGCCCAAAATATTGAAGTCCTCCTTTAATGAAGGAGTGTGCCGTAAGTATATTACTCTATCAGGAAGCACACTTGCAAGTCCTCCACCTCACTTTTTGAAGAAAAAGGTCACAGCTAGTTAATACATTTCCAGTCTTTTTCTGGTCTAGAAACAGAAAAAAGGAAAGAAACTTGTGACTTCCATTGCATAAGAATTGTGCTCAATTATATTATCACTATGAGTCCATAAACACATTTACACATTACAAACTACTTTACATTCATTCGAATGTGCTTTTTAAAAGAAACCAAGTGCCAACACAAGAGAAACAGAGCTAGAGATGACAGCATTTGCTGCCAAATCCAAGCAGACAGTAAACAAGTAAAATAACTACATAAAAAAACTTAGTGAGCAGTGTTATATCCTTTTATAGATAAGTGACCTGATGTTCTCCACCGACATATGTGGCATACATGCAATTTTTTTTTGTTCGTTGCGACATGAAATTATAAAGTGTTAAGTCTGGTATATGCGATATTAATTAATGATTTAATTTCCTGATTTGCAAAATTTTATATTTCTATGTAGATTTCTAAATGTTTATTGCTTATAGCTAGCTTGTGTTACTCTTAACCTGTTACTCATGTAAGCACTTAAGCAACACCAGCTGTGTTCCATCAGCTTGAAGCACCGCACATGGTGGCAGTATACGAGGCATATAAGCACCTTTGTATTTTTTTTTTCATAATGGAGCTTAATGTGCAGTTATTCACCAGTCAAGTCTCTAAGGACCAACTCTGTTTGTGTGTGTGTGTGTGTGTGTGTGTGTGTGTGTGTGTGTGTGTGTGTGTGTGGCTTCTTCCCTTGTACCTGCATCTGGATGTGTTTTTCTTTTTTTTTTTGCATGTGCATTTTCATGGTCCAGATGAGAAAAATAGAAAAATTACAATGATTTATAAGGGACTCCAAAAATTATGTGTTATTATTTATGTTTTGGACATACGTTTGATTTATTGATTTATTTATTTTTTGCTCTTTTATTTCAGTATTGCATATATCTGTTCGATGTGGTCTAATTCACACTGAGAAGACAGCTCTGGTCTATCATACAACAACTAACAAAAGGGGAGGATCAATGTTAACACATAATTTCTCTGAAATCTGTTACGCCAACCAGGCGAATTAAGCTCTTTTAGAACTTCAAACTCAAATGAAAGTGCTATCTGCCCTCTTTTAAATACATGTACTCAAAGCCACCCTTCATTTAAATGGCATTCACAGGGAACTTAAGACTGACTTAACTCTGATTGACATGCCATTCTTCCCAGTGGAAGAGCACAACCAACTTTGGCACTGTGGCACTCAAAAAAAACCCCTGCTTAAATTATATTATTAATTTTACAGATTCACACACTTATTCATACCTAGGGCAGTTCACAGTAGCCAGTCCAGTTATTCGTATGTTTGGAAAAGTGTAATGAAGCTCTATAGAACTTACTTGCTCATATTCACTGATGTACATGAAATATCTGCAGTACAAGGAGCACAATGATTTGGAAACAGATTGCATGAACTCCTAAATTGTCTGAATATATTCATTCCAAATGACACCAAAGCGATAAGCAAACACTAATGCTACTAACACACCTAGTTGCTGTTATGCAGAGTCCATTAATGCATTTCTTTTTCATTATGGACGTTAAATTACACCGTGAATCATTCAAATAACAACTAGTCATGCATCCTCTGAAAAAAGAAAACACATTCTTTGTATTGTGTGTAAAAAAGCTGATTAAACAGATCCATCCCTAATCAGTGTAAGACTGTGTAGGCCTTTTTTTCCCTGATTACCAATGTTCATTATGTTACAACACAAATTGCATCTTTAATGGTGGGGTTGATTAGGTTTTAAGAGCGTTTGTGGTTGGCTTTATTTGTTTCAAGGTGTAAAAGGTTTTAAACCTCTTACCTTGAAGAAACAAATTATTTGTAGCTTCATTGACGTTGGCTGGAAACGAAAACTTTGTCATTTCTGTGGGCCTCCATACCATGTCTTTTAGTTCAGGCACCATGAAGGCTGTTTTCCAGAATATGCAAAGGAATGCAGCAAGCGCTATTGATAGATGACTTTGTAGTACCTCAGTGGTTCACATTGGACTTCTGATTGGAAAGTTCAAATCCCAGCGCCACCAAACAGCCACTGTTGGGCCTTTAACCCTTACCTGCTCAGTCACATAAATAAGATAATTGTAAGTTGCCCTTGTTGAAGGTGTCTGCCAAATGCCATAAATGTAAAGTTTTTTTGAATTTATATTAAAAAAATCTAACACATTTTAATAAAGTTTTTCATATAAATTCTCCACTTGCTAACGTTTGTACAATATATAAACAAAACTATTGAGCTACTGAGGATTGTAGCAAACTTGAAGACAAAAATAAATTATCTGGACAAGCTACAGTCTTAGTTCTTATATCTTATATCTCTTTAGCAAAGAAATAAAAGTATAAATAAAAGAGAAATAGCAAGTTAAGATGATAAATGCTGTTCTGAACATAACAGCAAATAAGTGAGTAAGGAAGCAAATAAATAAAAAAAATATTTAATAAGAAGAAATGAACATGCTTATCAACAAATGCATTAACACCCATTAAGTCAGATTTTTATTTATGCATTTATTTATCACATCATGTTCTTTATTGAATATTTTGGCATAAATGATCTCCCATAAAAATCTCTCTCTCTCTCTCTCTCTCTTTCCCTCTCTCTTTGAGAGGGAGAAGGCTGAGGACAGTTATAGTCTCTGACTGATCAAATGAAGGATGCTATTATATGCTGCTAATTCTATATTGCATACTGCACACACACACACACACACACACACACACACACACACACACACACACACACACACACACACACATACACACACAAAGTTCCCCAAAACCTTCCATCTCATGCTTTTTTCTCAAGGTCAGCTGATTCATATCTCTCTCTCTCTCTCTCTCTCTCTCTCTCTCTCTCTCTCACACACACACACACACACACACACACACACACACACACACACACACACACACACACACATACACACACAAAGTTCCCCAAAACCTTCCATCTCATGCTTTTTTCTCAAGGTCAGCTGATTCATATCTCTCTCTCTCTCTCTCTCTCTCTCTCTCTCTCTCTCTCTCTCTCTCTCTCACACACACACACACACACACACACACACACACACACACACACACACACACACACACACACACACGTACTGCCTAAACATAAATATATGCACACTATTTTATTCTTATACTCACACACTGTTTTTTTGTCGTTCTTACACACAGGCACACACCCCACCCTTTTATTTATTCTTGCATTTTCACACAGGCATTGACAGAACCGCTTTATTCTTGCCTTGTGTATCTGCTTTATTAAGTAATTTACATGCAGGAATAGAGTCCACAAAAAAACGCTTTCCATTGGAATAAATGGCGCTATACCATTAGACTCTTAAGAGAATCTATAAGCGTGTGTTATTAACAGAAAAGTGGCTTAAAGATATTGAAAACAGTTGCGTTATATCATTACGAATGTCTATATTCACACCAGTGGATATATTTCTGTAAATGTAATGTGTGAAAGAGAGTTTGTGAGTGTGTGCATGTGTGTGTGTGCGTGTGTGTGTGTGTGTGTGTGTGTGTATACGCAAGAGAGAAATAGAGAGAGAGAGAGAGAGGGAGAGAGAGAGAGAGAGAGAGAGAGAGAGAGAGAGAGAGAGAGAGAGAGAGAGAGAGAGAGCATGCACTAGAAACACCTCTTTCACTCAGAGTAGAATATCTGCAGCACACAGCTGTCACCATGGAAACCACTATTGAGAAAAAGACAGACATACAGAGTGGGAGAGAAAGAGAAAGAGAGAGTGAGAAAGCGAAAGAGAGAGAGAGAGAGAGAGAGAGAGAGAGAGAGAGAGAGAGAGAGAGAAGACAGAGACAGATCACCATTTGTGGCTGTATAGCCTTTGACTGATGCAATGTAAGATAACCCATGGTACACTTTTCCGAGGTATTGCAGGCATCGCCTGTACTTGACGCTGATTTTTACAATCAGCACTCAAAGAAAAAAGAAAATGAATGAATAAGAATAATTGTGTACCACTTTTGGTGTGGTTTCTTGTTTACTTCATAATGTGTATGACCAGAACATTGTCTTTAAAGCATTTCCTAGAAAAACTCTGACCTGAAATATGCCTTTAGTCATTTTCATGCCAAAAAAGACATCAAGTAATAAAGAGAGTGTTCCTTTATAAACAATGCCAGTAAGGCTAAAGCAGGGTTAGACAAAAGAAAGCACAATGGGTTGCTATTTATAAATTAAAGCCCTCTCGCATAAATCTTGGAACTTATTGGTCAATGAGGCCAGATTTGGCAACTACCCAGAAAGGTCTTAACCGAAATCAGTGTAAAAGGTTTCAAAACATTTTAGGATCCGTTAAAGAATTCAAATTCTTAAAAAAAATTAACCAGGGAAACACAAAAAAAATTAATAAGTAACATTTTTACTGACGTCCAACTAGCATTGATATTGTTTATAATTGTGTAAACAAACAAATTACTTTAGTTATCTTTCTGTGAATAGATTTTAACTTGATTTCATATGTACATTAGTGTAACAGGAGATACAATAGACTGTTTTGAGACTGGAACAGTCTCAAACTGATGTACTTTTAAATGCTGGTTAAAGTAGAGCCTTATCAGTCCCATTACACGCTTAACTACAATAATACCTAATAAAAAGTCTTAAATGTGTTGCTTAAACTACAGAGTTGTTAACTGTTCTGAATCAAATACTGGATTTAGTTTATATTGGGTTGATGTAGCCCATTTATGAATTGGTAGACAATAATGAACATCAAAGAAACTCGGCTGTAACTGGGCTGTAAGACTGCATCTAAAGTCACCGCAGCATCTTGTTTAAGGACTATACATAGTAATGCATAAGTATAAATACAATTTTATTTTTTTAATGATTTTGAATGTCACATGTCATCTTGCGCTTCTGCATCTAGTCTACTTCAGCATCCGTTTAAAAGCATGAGCATAGCAACAGAGTGCAAATCTACAAAAATAACTGGCTTGCACCCAATCAAAAATAACATGCAAGGTATGAAAATAGAGGCATCAGTGGCCTGGGTTTGACAAATATTCCCATATTCCCATAAAAATTATCATAATTCACTTAAAACGCTCAAGCAGTATACATGAATATATAAATTGTAAAATGTCACATTCCAAAAGACGATATTACACGTTCCTAAATGTGATAATAATAATAATAATAATAATATATATATATATATATATATATTTCTTAATATGCCCATCCTTTGCCTTTATATCTCCCTGCAATATTTGCTTATTTTCTAAGGAGTTTTTGGACCTTTGTTCTTTCAACCCCCATTCATCTTGACATATTTGTTTTTTTACTATGGTTGATGACATTTTATACAGTGGCTTCTTCAAATCAAATCCGAAGTGGATTGAAATTTCTAGTTTCTGTTTTTTGCACTGTGGTCTTCCCCCATATGTTTTAAGCTTGTAAAATAGAAACACAGCCTCTGTTTTTTCAGCCACTTGTGCAAACTTTTGCATGTGGTCCCAAAGACAAGTCTAATGCGTAATCAGTAATTTCCAAAATTATATCCAACAAACAAAGTCAACCTCTTATTATATACACGTGTTTGTGGTGGGTTTGCATCGTACACCTTGTATAACCATGAGCAGCTTCACCTTTTACAGCCTTATTCACATGCACACATGTTCACGTCATATTCATGCTCAGTAAACGTCTACAGCATGCAGATAGCTAGAGAGGAGTCATGACCTGCTGTTTGTCATGTCTGTCCAAAGAACATGCCAGCATTGGAATTCCAGGGGTTATTAATTTCTGGACTGGCTGCTGCACACTGGAGTAAATCATTTTAATTGTCATGGCATATCCAATAACTCAACATAATTGTATTAGGAATTAGATGTTTCTCATTGTATGCCACTGAAATTTAAGTTTGGTCTAAAACCTACTGTACACCAAACAGTTTTTATCCTGCTTTAAGATAAATTTCAGCTAATGTAGCTAATTAATAAACTTCCATCAGCCAAAAAAGGTGTCTTTAGGAACAGAAAGCAGGTGTCAGTCAGGAGCACCTCAGGGTGGGACCAGCATTTATTCTAGTGTCTCTTACCTGGTTCCTTCCTTACTGATGGCAGGATGGCTGACAGAGGCCGAATGGAGAAGCTTATTAAGCAGATAGCATGTCAGGCATGGTTTACACATGCACTCGCATGGGAGATTTGGCAGGCACAAGTGAATGGATGCCCCAGAGAGAAGGGCTGCTGGCTAATTGGAAAGCAAAAGGCGCTGACACGGCAAGTCGCTCTAAGCCGGAATTTTACAGCCACATTACAACCTCAGCGCTTTGGCTGTACGGATTGAACTAATCAAAGAGTTTGAAATGAGGTAGAGGAACTTAAACCTTCAAAAACTAATCTTACCTTTCACAACTTGTAACCAGTTAGACCACTGTGTTCCTGATCATTATGGTAACTGGCATTATTGATCATGATCACTGGAAAGGTGTGAAATAAAATCATATTCATTCAAGTATGAAACAATTGATGACTCAAGCATGAGACATTGAAGTTAACCATAAAGAGGGTGTGTGAAATTTTATCATTGTGGATCAAAAAAGTAAAGGAAAAATGTAGGTTAATGGTTTCTTAAGAGAAAACACATAATAATTATATGATTCATCAAATTTAAACTTGTTTCACCAGTGCAATTTTGTAGGCACACAGTCTCTCAGATAATGCTATCCAAATAGCAAATAGGTTTACTAACAGAACAGAACAGCAATACACACATAACTGCACAACAAAAACAAACACACACACACACACACACACAGACACACACACACACAGTATGCGACATGTATCATGAGTTACGTCAGTGCATTCATTATAATCTGATACGATGGCCTACTTAGCGATGCTAATGTCTATTAGCCGAATATGCATCAGTCAAGTGTGCCAAGCAGTACTGTGTTGCCCCGATACTTAAGGCACTGTGCTGTTATCTATTCATTTCTGAATTAGACATTCCTGACACCCGTGTGAGGAAAGAGCAGCTACGGGGAAAGTGGGAGAGGGCGAAAAATCATGAGCAGAAAGTAAGTGATGAATAGTTGATGAAGTGCTTGCAGGCAGAAAAGAAGAGAAAAATCTTTCTTTCTCCCTCTCTCCACCTTTCTACTCCTCTACCTCCTTCTTTCTAAGGACATGCACCCAAAACACACCCCAAAAAACCTTTGCTTTTGAAATGGATAACTCATTTAGTATGGCTGATTTGTGGGGTCAAAATTAAAATGACAAAGGTTATAATGGATACATGGTATGACCACATGGACTGGTCAGTGCTCCCACTGTCTTTCAGACCTTCATTAAAAATGTACTCAGAGACTCAGGAAAATGAGTGATTGATACCAATTTATTTACTTCAATTCCCTACTCTAGCACAGCCAGCACATAAAGGTTCTGAATTAAGTTACCAGAACAATTTCTTCGTGTTTGCCCCAGTGTCAGATGATGTGAGTTCAAAGTGAGCCAAGGGAGTAAACTTGGCCGTGCTGTCTGGGATGGGGGGATGGCATACTCTATATCTCCTGTCATCATTATGCTACAATCATTATTACACTAGTCGATCTTGAGTGTCTATGAGCTCTATTTACTGTTTAATATTTGCTGTAGTTTTCCTGTAGCTTCACTTAAGCATTTCATTCTACAAACTGTCACTGACATCTATACAAATGACAAATTAACCTTAAACTTGAAACTTATTTTAGGTGGAAGATGACAGACATAATGGGGCAGTGGTAGCTTAGTGGTCAAGACCTTCTAATCAAAAGGTTGTAGGTTTCCAAACCCTCAGCTGCTCACTTGTATAAATGAGATCATTGTTAAGTTCTTCTGGATAATGGATAAATGTCATTAACATAAAATCAACCATTGTAGGAAAAGCTAACTGGTCATTTGGAGTATGATCAGTACTAATGCATATTACCAATAATGCCAATGCCAAATAAGCCACATTCTTTACCAGAATAAACCTTTTATATAACATATTCCAAACCCCTAAGCCGTTCCCGAAGCCATTTCTTCCCAACTCACATTATATCACATGAATAAATGCTTTATTGCTGCCATATCCTGGGATGTCTAACATCAAATCACCCAAGCCTTCAAAGATTACCCCAATGCCTTCCAAATAAGATATATATTCCTCCCATTCATCACAATTCTCCAATACACTGGGATCACAGCCCCACACTAGCCAACTAGACGTTACAAAGATTCTCAACTCCTTAACATATTGACATATTGATGGGAAACTATGTGCCAATGTTTGTTAAGTTCTCTGTGTGTATGTGTCTTTTATTTTGTTATGCTTTGTTTTCAGAAATGATTCAAACAATTTTACAATGAACCCCAATTTCTATCGACTGATACCAAATGTATACAAATGTTTCTGTTTTATTAGATAAAAATTGTATAAAAAAAACAAACAAAAACAAAGTATAAATACAAGCTTTCCGCACATAATAATTAGATTTATGAGAAAAGAAAATGCATTGTTTTTGTTACATTGTTCAGATATCTACCTTTTCAATAGCAAAGATAATATGCATGATGCATGTATATTCTATATGTAGGCTATAGCAAGAATTAATCTAAAACGAGCGGAAGCATCTCTTCTTCACCATGTTCATTTAAAAGAATTGTATTTTTTTCCCCTGGTGTTTCTTGTTTAAAACTGTAGCTGATTTCAGTTTGGTTTTGGTAGAATTCTGAATAGGGACATTTATGGGAGAAAAGGTAAAATCTTTATTCTCTGTGGTGTGTGGTATAAAGCACACTGAGTGCCATTTAAAACGTTCTACAGCCAGCGGGCTCAATCAGGTATTACTTTTAAACTTAATTTAAATGTACAGTACTCTTACAAGATCACAGGAATATGGTGACTGTATCACTACATAGTTAATTGGCTGCAGAACCAACACAATGGCTTTACACCGGCTAAGCAACTGCTTTCCTATGAAGGAAATGTGTTTCCCTCATTGCAGGTGTAATTATAGGTTAATCAAATTTGAATTTGACCCTGTTCGCTTCATAAATGCAGGCAGAGAAACAAAGCACTGTATGAGACACGATCGAAACAGGCTCCATTTAGACTAGCATGAAGGAAAAAACATTCCTCATTTCCAACACTAAATCATTTACACATTTGCCATCACGCCGGTTTAAAAATACTGCACAGTGACGTGTAAGCAGGGAGACAGATACGCCTTTAGACATTAATGGGGTGATCCTATGCCTTTTTTCTCAAATAGAATTTTATTTAACTGCATCCAAAAAAAAACACTCTTGAGCAGCTTTTATCTAATCCACAGCGTGTGTGTCTCGATGATGCAATGCACCAACCACAAGGTAAGCGAAGAGCAAAACACTCATAACCTGCAGGGAGCCACACACCTTCTCATCGACAGCATGCTTTCCAGACACAAAATGCTAGCCATTTGTGATTTCTATGAAATAATACACTAAATATTTTAAAGACTCTCAAATATCATAGAACCCAAAATAGGGCCACATCCCCGTTGTGTTTGTATGTCAAACTTACGTGCTTTAGAGGAACAGTTTCTCCTCAAAAGGCAAAAGATAATCTCACAGCTTCTGGGAATAAATAGTGACTGATTTATGCCAACAAGCTATTTTAAAATAACAAAGAAAGCTTTAGGCAATAAGAGGTTTGCATTAGCAGAGAGGGTTGGTGTGCCACTAGCAGAGTGGAAGAAAAACTAAGAGCTCTTCAATTATTCAGTCTCTTGATAGACATTAGCTCTCTCTCCTCTGCCAAAGAACACTCACAACAACCATAAGTCTTACTGATTATGATCAGATAGATTTTATGATTGACATCAAATAATTTAATTACAGGGTATTTTAAATGAAATTATCTCTGAACCTTTAAACTTACACTGTATTTAATTAGTGTATCATACAAAGTGCTGAGACCAGTTTTACTGAAAACTGCAGTTAGTTCTGTTAGATTTGGCAGTTTTAGGCACTGTACAATAACTAATGATATATGATAAGTTTGACAACTACTGATATTTATAACTATAGACCAAATAAAATTTTTCTATACAAAAAGAATTGTGTGAAATCAAATATGTGCAAGCCTTCAATGTGTGATTCTTGGGCCCTAAAACTAAACTTGAGTTGCATTACAACAATATCTCCAACAGTTGGAGCTATTTCACTTTTACTTAGACCTTCTGATACTCTCATCTTGCTGTATATAACAAAGGAATAATAACTATTCCTCTTTTTATTTATTCAAATTAACACAAAAAACTAAAATCGTTGCTCTCGTGATGCTCGTGTTATTAGGTGCAGAGCTCATCTAAAGGCCATACTGCCCTGCTTTTCACAAACACATGCACTTTACACAGCTGTCCGAAGTGTGACCTGAAACAAAGAAAGTCACAATATGTACGCAGTGTATTATTAAAGGATCCAGGCTTAAAAAATCTGTACTATGTTCAGCAAATCGTTTTTATTACACAAGTCCCGGATCTCTCGTTCTCTCACCCAGTCACTCGCTCTCTCTTTCTCTCTCTCTTTACTGCTTCTGCAGGATGCAGTGTGTAAGTAAAGTGTAAGTAAAGGCACATAAGAATTCAGTATGGCTAAACTATTGCCAACCATAACACTCACCATTAACTCTAACAGATCCAGCTTTACAAATTCATCCCTTCCGTTTTGTGTATAGACAGACATTTGTGTTTATAAAGACGGCTGAAACCCAACACATCATTTTCCATCTTATCTACAAACAGTTTGAGTGGCGTGTTTGGAGGGTCACCAGATGACAGGTTGTCTAATTGGAACCAGTGCTAACAGCACAAACTGGTATTCTGATGTCTGATTTCACATCCCCAGAAATGATCCACAACTTCCTCCAGCTGTATTTCTGCATGTCCTATGCCACTGTGCTTCCCTCTGTTATCAGTGGATCAACAAGTTACTACAGTTTGGTTTGTGCTCCATTCAACTTATTTACAAAGTAAAGCACAATCACATTGTAGCTGTATTGTCATTTCACAGACAGGATGATCCTTGTTCAGTTTCAGTTACCTAATGGCCAGTATAGTTCATATTCTGATTCTTGTCTGAGAGAAGTTGAACCCAAACAGTATTCTGCTTTTGCAGACCATGTACCTCAGTATGCTTTTCTGCTAACCATAGGTGTATAGAGTGGCAACCATAGTCTTTCCACTCTGATCTCCACCAAAACTGCAGAGCAACATTTTTTAAAATAGTTTTATTCCAATAGCTGCTTGGCACTAACTACCAAAACACATGGGCAAAGTTACATAAAATTTGTACCAATCTGGATGTTCGATGCACATTAACTAAGGTTGAAACTTTGCGTCTTCCATATGATTGGCTGATAAAATGAATAAGCATATAACAATACTGAAAAAATTATATTGTAATACCTTAATGTAGGATAAACCAATGTACAATCATTAACACGATTGTACATGATATTGTGTTGTTTAATCCAAATCATACCTGTTTGATGGTATAATGTCTGAAGAATCTCTAGTAGGATTGTATGAAAGCTGTTTTTGTGTCTTAAATACTTTAGAAATTCTACAGTTACCTGTTATAGGTTGAAAAGGTCACAATTTCAGATTATAACAACAAAAAGATTATCAATTATGTCACAGACTTTTCCTTGCTAATAAAAATTTTGCTTTTGTTAGAATTAGATTGGATTTGGATTGAGATATACAAAGAGGAATTAAACAAACATAGAAGCAACAACAAACAAACCAAAAAGTGGAAACACTTCTTTGTATACGCTAGCTGATGTGTATACACATTATATGCATTTTTAGTTGAAATCTCTCTGAAATCTCTGCAGTACTTTCCCAATTTCCGATCACGCGGTTTTGTGCTCCATGCCCAATAAAAGCCAAGTGACACGTTGACATCTGCAACGTTACATATTGGCTACACATGAGCATCTTAAGCAGAGGCATTCGATTAAACTGAGGATGCATGTCAAACGTTCCTCTGCACACACACCAGCTTCCTGTTAAAGGAATTAATTAAAAAGCTGGTTCTATTGCTACATCATCTTTCAGCACTGCATCAATACAAACTACGTTTTAAATGATCTAGCATTATCTATGGATTGAAAAGATCTGTGCATGCTGCAGCCTGGACAGCATCAGAGCTCGTGGTCTGGGAGATAACGATAATTGGTAATTTAATGCAGGCTAACCTGTCTGTCTATGTGTGTGTGTGTGTGTGTGTGTGTGTGTGTGTGTGTGTGTGTGTGTCCTGGTGTGTTTCTAGACTGTTGATACGCCCAGAACATACGATTGAACCTGCTTGCAAGAAATATGAAAAAAAAAAAAAAATATCCAAAGCAGGAAAACTAGGATGCATTATTAAACAGTAATTAAACTGATAATATGCATAGCCACAGCAATAGCGCGCGTCCCAACACACACACACACACACACACTGCTGGCTGATATAAAGAATAAAACTTACCGCAGTCCTCACAAAGAATGCGGTCCACATCTTTTTTGAGATTTTTCTCAACGGTTTCACGAGGAGCAAAAGATGCCCTGAACACCAGTGGCTCCTCTGTGGGGTCCATGAAAAATATGTATCTGTGGTCCTTCTCCACTGCGACGCACGGAGCCTCAGAGCCAAAGTCGCCAACGGTGACGAGCTGCTGGCGCGTGAGTCCGCCGCTGTTGGTCGGCCACACGTCCACGACTCGGACGCTCACGGTGTACGTTTCGGTGGAGGCGTTGGCGGGCAGCTCTTGGACCTCGCCCTCGATCACCACGGCTGATCGGTACGCCTGCTCCTGCAGGGAATCCAAGCTCGGGGCGTAGCACGCAAAGGAGACCCCGACGAGCAGCATGGAGAAGTGCACCGCATCAAGCCTCCTCATGCCGTCGGCTGTGGCTCAGGGGCGGCCGGCCGCGGTGGTGCAGGTGCAGGTGCAGTGGTTTCGGGGCGTACGCGGGACGAGGAGGACAACGGATTAGGGTTACAGCGGCAGAGGGGTATGGCGGGCGGGCTCCGGTGGCGGGGCAGAGCGGCAGACCTTGCGCAGGCTGTGCCCATGCCATCTGTGGGCGCCGCTTTCCCCGCGCGGTTTCGTGACGGGGGACCGCGGGACGCTCAGGAACCGGAAACAGCCCCGGGCATCGGCGCGGGGCGGAAAAAGACTCGTTGCTGCATTCTCCTTCAGCGCAGTCCCCCAGCGCCGGTGTGTGTTCATAAATTACGCTCCTCGCGAGAGCGCAGATTCCGCAAGACGCCGCTAGTCTTTCTGTGTCCACTGAAATGTCATCGCCCGGGTGGGCATTCTGTCACTGATGAAAAAAAAAAACTTGGATTCTTTAGAAATAATTTGGTTTCAATGCACACAAAGAACCGAATTTATCCTAAACGGCCTGTCGGGGTGTCCGATTCTAAGGTCCGCTGGTGGATTTTACGCTCAAATTGGTCTCCAAAGGGCGACGACGCACGCAAGACGTGCAGCTGGGCGATGCAACAAGCGCGTCCCCTCTACTGCTCACTGCACACGCGCGCGCGCGCGGGCGCGCACTTACACACACACACACACACACCGTCCCAAAAAGCTTTCTATATGTACTCTTCTGATGATCTTTCGTGCAAATGCAAATGAGAGGGCCAATAACGTGACCGAGATCAAGCTGCAAACGGCGACTGGTCAACAAGAATTCGGTCCTAATCCCACCGTCAGCTGCTCAAATGTTCGAGCGCATCGTCGGTGGATTATAACACGACTGCATTAGAAGCCAGGAGCACAGAGCTTTTTCCGTGTACAGCAGCGCACACAGAGGCACAGACGGCTGCAGACCGCAGACTTAGAGGCGATGAACAGCGCTGCAAAAGAAGCTCTAAAGGAATCGATGCCCTGACGATCAGCAATTCATTTAACGCTGAAATCCGACTGCCGCATTCAGGTCACATTCACCATTTTGCCCCAAAAAGCAACCAGGCGGGGGTCAGAGCAGAAAAAGAGCAGCCCACCGACCATCCAATCAGCCATATTTACCACGGCAACAGGTCCTGCGGGCATTTGGCTGCGAGAGGGCACTGTCTATTAATAAAGGGAGGAGACCGGGCATTGCAGCGTTATGACAAACACAGAGCGCATGAGCACCACAGTAATGACACACAGCCTATATAAATTGGGTACAAAATTAGTATTTTTTTTTATTTAAATGGGAAATTAACGTGACAGACGTTGCATCATTTTAGTTGTATTGATAGACTAAATGCGTCGTGAGACGGTGACTGTTGCTGGGCGCTGTTCATTAATTGCTGAAGAGCGACATCTGCAGGACAAACACTGTGGTTACGGCGCGCAGATTTTGCAGACAAATTAATTTCTGCTTTAATACTTAACTTTGCATGGATGCAAATGAATCAAGTTTACACATTTAAAAAAATGCATAATAATAATTAAAAAACATATACATTACATCATTCTAAGGTTTATATATGGTGGCCAGACCTGGTGGTCACAGTATATATAATTATTCGACCCCAGTTTTTTTCTATTATTATTATTATTATTATTATTATTATTATTATTATTATTATTATTATAAAACATTTTTGTATAATAATCTCAATAATGATAAATTATTTTTTTATCATTTTCACCATTGTCCTGTCGAAATTCTATACAACATCGCTTAACGGGGGCCGAGATCTGGTGCTGTCCGTGGTGCTGAAATTTCAGAACCCCCATTCATACTCCCTCACGTACACGATACAAAACGTGGTTTCTTCGAGCCAGTCACGACTTCACTCTATACGTGGTTTTACTTTAGAAATATAAGTATATATTTTTGCTTCGTGCTTGCTGGGTGTAGTTTATATATGACATTTTTTGTAAAGATCAGTTGAAACAACTAAACAATTCTGAGCAAAAATCTGAAAGGGGTGAAAAAAAAAACCCAATCAGAATAGAAAGTAGTATACAAGTACAAACAATGTCCTTAATAGAACAATAAGTGCTTAAATATTAAATGATAATTAAAATTACACTGAAAAGTGACGCCTTCAGAAATGATGAATGCAAGAGTCCAATGCAATTGCGATATTAAATAAGACAAATAGCACATTAAACAAATCAACAACTAAATACATTTGATTATAGTTTGCCTTTCTGTTCCAAGCTGCACAATTCACAAGGTATACTGAAAGTTTGCTTTGGAATCGGACTGAAAGCTGTTTTAAACTTTTTGAATATGAAACTGTAAATAAAATCACAAACAGCATATAATGACGCTTTAATAACAAATATATTTGTACTTTTTGTTTTGTTTTTCTGGGGAAAATGTTATTCAGAAATGTTTTTTCTTTTTACCGACACAGTAAAGCAATTTGCATAGAAATATAGTTTATGTGGACCATGGAGTGCATACAGCATACAGAACAGAACAATTAGTGTATCATAAATAAATAAATGCCATACAAACATTCAACGTTCTTTTGATTTATCCTCTTTTTCTGTCTACACACGAAAATACACGAGTTTTTGCGCAATGCTGCGCATGGTACGCGCCGTTTTGACGTTAACCAAGACACCAAGCACCATCGTCAGTATTTCGGACTACAGTAGGCCTCGCCTTTACAGTACCTCAGTTTTCCTGTGCGTCGTTTACAGATATCGCGAGAGCGTCTTTCGGGGTGAGCAGCAGGCTGAGGGAGAGACGGGAGAGAAGGTAAGCGGAGGAGGTTTGCATCATGGCGGACAGAGACAGCGGTAGTGAGCACGGAGGATTCGCCACAGGCCCCGGCGGCGTCCAGATGCACCAGGGTGCGATGGGCGCTTCGTCGCGGCTCCAGCACGACACGGAGGAGCTGGCGTCGAAGCGCGTTGACATCCAGAACAAGCGCTTCTACCTGGACGTGAAGCAGAACGCCAAAGGCCGCTTTCTGAAGATCGCCGAGGTCGGGGCTGCGGGAAACAAGAGTCGCCTGACCCTGTCCATGTCCGTAGCCGTGGAGTTCCGAGACTACCTGGGCGACTTTATCGAGCACTATGCGCAGCTGGGCCCCAGCCACCCGGACACGGTGCAGGACGAGCCGCGGCGCGCGCTCAAGAGCGAGTTCCTGGTGCGCGAGAATCGAAAGTACTACATGGATCTGAAGGAGAACCAGAGGGGGCGGTTTCTGAGAATACGACAGACCGTGAATCGGGGCCCCGGCTTGGGCACGGCGCAAGGCCAGACCATCGCACTCCCGGCGCAAGGGCTGATCGAGTTCCGCGACGCTTTGGCCAAGCTCATCGACGATTACGGCGTGGACGAGGAGCCAGCTGAGCTGCCCGAGGGCACGTCGCTCACCGTGGACAACAAGCGCTTCTTCTTCGACGTGGGCTCGAACAAGTATGGCGTGTTCATGCGGGTCAGCGAAGTGAAGCCGACCTACCGCAATTCCATCACGGTGCCCTGCAAAGTGTGGTCCAAATTCGGCTCCACGTTCAGCAAGTACGCGGACGAAATGAAGAAGATACAGGAGAGGAGCAGGGAGCGCAGGGCGCGCGAGCTCTTACCGGAGGGCCTGCACGGCGATGACGGGGAAGAGGATTAATTTACGGGACGCTGAAAAGGCGAGGACGAAATATACTTTCGCTGACAGAAAACAAGCGGTGAAACGACCATAGTAGAAAAAAAAAAGCTAATTAACTGGAAATGG